>OY720450.1:45995183-46015183 GCA_963082715.1 Harpalus rubripes | reverse complement strand
ACAACCAAACAAACAACCAAACAAACAACCAAACAAACAACCAAACAAACAACCAAACAAACAACCAAACAAACAACCAAACAAACAACCAAACAAACAACCAAACAAACAACCAAACAAACAACCAAACAAACAACCAAACAAACAACCAAACAAACAACCAAACAAACAACCAAACAAACAACCAAACAAACAACCAACCAAACAACCAACCAAACAAACAACCAAACAAACAACCAACCAAACAAACAACCAAACAAACAACCAAACAAACAACCAAACAAACAACCAAACAAACAACCAAACAAACAACCAAACAAACAACCAAACAAACAACCAAACAAACAACCAAACAAACAACCAAACAAACAACCAAACAAACAACCAAACAAACAACCAAACAAACAACCAAACAAACAACCAAACAAACAACCAAGCAAACAAACAAGCAAACAAACAAGCAAACAAACAAACAAGCAAACAAACAAGCAAACAAACAAGCAAACAAACAAACAAACAAACAAACAAACAAACAAACAAACAAACAACCAAACAAACAACCAAACAAACAACCAAACAAACAACCAAACAAACAAACAAACAAACAAACAAACAAACAAACAAACAAACAAACAAACAAACAAACAAACAAACAAACAAACAAACAAACAAACAAACAAACAACCAAACAAACAACCAAACAAACAAACAAACAAACAAACAAACAAACAAACAACCAAACAAACAACCAAACAAACAAACAAACAAACAAACAAACAACCAAACAAACAACCAAACAAACAAACAAACAAACAACCAAACAAACAACCAAACAAACAACCAAACAAACAACCAAACAAACAAACAAACAAACAAACAAACAAACAAACAAACAAACAAACAAACAAACAAACAAACAAACAAACAAACAAACAAACAAACAAACAAACAAACAAACAAACAAACAAACAAACAAACAAACAAACAAACAAACAAACAACCAAACAAACAACCAAACAAACAACCAAACAACCAAACAAACAAACAAACAAACAAACAAACAAACAACCAAACAAACAACCAAACAAACAACCAAACAAACAACCAAACAAACAACCAAACAAACAACCAAACAAACAACCAAACAAACAACCAAACAAACAACCAAACAAACAACCAAACAAACAACCAAACAAACAACCAAACAAACAACCAAACAAACAACCAAACAAACAACCAAACAAACAACCAAACAAACAACCAAACAAACAACCAAACAAACAACCAAACAAACAACCAAACAAACAGCCAAACAAACAGCCAAACAAACAACCAAACAAACAACCAAACAAACAACCAAACAAACAACTAAACAAACAACTAAACAAACAACTAAACAAACAACCAAACAAACAACCAAACAAACAACCAAACAAACAACCAAACAAACAACCAAACAAACAACCAAACAAACAACCAAACAAACAACCAAACAAACAACCAAACAAACAACCAAACAAACAACCAAACAAACAACCAAACAAACAACCAAACAAACAACCAAACAAACAACCAAACAAACAACCAAACAAACAACCAAACAAACAACCAAACAAACAACCAAACAAACAACCAAACCAACAACCAAACCAACAACCAAACAAACAAGCAAACAAACAAGCAAACAAACAAACAAACAAGCAAACAAACAAGCAAACAAACAAGCAAACAAACAAGCAAACAAACAAGCAAACAAACAAGCAAACAAACAAGCAAACAAACAAGCAAACAAACAAGCAAACAAACAAGCAAACAAACAAGCAAATAAATACATAAATACATAAATACATAAATACATAAATACATAAATACATAAATACATAAATACATAAATACATAAATACATAAATACATAAATACATAAATACATAAATACATAAATACATAAATACATAAATACATAAATACATAAATACATAAATACAATAAAGAAATAAAGAAATAAAGAAATAAAGAAATAAAGAAATAAAGAAATAAAGAAATAAAGAAATAAAGAAATAAAGAAATAAAGAAATAAAGAAATAAAGAAATAAAGAAATAAAGAAATAAAGAAATAAAGAAATAAAGAAATAAAGAAATAAAGAAATAAAGAAATAAAGAAATAAAGAAATAAAGAAATAAAGAAATAAAGAAATAAAGAAATAAAGAAATAAAGAAATAAAGAAATAAAGAAATAAAGAAATAAAGAAATAAAGAAATAAAGAAATAAAGAAATAAAGAAATAAAGAAATAAAGAAATAAAGAAATAAAGAAATAAAGAAATAAAGAAATAAAGAAATAAAGAAATAAAGAAATAAAGAAATAAAGAAATAAAGAAATAAAGAAATAAAGAAATAAAGAAATAAAGAAATAAAGAAATAAAGAAATAAAGAAATAAAGAAATAAAGAAATAAAGAAATAAAGAAATAAAGAAATAAAGAAATAAAGAAATAAAGAAATAAAGAAATAAAGAAATAAAGAAATAAAGAAATAAAGAAATAAAGAAATAAAGAAATAAAGAAATAAAGAAATAAAGAAATAAAGAAATAAAGAAATAAAGAAATAAAGAAATAAAGAAATAAAGAAATAAAGAAATAAAGAAATAAAGAAATAAAGAAATAAAGAAATAAAGAAATAAAGAAATAAAGAAATAAAGAAATAAAGAAATAAAGAAATAAAGAAATAAAGAAATAAAGAAATAAAGAAATAAAGAAATAAAGAAATAAAGAAATAAAGAAATAAAGAAATAAAGAAATAAAGAAATAAAGAAATAAAGAAATAAAGAAATAAAGAAATAAAGAAATAAAGAAATAAAGAAATAAAGAAATAAAGAAATAAAGAAATAAAGAAATAAAGAAATAAAGAAATAAAGAAATAAAGAAATAAAGAAATAAAGAAATAAAGAAATAAAGAAATAAAGAAATAAAGAAATAAAGAAATAAAGAAATAAAGAAATAAAGAAATAAAGAAATAAAGAAATAAATAAATAAATAAATAAATAAATAAATAAAGAAATAAAGAAATAAAGAAATAAATAAAGAAATAAAAAATAAATAAATAAATAAATAAACAAACAAATAAATACATAAATAAATAAATAAATAAATAAATAAGTAAATAAGTAAATAAGTAAATAAGTAAATAAGTAAATAAGTAAATAAGTAAATAAGTAAATAAGTAAATAAGTAAATAAGTAAATAAGTAAATAAGTAAATAAGTAAATAAGTAAATAAGTAAATAAGTAAATAAGTAAATAAGTAAATAAGTAAATAAGTAAATAAGTAAATAAGTAAATAAGTAAATAAGTAAATAAGTAAATAAGTAAATAAGTAAATAAGTAAATAAGTAAATAAGTAAATAAGTAAATAAGTAAATAAGTAATTAAGTAAATAAGTAAATAAGTAAATAAGTAAATAAGTAAATAAGTAAATAAGTAAATAAGTAAATAAGTAAATAAGTAAATAAGTAAATAAGTAAATAAGTAAATAAGTAAATAAGTAAATAAGTAAATAAGTAAATAAGTAAATAAGTAAATAAGTAAATAAGTAAATAAGTAAATAAGTAAATAAGTAAATAAGTAAATAAGTAAATAAGTAAATAAGTAAATAAGTAAATAAGTAAATAAGTAAATAAGTAAATAAGTAAATAAGTAAATAAGTAAATAAGTAAATAAGTAAATAAGTAAATAAGTAAATAAGTAAATAAGTAAATAAGTAAATAAGTAAATAAGTAAATAAGTAAATAAGTAAATAAGTAAATAAGTAAATAAGTAAATAAGTAAATAAGTAAATAAGTAAATAAGTAAATAAGTAAATAAGTAAATAAGTAAATAAGTAAATAAGTAAATAAGTAAATAAGTAAATAAGTAAATAAGTAAATAAGTAAATAAGTAAATAAGTAAATAAGTAAATAAGTAAATAAGTAAATAAGTAAATAAGTAAATAAGTAAATAAGTAAATAAGTAAATAAGTAAATAAGTAAATAAATAAATAAATAAATAAATAAAAGAAATCCATTATTATTTGAAATGTCCACTAGTTGAGCGGTGGTAAAGGCCCTAAAATCAAAATTTAATTTTATCTAATTTGAATTTTCTAACATGTCTTTTTTTTTATTTCTACTGTTCCTAATATAGGGTTATAATTTTCTACTGTAACTCTTTTAAATATGGGTTTTTTATATTTGTGCATTAGTCTATTATTTTGTTTAACATAGACTTTATCCGGTAATTTTAAAAGTAATTCGTTTTCTTTTGTTCTCTTTGTCTTATCTTTATCGATTATTTTATTTATTATTTTATTTGTTTCTGATTTATTGATAAAATAGTCATTTATAACTTCTTCTTCGGATCTTTGTTTTTGAAAATATTTGTTTTGTTCATTTTGTCCGAAAAGTATTTCACAAGGGGCCATTTTTGTTATTGAGTGTTTGGTATTATTGTATGCTGTTATTGCTTTGTTTATGATATATTGTAAATCTTTATTTTTATTTGTTGAATGTAATATCCGAAGATGTTTTATCAATATAGAGTGAAATCTCTCTACAGCAATTGATTTTGGATTTGCAATACTAATCAAGTGTAATTTTATATCGTGATTATTGCAATAATTTTTTACTAGAGCGTTATTAAATTCTAGGCCATGATCAGCGATGATCATATTAGTAGTGGGTAAGATAGCTCTGGCCCACTGATCAAAGGTCGCACCGGCGCCAGACTTGATAAGGTGTTATCAGTAAACATTGATAAGGTGTTATCAGTAAACATGGATAAGGTGTTATCGAGGTTAAACAGGTTGTTTATTAAATAAGATTATCAATGTTTAATAAATAAGATAAAGAGTTTGTGTTTGTAATGATTAGATGTTTTTGTTTCCCAAAGTTTAGCTATATTGGAAAAGGTCATTGCGTTGAAGATTGGAGTCTCTTATTTTAAAAAGAAACGTTTCCACTGAAATTTGAGTTTTGATCTTACAAACATGTCTTATCTAATTCCAAGCCTAATTCCCTAATTCCCTCAGTATAGTTCCAGTCAATTCGGGATAATTGTTTTCTATGCTAGCGAGTTTATTTGAAATCGATCAAAATAACCGGACAGGTAAATTATTATCTTTCTTTAATATTAAATAATTTGTAATCGTTATTAATTTCCATGTTGGTTATTTTCATACAAAATTTATATTCTTTAAAGAGCCTATTTCATTTAACTTGTTAAAATCCATTTCTAAACCAAATATGAATAAAAAGTTATTACTGTTCTCTATAAACAAATTTTAAATTATTAATAATGAATAAATAATTAATAGTAGATAAAATTCACGCATTAAATAAATTATATATCGAGGATTCACAAACTGATGTCGACGATGAAATTAATATATTTCACACGTACAAATGTTCATATAATTGATAACATTTTTCTAAAAATAATTGAAATCTCCCCTTATCTAATTTTGCTATTTTGAAAACAGATGACGAACACCGAACACAGATATTACAACCACACAAACATATTTTGAATATATTACAGATGACATTACTTTATCTAATTACTCATTAAACACTGATAATATTATTATTTCCACTTACCAATCTTCAACGCAATGACCTTTTCCAATATAACTAAACTTTGGGAAACAAAAATATCAAATCATTTTAAACAACACAAACACTTTATCTTATTTATTAAACATTGATTTGAAATATTAAACAAATTTCAAAGAATTTTAATATTTCGAAAATATGTTTTTAGAATATTATTACCGAGGGGTTAGTCACGCTCCCAAATTTTGTACACCGTAATTCCCACAACGAGTATTTCCCTAATATTTCCCGTATTTCCCTGGTATTTCCCGTATTTCCCTGATATTTCCCGTAATTCCCTGATATTTCCCGTATTTCCCTTATATTTCCCTGATATTTCCCGTAATTCCCTGATATTTCCCGTATTTCCCTAATATTTCCCGTATTTCCCTGATATTTTCCGTATTTCCTCGCATTTTACTACAAAAACTCATCGAATCATCACAAATCCTTGCTTCCGAGTCCTAATTTTGGTTTATTTTATTGAATGAAAGACTATTGCACCGATATATAATCTAGCCACTATAGTATTTTAAACTCATTTTAAAACATTACCTAGTCTGAATTCCACCTTAATATATAATAATTAGGACATTTTCCCTCGCAATCTTTCTAAACAAAAATTTTGTGCGTTTTTTCAGGTATTTTTAAGCTAATTACGTCCAAAACACTTCGTTTAAAAACGCCTATCTTGTTGATAACTAATACGCATTTCATGAAATGACGTATCAGTGGCGGCTCGTCAGGGGAAGCAAAGCCTCCTCATAACATATCAGGATAAAAACTTTTTCAAAACATTTTCTTTCATGTTTATTCTTCATTCTATTTTCATTAATTTTATATTAGTTACGTGTAGGTTTAAAATGAACTTAATGCATAATTTTTCTGTATTAATCATGTTACGCCTATTTATTAGACTGTTGTGCATACAACGGAGGCTAAGATCCTCTACGCTAGGACTGTGCGATCTTAGAAATTTGAAATCGATTTCCTATCTTTTGCTAAAATCGATTTGTTGCGATTGATCGATTTGATCGATCAATAGCAAAAAATCGATATTTTTAAATATGAAATCGAAATACTATATCAAAAAATCGATTTTAATAATAGATCAAAAATCGATTTTAATATAAACTCGTTAGATCGATTTTATTAAAACTTCGATTTTTATTGATATGAAATTTCTACTACGCATACGCACATCAAATTACGAAAAAATACACGTAACGCGCATGAAACACCAAATGCTAGTGAAATCAAGAGATTTTGTTCATCTATCTTGGAATAAATATTTAAAAAAATGATTTTCAGAATCTAGAAGATCGACATCATTTAGAAAGATCGATTTTCCGGAATTCAGTTAATTGTTTTCAATTGATTGGTTTTTTTGAAAAAAAAAACGGTTTTTCAATTAATTGATCTTTCCGATAAATCGATTTTTTCGATTGATCGATCTTTTTAAAATAAAAGATTAATCCGATTTTTACAAATAAAGATCGTTCAAGATCAATCTTTTTCGCAGTCCTCTACACCTTAAAAGTGTAGTTCTTAAAGGCATACTCCACACTCGTGCTACGTGATCAAGCTACATTACACCTGCGTATAAGTCAGCACAGGAGGCTGCCTTCCCTTGGTATTCGTGAATGCTCGGCATGATTCGTGACCGCAGCTGCTAAACCACAGATCATCTATCAAACTCGGTTCCCCAGATTCGCGACCAGACACGCGACCACGAGACAACAACACACAAATCCACAAATATAACATGCGCATGAGCATGTAGCTCAACAAGTACCTGTCCTGTCCTGACACTGACATCTAAAGTCACCTTATACAGCGTTGCCGCGCAGTTTATATTCAAATTACTTGTATATCGTGAACACATCGGATATATTCGTGTATTACCGTAAACAAAAAAGAAATATTTCCTTCGTAATTCCCAAATATTTCCTTCGTAATTCCCAAATATTTCCTAATAATACACGTATTTCCCAGATATTTCCTGGTAATTCCTGTATTTCCCTAGTAATTCCTGTATTTCCCTAGTAATTCCTGTATTTCCCAAGTAATTCCTTCTTGTGTATACCATATTTCTTTCGTGACTAACCGGTCGATTATTACTTTTTAATAATTTTTCTGAATTATTGGGGGTCAAAACTACAATTTCATATAATAAATAGTTATTTGCTTTATTATTTACCACAATATTATTTGCTTATTTTAAATCAAGAGTTGTATCATAAAAAAACCGTGTCTCTGTAGGTACTATACAACCAAAATTCTGTTATATTCAATACCTATATAAAAAAATCCGTATAGTAAGCCTTACTATTTCTGAAGGACTAACCTCTTAGTAGCCTGTTTTTAGAAATAAAAATTTCTTGGTATCAATATCAGATATGAAAATGCCCGGTTCATTAGATACATGTTTTATCCCATTTTAATAAAACTCTGTAATTTATATAAACTATTTTAATTTGAGTTTAAAATATTACAATCACTAATTGGCTTTTAAATGAAAGCTAATGACAGTTTTTATTTTATGTATATGTATATAAATTTAAATAAAAAAACATGGATGTTGTAAAATTTGTTTTTATTTTCACACTATTCTGGTCATATTACTTGTTAGTTGAAATTATTTATTTTTTATTATTACTTCCGTCAAAGGATCATGTTTTTTTCTTAAAAAAAGACAAATTCATAAGTGACTGACTATGAGTAGCAGGCAGAGAATATTCTTAGAACTTTATCAGTTGGACAATCGAATCAGGTTTATGAAATACAAATTGCTTAGTATAAATAACAAACATGAAAAAATGACCATTTTGTCTATATTTTAATAATATTCAGTAATTTATATAAACTATTTATATATCAATTTAAAATATTACGAAATGTTAGATTGCGTTGTTCTAAATATTATATTTTTAAAGATGGTTATAAGTTTTCGTTCGAAATTATTCAAATTAAAAGTATAAACTATTTTTATTTCAGTTTAAAATATTACGAAATGTTATATTGCGTTGTTCTAATTATTATATTTCATTTTTATTTCAGTTTAAAATATTACGATATGTTATATTGCGTTGTTCTAATTATTATATTTTTAAAGATAATTATAAAATTTCGTTTTAAATTATTTAAATTACAAGTTAAATATCTAATAATAGTATTTTTTTAAAAAAAATCATTCTCTGAAAAATATCTGATACAAATTAGATTTTTAGGATGTTTTCGATAAACTACTTTTATTTCAGTTTAAAATATTAAGAAATCTTATATTGCGTTGTTCTAATTATTATATTTTTATTTCAGTTTAAAATATTACGATATGTTATATTGAGTTGTTCTAATTATTATATTTTTAAAGATAGTTATAAGTTCTCGTTCGAAATTATTCAAATTACAAGTATAAACTATTTTTATTTCAGTTTAAAATATTACGAAATGTTATATTGCCATAGCCAGTTCTTTATGAATGTTTTTTAAGCATGATTCTTTGTTAGAAGATGGATACAATCCTTCTTCATCACCATATTTACAACCGACCCGCGCTTGCTCGAAAAGGCCAAAATAAGTGGTTTATGACCGTGTAAGATTAATATCCTGAAGAAATAAGAAGAAAGGAACTTTTAACACTACAGGATTACAGGGTTGTACATCATCAGTGTATCGTTATTATTGTTTAATATATTTATTATGCAGGTTTCATTGTTACATTAATAAAAATTTAACAAATTATAATGATCTTTATAAATAAATGTTTATAAATAGCTTTATTTCTTCAACTGCTTCCTCCTTTGTCGTTATTTAGCATAGAACGCTTGTTTAAGGTGAAACCTGACAGTCGTATGATGCAGTGCTGGTTGCAGCGATTAGGGAAACTTTAAAATCGAAATATTATTTTAAACTTATAATATTTTTAGTAAACTAAACTCAAATAAATTGTAAAATTATCAATATTATTAAAATTTGTCAAAATTTATTATAAAAATTTGTAGTTAATGTAATAAAATTGCAATTTTATTACAAAATCGTAAATTACACAAATTTCACCCTAGATATTTTTTTTAAAAAAACGTATATAATAGCAATTTATTCATGGATTATACACAACAAATTTTAAAAATTTTGATCTTCTAAAAGGTATTGAAAATAAATAAAAAACTAAATTTTATTTTTTTTACTAAAAATATTATAAGATTAAAATAATATTTCGATTTTAAAGTTTCCCTAATCGCTGCAACCAGCACTGCATCATACGACTGTCAGGTTTCACCTTAACTGTTCTACTGGCATTCACTGGTGGAGGAATTAGTACTACCTTTTGGTGAATAGATTGGGCAGGTTTGTATGGGGGGTCATCACACATGTCCCAATCCTCACTTGAGAGGACATGGTATGGTTGTATGGGATGGAGTGTCTGCTGAACAGGACATGTGGGAACTATGTTTGTGTGGTTGTAATATCTGTGTTCTGTGTTCGTCATCTGTTTTAAAAATAGCAAAATTAGATAAGGGGAGATTTCAATTATTTTTAGAAAATTGTGAACATTTGTACGTGTGAAATATATTAATTTCATCGTCGACATCAGTTTGTGAATCCTCGATATATAATTTATTTAATGCGTGAATTTTATCTACTATTAATAATTTATTTATTATTAATAATTTAAAATTTGTTTATAGAGAATAGTAATAACTTTATTACTCATATTTGGTTTAGAAATGGATTTCAACAAGTTAAATGAAATAGGCTCTTTGAAGAATATAAATTTTGTATGTAAATAACCAACATGGAAATTAATACCGATTACAAATTGTTTAATATTAAAGAAAGATAATAATTACTTTATTTAATGCACGAATTTTATTTATTATTAATAATTTAAAATTTGTTTAAAGGGAATAACTTTATTATTCATATTTGGTTTAGAAATGGATTTCAACAAGTTAAATGAAATAGGTTCTTTGAAGTAAAAAACTTTGTATGAAAATAACCAGCATGGAAATTAATACCGATTACAAATTATTTAATATTAAAGAAAGATAATAATTTACCTGTCCCGTTATTTTGATCGATTTAATCAAATAAACTCGCTAGCACAGAAAACAATTGTCCCGAATGGACTGGAACTATACTGAGGGAATTAGGCTTGGAATTAGATAAGACATGTTTGTAAGATCAAAGCTCAAATTTCAGTGGAAACGTTTCTTTTTAAAATAAGATATTAGAAGATTGTTTTCTTCATAGAAATTATATCTATGGCAAATTTTTCAGTGGAAACGTTTATTTTTAAAATAAGATATATATATATATATATATATATATATATATATATATATATATATATATATATATATATACAGGCAAGTGTAAATAGCTCTTATTATTCAGTATTCCATGACAAACCGTTAGTGCAGCCGTGACATTTTGGTAAGAATAGATTTTATTTTATTTATTGCATAAATCGTTATTATTATTATTATTATTATTATTATTATTATTATTATTATTATTATTATTATTATTATTATTATTGTGAAATTTGTTGAAAGGGAATAACAATATTTATATTTTTGTTCAGAAATGGATTTCAACAAATTGAGCGAAATAGGTTCTTTGAAGAATTTTAAACTGCGCATGAAAATAACGGAAATGGAAATTAATAAACAGTATAAACTAGTAAATATTAAAGCTGTGAAGACAATGTTCGGAAGGAAAATAATAGCAGAGTGTGAGGATTTCATCATTTACCTTCCTGGGCGATTTGACAATTTGAAAGATGACCAAATAACGGCATTACAGAAGACCGTTACCGAATGGAGTGTCATGTATACAGGGACCGAAGATTACAGCACAGGAAAGCAAGCGACGCTATTACATTTTGTGAAAATTATTTAATTGTATATTTTATGTGTGTAAATAAATGAATGAAAATATGATTGTTTTATTTTATAAATCTATTGAAAATAAATATGATGCAAGTTGTATTCAAAATTATAATTTAAAATATATTTTTTATTTATATATGTCAGTTTAATATACAACTTTGACGAGTAAAGATGTGTACGAAATTGAAACACCCATTTTCGACAATAATTGCAGGGCCTTCTGGGTCTGGCAAATCATATTATGTGAACAATTTTATTTCAAACATCAAACATATGAGCGACACAGAGTTTAAAGAAATATCATGGCACTATGGTACTTGGCAAATTTGTATAATACTATTCAAGGTGTAAATTTTATCAAAGGGTTGCCTGATGAAGAAAACATGTCTTTGATTTTACAAACATGTCTTATCTAATTCCAAGCCTAATTCCCTTAGTATAGTTCCACTCAATTCGGGACAATTGTTTTCTGTGCTAGCGAGTTTATTTGATTAAATCGATCAAAATAACCGGACAGGTAAATTATTATCTTTCTTTAATATTAAATAATTTGTAATCGTTATTAATTTCCATGCTGGTTATTTTCATACAAAGTTTTATTTTCTTCAAAGAATCTATTTCATTTAACTTGTTGAAATCCATTTCTAAACCAAATATGAATAATAAAGTTATTACTATTCCCTTTGAACAAATTTTAAATTATTAATAATATATAAATTATTAATAATAAATAAAATTCATGCATTAAATAAAGTAATTATTATCTTTCTTTAATATTAAACAATTTGTAATCGGTATTAATTTCCATGTTGGTTATTTTCATACAAAATTTATATTCTTCAAAGAGCCTATTTCATTTAACTTGTTAAAATCCATTTCTAAACCAAATATGAATAATAAAGTTATTACTATTCTCTATAAACAAATTTTAAATTATTAATAATAAATAAATAATTAATAGTAGATAAAATTCACGCATTAAATAAATTATATATCGAGGATTCACAAACTGATGTCGACGATGAAATCAATATATTTCGCACGTAGAAATGTTCATATAATTGATAACATTTTCCTAAAAATAATTGAAATCTCCCCTTATCTAATTTTGCTATTTTGAAAACAGATGACGAACACAGAACACAGATATTACAACCACACAAACATATTTTGAAGATATTACAGATGACATTACTTTATCTAATTACTCATTAAACACTGATAATATTATTATTTCCACTTACCAATCTTCCACGCAATGACCTTTTCCAGTATAGCTAAATTTTGGGAAACAAAAACATCAAATCATTTCAAACAACACAAACACTTTATCTTATTTATTAAACATTGATTTGAAATATTAAACAAATTTCAAACAATTTTAATATTTCGAAAATATATTTTTAGAATATTATTACTTTTTAATAGTGCTGTCAAGAACCGGAAAAATTTAGAACCGGGTACCCGGTTCCAAAACTATCCGGGTATCCGGGTACCCGGTTCCTGGAACCGATCTTCGGTTCCGAGTAGTGGAACCGATTTTCGGTTCCGGTTCCGGGTAATGGAACCGATCTTCGGTTCCGGTTCCGAGTAGTGGAACCGATTTTCGGTTCCGGTTCTGGGTAGTGGAACCAATCTTCGGTTCCGAGTAGTGGAATCGATCTTCGGTTCCAGTTCCAGGCAGTGAAATCGAACTTCGGAACCGAGTTATGGAATAATCAATTATAATTTTAAATTAGCCTCGTCATCTTGAGAAATAAACATATTTTCTGAGAAATATTATTGAACGATATTAAAAAAAATTGCCTCATAATTTGTAAAAAAATTTGATTATTTTAATATGCCCAATTGATTTAACTTTAAGATTAAAAGAAACCGAAAGGGGCTACAAAGCACAAATCCTATAGAAATTTAAACAAAGACACCGGTCGTGCAGTCGGGGAAAAAGTACCTGATTTTTGCACGTGTTCTTCAGAGAATTGCATTATATCAGTTTATAAGAATATCTGATACCAACTTTTCTAAATTGTTTACTTGTTCCTATTTAATAATTAAAAAAAAAATATCTTTCAAAATAATTAACTTATTCATCATAACATATTGATTCATAATACGTAAATTTAATTCACGGTTTGTAATAATGTATATTTTATTAACTTCATAATCGAGATTCACCCTTTTTCGGTCCCAGAACCGGGAACCGATACGTTTCGGTTCCAGAACCGAGAACCGTTGAGATTCGATTCCAGAACCGATGAGATTCGATTCGAGAACCGATGAGATTCGATTCCAGAACCGAGAACCGATGATATTCGATTCCAGAACCGAGAACCGATGAGATTCGAATCCAGAGCCGAGAACCGATGAGATTCAATTCCAGAACCGAGAACCGGGTAGTTTCGGTTCCAGAACCGAGAACCGGGTAGTTTCGGAATCGGAACCGAGAACCGGGTAATTACATATTGAAATAACCGGGTACCCGGGTAATTTTAGAACCGATACCGAACCGAACCGGAACCGGTTCCCACCACTACTTTTTAATAATTTTTCTGAATTATTGGGGGTCAAAACTACAATTTCATATAATAATTAGTTATTTGCTGTATTATTTACCACAATTATTTGCTTATTTTAAATCAAAAGTTGTATCATAAAAAAACCGTGTCTGTGTAGGTACTATACAACCAAAGTTCTGTTATATTCAATACCTATAAAAAAATCCGTTAAGTAAGCCTTACTATTTCTGAAGGACTAACCTCTTAGTAGCCTGTTTTTAGAAATAAAAAATTCTTGGTATCAATATCAGATATGAAAATGCCCGTTTCATTAGATACATGTTTTATCCCATTTTAATAAAACTCTGTAATTTATATGAACTATTTTAATTTGAGTTTAAAATATTACAATCACTAGTTGGTTTTTAAATGAAAGCTAATGGCAGTTTTTTCTTCCTCATAAATTTGTGGAAGTCTATAGTTTTTTTTGAAAAACTGGTATGTCATCTGTTGTCCTGATTTTATGAGTAGTGACATTTGTAGAGGATAGTTCTTCATCGGGTTTTGGAAATAAATTTGAATATTTTTCTAATAAAATCTTTACTTTTTCTTTTTGGTCATAAGTGAGGTGTTCCTGTCTAAATTGTATAAATGAGTTGTTTAATGTTTGTGAAGATATTAATTTGAATTTTATATTCCCGAGCGTTATAGTTTTATTTTTAAAATCCATTAAAGCATTACAATGTTCTAATATTTTTACGCCAAATAACATGTTACTTTCTTTATGAAAATCGTGTACAAAAAATTAGAAATTTTTTTTTCGGATTCTTATTTCAACGCAATTTTTACATTTCACTTTTCCTTGGGCTGTTTTGAAAGTAATTGGTTTCTGAATAATTTTTAAATTTCTTTGTTTAACGATATTGGGTGAGATTAAATTTATATCGGAGCCAGAATCAATTAAAATAAAATAGGTCATTAAATCTTATTAAAGGAATGGATTTTAGTTTTGAGGTCACTACGTATTTTGTTCTGTTGTTTTTAGGGTCTCTTCTAAAAAAGGATTGGTGTCGTTATTATCGTAATTTTCTTCTTCATATTCCTCGGTACTTTGTTCGTCAACTGCGATATTTTCGTTTTCAATTTCATTGTTGTAATTTTGTTTAATAGTTGATGTGGACATGAGTTGAGTACTTCGTGTCTGTAAAGACATTGGTTGAGATGGTAGTTATTACGCTGAACGTTTCCCAGGACGACGGCATCCGAATTGTCGCATATTTGTGAGCCTTACTCAACGCCTTCGCGACACTGGTTCTTTGCAACCTAATCGGGGAAGAGACGGCGGGGCTCATCGGAGACCAGTAAATGTTGAAAATGCTGTCTTAGATTTGGTACGCAATGACCCAACAATCAGCATAAGGAGTATCTCGTCAACTACCAGGTGTACCACGAATGACAATTTGGAGAATTTTAAGGAATAATAATTTACATCCTTATCATTTTCAACGGGTCCATGCGTTAATTGAACCCGATCATTACTCTCGAGTAATGTTTTGTGAATGGCTTCTAAACCAACATGCTCAGGATGGCAATTTTACGTTAAAAGTAATATTTTCCGACGAAGCGATATTTACTCGTGATGGTACACATAATATTCATAACTGTCACTACTGGGCCGAAGAAAATCCACATGCTGCTGTCAGGAGTCATTTTCAACACAAATTTTCAGTAAATGTTTGGGCTGGGATGTTAATCGGATCGTTACTGAGACCATACATACTTCCTAACAGAATGTCTGGGAATGATTAATTACAATTTTTGCAGAATAATTTGCCTGAATTATTAGAAGATATTCCTCTTAATGTACGTCAAAATGCATGTTTTATGCATGACGGTGCGCCGCCACATTTTGCTAGAAATGTCAGACATCATCTAGACAGAGTATTTGAGGACAGGTGGATTGGTCGAGGAGGTCTCGCGTCTTGGCCACCTAGATCCGTTAGATTTTTATTTGAGGGGTAATTTTAAATCCCTCGTCTATGATAATCAAGAGGCACCTGAAACCCTTGATGAATTACGGCAACGAGTTGAAAATTGTGCTGAAAGAATTAGACAAGAGAATGCAATTCATCGGGCTTGTTCAATTTCTTTAATTCAACGTGCTGCATTATGTTTAGCTGTTAATGGAAATAATTTTGAACAGTAAATAATTTGTTTTTTTTTTCATTACATACACATCTCCCAAACTTAATTGGTGTGACAAAGCTTTACGTAAATGCATAAATTAATTTCATTGTTAAATTATTTTATGTAATAGTTATAACTAATTTCACTATTCCAAATATTATAGTATCCAGGGGTACAAAAATTGTTCTTCTTAAGTGAACTACCCTTAATTATAGGAATTTTGGAAAAATTCTTTTTGTTCCGTATTCAGGACATTATGAAATATATGCCCTTTTAATATGTACCTGAAGTTATGGGACAGCCTGTATATGTATATATATATATATATATATATATATATATATATATATATATATATTCTCTTGCAGCTTAAAACTATTTATGCTATGTTTCGAAAATTAATATTTATTATTATTATAAAGTAAAAAGTCAAAACATATTTTTATCTTATGGTATTACAAGTTACAAGGTAGGCGTCGCCTATTATTATATAGAGATAGTATTAAAGATTTGGGTATTTTGATTCTACCGTACCATATATATATATATATATATATATATATATATATATATATATATATATATATATAAACAGGCTTCAATAGTCAATGAAATGTATATTGCATTTAGATGTATTTAATAAACTGTACCCGAAAAAGTAGAACAATATGAATAAAAAAACATTCAAAAATACTAAAAACTTTCTTATAAAACATGCGTTTTACAATATCGTAGAATAGGGAATTACACTGAACTGAAAAAGACATTCATTGCAAACAAAATATTATGCGAAAACAATAATTTAACATCATACGAAAATTATTTATATCATGATGTTCAGGGTGTCTCATTTTCGATGCTTTTTTGAGGTATCTCGGGTAATATTAATGGTAGAGCAAAACCGTAAGCACATTACAGGGTCAACTTTTCGAGAAAAGTTTAATAGTCACCACAGGAATTTTCGATCTTCTTTTGTTTTTGAGATACAGGCAAAAACTCGTTTTTCGCACATTTTGAAAATATCTCATATCTTATTTATTATGATAGAGGAAAAATGTTTTTACAAAAATTTTACCGTTTTTTAAATAGAATAAAATGGCGTAATTAGATTTTTTGAAAACTTAACAATTCTCGAGATATAACACAAACTTATAATTTTTTAAATGGGAACCTATGTTGAAAATAGTCTCGTCTTTTTTGCTTATTTTATAAGCTTTTCAATGATATATAACAAGCCTACATTCTTTTGTTTTAAACATTAATAAAAGACAAATTATTAATTTATTGAGGTGAAAATATTGGAAATTATAAAAAAAACAAATGAAAAAAATTATTATAAATCATCATTTGTTTATTTTGATTTAATATCTATTAATCATGTTCTCAAAATTATTCTTAACCAATTATTTTCGGGAAAATTAAATTACTAGTTACCAACGTTACAGTTGGCTTTGACACAATCCGAAAAAGATGGTTTAATACGCTTTTAAAGTAAATAAATTGAAAAAATTAGTAAAACTGAAACAAATGTTATTAGAAATATGCAAATGATGATCTGTAATAGATTTTTTCATTTGTTTCTTGTTGGAAGGAATATACAGCGCCGTAACCGATCGCACCATCTACCGGCAGCATCGAGACGCACAGCCAGTAGACATTTGAATATAGTAAAGTAGTTTACTGTAATATGGTAATACCTCTTATTCTTGTTGTTTACTATTCGCTGCAAATTCATGTGCGCGCCAGAACATGTAGATATATATAACCTGTCAATGGTGAACCACGTTCTTTTATTTACTTTCCACCTGTTACGCTTGTTTTTTCAGTTTGTTCAGGCATTTATCCAGAGGAATATAATTATAATAACATTTCTTAATAATTTTAAATTTTTTCACCCCAATAAATTAATAATTATTTCTTATTTGTTTAGAACAAAAGAATGTAGACTTGTTATATATCATTGGAAAGCTTATAAAATAAGCAAAAAGACGAGTCTATTTTCAACATAGGTTCCCATTTAAAAAATCATAAGTTTGTGTTATATCTCGAGAATCGTTAAGTTTTCAAAAAATCCAATTACGCCATTTGATTCTATTTAAAAAACGGTAAAAATTTTGTAAAACATTTTTTCTTAACTGTCATAATAAATAAGATATGAGATATTTTCAAAATGAGCGAAAAACGAGTTTTTGCCTATAGCTCAGAAACAAAAGAAAATTGAAATGTCCTGTGGTGAGTATTAAACATTTCTGGAAAAGTTGACCCTGGAATGTGCGAACGGTTTTGCTCTATCATTAGTATTACCCGAGATACCTTAAAAAACATCGAAAATGAGACAGCCTGTACACGGTACACCTATTATTTTTTTTAAATAATTATAGTGAAAATGTAACATTTACTTTTAAAGTCTATAAATATATGCCCATAATAAAAGTTTCCTACGGTAAATACTAAATACTACGTAATTAAGGAATAATATTATATAGGTTATAAGAGTATAGTACTAAATTAAAAAAAATATATTATTTATTATTCATTCTATCATTACTCTTCCCAAGAAAAGTTATTCTTGTAATATATTACTTTACTAATATTCCATCTCGTATAAATAAAATATCTTTACGTTTTTTAATAAATTTGAAATTACTGCCACACCACTTTTTTTACATTTGGGTTTGTGATTTGGGACAAAGTATGAGTATTATTAAATAGATGGAGCCTAGTAAATGTACAAAAATTTCTACTTTATCGACTCATCCATAGTTATTATTATTATTATTATTATTATTATTATTATTATTATTATTATTATAATTATTATTATTATTATTATTATTATTATTATTATTATTATTATTACTATTACTATTATTATTATTACTATTATTACTATTATTACTATTATTACTATTATTACTATTATTACTATTATTACTATTATTACTATTATTACTATTATTACTATTATTACTATTATTACTATTATTATTATTATTATTATTATTATTATTATTATTATTATTATTATTACTATTATTACTATTGTTACTATTATTACTATTATTACTATTATTACTATTATTACTATTATTACTATTATTACTATTATTACTATTATTACTATTATTACTATTATTACTATTATTACTATTGTTACTATTATTACTATTATTACTATTATTACTATTGTTACTATTGTTACTATTGTTACTATTGTTACTATTATTACTATTGTTACTATTGTTACTATTGTTACTATTGTTACTATTGTTACTATTGTTACTATTGTTACTATTGTTACTATTATTACTATTATTACTATTATTACTATTATTACTATTATTACTATTATTACTATTATTACTATTATTACTATTATTACTATTATTACTATTATTACTATTATTACTATTATTACTACTATTACTACTATTACTACTATTACTACTATTACTATTATTACTACTATTACTACTATTACTATTATTACTATTATTACTACTATTACTATTATTACTATTATTACTATTATTACTATTATTACTACTATTACTATTATTACTATTATTACTATTATTACTATTGTTACTATTATTACTATTATTACTATTATTACTATTGTTACTATTGTTACTATTGTTACTATTGTTACTATTATTACTATTGTTACTATTGTTACTATTGTTACTATTGTTACTATTGTTACTATTGTTACTATTGTTACTATTGTTACTATTATTACTATTATTACTATTATTACTATTATTACTATTATTACTATTATTACTATTATTACTATTAT
>OY720450.1:45977683-45992683 GCA_963082715.1 Harpalus rubripes | reverse complement strand
AAATGTCCGCAGATGCTTTGTTTCAGAGATATTCACGTTTTTCTTATTGGAGCAGCGGTAGTCTAAATAATGAACTTCATAACGAATTATCAAATATTATCTTATTAAGTTGTGATATAATAATTAAATTAATTATAAATAATTTGGTTATTATCTAATTTCAATACAAAATTTAGTTTGCTTGTGATTATTAACAAAATGCCTCGTTCTTACACAAATAGTGAATATGCCGATATGGTATTTATTTATGGTTTTTGTGATGGTAATGCGAATAGGGCTCGTCTTGAATATTCGCGACGATTCCCTTACAGAAGATTGCCACATAGGACTGTTTTCACTAAAACGTTTCAGCGACTTAGAGATGCTTATGGTGTATTTGCACCTTTACAAAATGAAAGAAGAACTGAAATGATTTTAGAACATTTTGATGAAAATCCTTCAACAAGTGTTCAACGTGCTTCAGCAGCATTACATTTAAGACGAATGAAAGTGTGGAGAACTTTGAAATCAGATGGACGTTATCCCTAGCATATTCAAAAAGTACAACAGTTATTACCGCAAGATTTGAGGCGAAGAAGAGAGTTTTGTGATTGGTATTTACATAAAGTAAATAATGAACCTCAGTTCCCTTCCTACATTTTGTGGACTGACGAAGCTACATTTACACGGTGTGGAATTTTAAATCAACGAAATTCTCATCTTTGTTTACATGAAAATCCTCATGTAATTAAAGAGAATAATTTCCAATATGAATTTCAATGTAATGTTTGGTTAGGTATTATTGGAAATACTTTAGTACGTCCTTTCTTTTTACCTCCACGTTTAAAATTCAGAGAGGTTCTACAATTTTCTAAATAATGATTTAATGGAAGAAGTTAGCTTAGCAGTAAGACGAAATACTTGGCTACAAATGCATGACTGCCCTGCACATTATGGGAGACAACCAAGGGAGTGGTTAAATTTACCCTATCCACAACGGTGGATTGGTCGCGGAGGACCTGTACCGTGGCCAGCACGTTCGCCTGATCTAACACCTTTAGATCTTTCTGCTTGAGGTGCCATAAAAGAAAGAGTTTATGATAAACCAATAAATAATTTGGACACTCTTCGCGGAAAAATTATTCAAGTTTGCCAAACCATATCTCCCGAGCAATGTCGTTCCTGTTTGCTTGCAAAAGGTGCACATTTTAAACAAATGTTATAAAAAAAATATACGTTATTGATTTATTGTAAATAATAAATGTGTTTGAAATCATTGATAATTTTCATATTTTCACTGACATCCAATGCAAATAAACTAAATTTTGTAGTGAAATTAGATAATAACCAAATCATTTATAATGAATGTAATTATTATGTCACATGTTAATAAGATAATATTTCATATTTCATTATGAAGTTAATTATTTAAAGTAGCGCTGCGCTAATGAGAAAAACATGAATATTTCTGAAACTAAGCATCTACGGACATTTGCTTAAATGAACTTGGTTTAAGTTATGCCGTTTAAATCTGGGTCATCCTGTATATATATATATATATATATATATATATATATATATATATATATATATATATATATATATATATGTTTTTAAATTAATTAAATTACAGATACGAAAATTTGTAAATTTGCGTAGATATGTATTGTCCATAATTGCAAGCGTGTTTCATAATTTTTGAATTTTTAAAGCAAGTTGTTGACTTTCAAACTCAACTGACTATAATTATTCTGAAATGGATAGAAGTGTTGTTAAGTTTGTTTATTTTTTTTGTCCAAATCTATTTAATGTTTACTAGAATTCAAAGAATAAAGTATTCAAAATTAATGAATGTGATTTATTTACAGTATAAATCCCAAGACATGATTATTATCTTCGTTAGTACTTTTATTTTAAATTTCATAATAATGGCTATATCGTACAAATGTTATTATTATTGAATTTATAAAACCCCTATAAGAACAGCAACCAAATGTATTTAGTCGGGGAGCTAGTTGGAATGCATGCGCAAATAGTAATGAATTATAGTATATATTTGTTTCTTTTACATACTTAGCCCAGAATGACTGTTTCCTAATTTCTAATATGTAAAATTATACGACGTAAATTGTTTAAATATTGTGGTGTAGTGGTAGTGTCTGGAGTGACTTATAATTAAGCTATCGGAGTTCAATTCTCATTCTTGTCACTTATCTACTTTTTTCAAGTAGTAAAAATAAATAATAAAAATCGTAAAATAAATCAGAACAGAATATACAAAAACACAGCAGAAAGTTGTTATCAGGATATTCAAAATAAAAAATGAAATTGTAATAAAAAGTACCAAAGTCAAAATCCAAAAAAGGCCAAAAGTCGTAAAATATATCAAAACAGACTATTCAAAAACTGAGCAAAAAACGGTACAAAATGAAGTTTCTAAAACAAAATCCTTAAACAAAGTCAATAATCGTATACACAGTTAGAAAAATATTATAATATATTATCACGATGCACAGACACAGTAAAATTAAACAACGAAAGCAAGAAATAATAGCAAACTCCCCCACCCCGGTCCTTTCGACATCTCTAATGCAGGTGCTGTAAAATCGTTTATGCCAGTGGAAAAGAAATAAAATGTAATAGTTTTTTAACCTTAGGATGACAATGAATGCGCCCAATTCGGATTTTATTTATTATTACCTGCAAAAAATGTTTTTCTACGAGTGCTATAAAAATAAATATTTAGGCTCTCATAATTCATCGCAAAGTTGATGTTTTTTGAGGAGTGAGCAAGAAAGTTCTTTTTCATGCATTCCAAGGAAGACGGTTGAAAAATAGTTATAGGTATTTGTTAAATTAGGCACTAAAATACCAGATTTACAGCAGAGGATTCGCCACGACAATAAATGCTGCTGAAGCTGTAAATCTGTGTTTAGTGTCGTGTTGAACACATTATTTTTTTGCCGATTGAAAATTAATTTTAATTTAGTGATTATTTTTAATACATAAGTTGAAAGTTATCGTCATCAAATTATGTTGCCATGCGTTGGTATAGCGGTTGCTATATAATAGTCAGTAAAAATATTTTTTCTCTCTCATGCGTGAAGTGAGTAATTCACGTATCAATTTTTATGTGTGCGTACTGTAAATAGTTTTAACACACAAAATGAATATCTTTATATACACGTAAATCATGTGTTGGTAAATGGTCCGGTGAAATAACATCATGAGAAGTGTGTTATTAATTTAAAAAATAAAAATAAAACTTTGTAATTCTAAATTTACAGCTTTGTGTCAAATATGAATCTAAATCAAAGAAAAAGTTCAAAAGCTATAAATAAAAAATTTCTAAGCAATCTAATACAAATTTTATGATCTTACAGGTTATGTCACAAAATATAAAATTATTATATATTCTTTTAATATTTTAACACAATTAATTTCTAATTGTTATTAATAAAACTCAAGTTTTGGCCTATTTGTGGATCATTTAATATTTTTTTGCACCCTTTATTGCCGCAGAGGAATCATTTCTTTAATTTGTTGTAAATATTTGAAATAAAACAAAGCCGCATCAAGCCATGTGCACCATCGTGTAACTACAGGTTTAGGGGGAAGTGGAACATCTGTTAGAATTTCTCTGTATATTTGAACTCTTATAGGAGCTTTAATAAAAAAAAATTCATATTATTAATTAAATCGTTTACTAGCAGAAATTGATTTCGTATTTCTTCGGCGACTCTATTTATTCCGTGACCGACGCAAGTACAATGTATTAAATTAGGATAAAATGCTTTTAAATGTATTCCAGCCTTTGCCATGTATGTAGCAGCATCAGTTAGCAACAATATGAATTTATCGAATGGTACAGTTATTTGGCAAAAATATATTAGTCAAATTTTCTTGTATAAATCTACTGATAGTTACGTTATTCGGGAATCTTGGACTCCCTCAAAAAACCATCAGGAGAATACACTGAAGGAGCAAAGGAGACAATTGGGTTTTTATTCCAAACGAACTTTCCCGATTCAGTCGCTCTCACAGAGGATAGAGTAGAAGAGCATCAAGCCATAGTAGACTCAGACACAGTCAGAGGAATCATGGAAGCATGGACACTTGCTAAAGCAGTACCAATCAAAAATTAAATGGGCTCTTTGGAAATTTCAACCATTTAAATCTCCAGGAATGGATGGAATAATACGTGCAATGTTGCAACAAGGAATAGACCACTTGGCACCTATTATGTGTACGATGCTGAGGGCTAGTCTAGCACTTAGGTACATACCAAAAATGTGGAGACAAGTTAAGGTCATATTTATACCAAAACCGGGACGAGAAACATATGCTCAAGCAAAATCATTCCGGCCTATTATTCTAACATCATTCCTTCTAAAATTGTTGGAAAGAATAATTGAAAGGTAGATTAGGGATACTGCGCTGAGCGAATTTCCGCTCCACAAGTACCAATATGCCTATCAATCAGGAAAATCATGCAAGATGGCAATCTGCGAAGTTGTTCACCGAGCAGAAAAAGCACTATTACTCGTATCAAAAGAAATCACGATAGGAGCATTTCTGGACGTAGAAGGAGCATTTGATAATACATCCTTCGAGTCAATTGACAGAGCACTTGTTAGAAGAGAAGTACATCCCATTTTCTGTGGATGGATTGCTAACATGCTAAAACAAAAAGAAATCTACGCCTCTTTATGTAATCAGACAGTGGGGGTACAAGCTATGAGAGGCTGTCCACAGGGAGGAATTCTCTCTCCTGTACTGTAGTGTCTTGTAGTGGACGACCTCCTACTAGAACTGAACAAAAGAGGCTATGCAACCATCGGCTATGCAGATGATGTGACCATACTAGTAGCAGGTAAATTTGAGGAAACAATATCAGGAATGATGCAAGGAGCTTTGAATTATGTTGAAAAATGGTGAAAAAAGGAGGGACTGTCAGTAAACCCGACAAAAACCACAATAGTATCGTTCACAAGGAAATAAAAAATCGATGGGCTAAAACAGATATATCTGTATGGGAAGAACAGCGAGATGAGAGATGAGGTGAAGTATCTAGGAGTAATCCTAGATAAAAGACTTACCTTTAAATCTCATGTGGACAAAGTTACAAACAAAGCCATAAAATCCCTACGGGCCTGCCGGCGTATGTTCGGGAAAACCTGGGGCCTATCTCCAGCGATGATTTACTGGATTTACTCCGTAATGATCAAACCAGTTTTAAAGTATGCAAGTCTTGCCCTGTGGCAAAGAATAGAGATACAACACTGCAAAGACATACTAAACAAAGTCCAACGACTAGCCTGTTTAGGAATCACTGGAGCTATGTCGACCACACCAACAGGGACTATGGAAACTCTACTAAACATACCTCCGCTACACTTAATAGTAAAGGCGAAAGCAGTTATCGGAGTTTACAAAATGAGAGTTCACTCGAGAGAGGATATATGGAGAGATGGTCGAACCAAAATCTTCAAATACATAAAAAACAACTCCATCCTTCGAATGGTGCCAGACCGGACCAGCAAAAAGTTTACCTTCAATAAAACCTACAGGGTAGAAATCCCCGCAAGGAAAGAATGGGAACATGTAAATAGTCCGGTGGAAAAAGATGGCATAGTCATGTATACAGACGGATCCAAAACACCAAATGGGACCAGAGCAGAAATATATGGAGCTAAAGGACTGAGGCACAATCAGTCGATTAGACTTGGGACCTATACGACAGTATTCCATGCAGAACTATGCAGTTTTAACCTGCGCCAAATTACTACTACAGAGCCACTTTAGCAACAGAAGAATCTCTATAGGAACAGACAGACAAGCCGCACTAAAAGCACTAGAATCCTGTGAGACAGAATCTGGACTTGTTCTAGAGTGCATCTGCATATTAAATGCACTAGGAGCGAGGAACAAATTGAAATTAATATGGGTACCCGGACGTTCAGAGATCGAAGGAAACCAGGTAGCAGATAGTCTGGCTAAGAAAAGGACAAGTTTTCCTTTCACAGGACCAGAACCGGCTTTCGGAATCTCAGCGGAGACAGTTAAGCTGGAAATAAAAACATTGCTGAATCAATGGCACAAGAATCACTGGTTGGAGTCACCAGGGTGGAGACACTCAACGCTCTTCCTAAATGAACTAACCAAGGAAAGAACGGAACGTTTACTCCTAACGAGCAAACAAGACGTTAGATTAATAACAGGACTCTCTACTAAACAAAACACCTACACACGATGGGACTAACACAAGAACCAACATGCAGGGGGTGTAGTGAAGAGGAAGAAACCCCTCAGCACCTTATATGCCACTGTGAAGACTTTACGAGCAACAGATATAATATCCTGGGGGCAGAAAAGATCCAGCAGGGTATGCTAAAAGATTTAGATCTGAAGAAAACCCTGGAGTTTATTAAACAAACAGGACTCCTAGAATAGGAGTAAATCTGGAGGGTAAAATAGATCTACAGGTCGCAGTACAGGGATCCACAGGAGACCACCTCTTGTAATATAATAATATATCGAACTTAAATGTATCCTCTTCAGTTTTTCTTGAATGAACCAACAAAAATTTCTTTTGTGAATAAAAATCCTGCAGTGCTGGTCAATCAGGTACTTTCTTGTGCTGGATATGTATTAAATAACAAATAAAATCAATTAAATTTGTTATTAAAAACAAATGTATGTTAAACAACTTACCGACTTTCTACAAGGTTTACAGAAAATATTGTCGCCGTCTATAGACAGTTCCGGGTAGGGACGAATCAACGCAAATAATTTTGAAGCCACTATTTTAAAAACGTTACTGTTCCGTACAGGGACTCGAACCACAAGATATAAAGATTCGGTTTCGGTTCACGGTTCAACTTATGTTTTTGGTTCGGTTTTTTGTTTAGGTTCAATATTTTTCTTTAAAACTGGTTCACGAATCGATTTAATATTGGTTCACAGTACGATTTTTCAGAATAAATAAAAAGTACATATATACCACAAATTTAATATAAATGTTAATTCTTTGTATTTTAAAATATTACAGTTTCCAAGGTTTCTATTTATACAAATGAATTTCTATCATAGCTATCAAATTAACACAATATTATTTTATCAGCGAACTGTTTCATGTAGGTTGTAGGTGTAGAACACGTGACATATAAATAATTTTCCGAACCGATTTATCGAACCAGTTTCTTGAACCGGTTTAAATTTACGATCCGGTTTAGGTTATCGCTCTTGAATAATTTAAGAAAATATTAAGGTTCCGGTTTAGGTTCATTAAAATAAGGAGGTTCACTCCGGTTTCGGTTTAAGTTCCGGTTCGGTTGAAGTCTCTGGTTCCGTAGGTAAAATTTGAATAAATGGTTTCAAAATGTAATTGAAAATGATGTACAATTTCCACCCCCTCTGTTTACTAAGATAATGAAACCGACAGAAATATTTAAAGCTAGAATGACCGTTACTTTCACTGTGAAGGATTAGGATTAGAAAACTACAGTCATAAATGAAATTCTGGGTAATTTTTGGCGGCGTATCACTGGTTCGGTGACTTCAATGTTCTTCAATAGATATGAGAATTTTATTGAAATTAACAAAGTAACGTAAATTTTAAAAATAAGCACAAATATGCGCAGCCGAGTTTTCCCTAGGGCTCCGCCGATATGCATATCCAATCCGTTTATGCACAATTTAAAACCAAAGTGCTAACGTTAACAGTCTTGTGAGATACCCAAGTTCCCCATTCTATCAAACGAATTAACTTTATGCATAAAACAAAAGCCAATCAACCTGTCAGAAATTTTCACATTTGTGTCTAACAGTTCTTAACCAGACCTCTCATTTGATATCAAACACGATATATTTCTAGCATCTTTATACAAAAAACAAAAGCCGACCGAGATGTCTATTTGTTGACACTTTTGTCATAGCCCTGCAGAAAAAAATCACTTGATTCCAATCAGGACATGGTTCTGACAACTTTATGTGAAAACCAAAATCCGATCGAATTGATGCCTAAATTTTGAAAGTTCTATATTTTAGCTATGCAGAAAACTTTTTATTAAATACCAAACAGGACATACAGGATGTTTCATATACGAGTGCAAGGCATAGGAGTATGAATTCTAGATATCAAAAGGGGGAAAATCCCAATAAACATTGGAACTATAACGCTTCCTAACAGAGATACCCAGGATTATATATATATATATATATATATATATATATATATATATATATATATATATATATATATATATATATATATATATATATATATATGCATGCAATGCTTAGCTTGCCGTCATGGCATTCATTACGTTTTCAAGTTACTTTTATATTTCTCGATAAAGTGTTGGACTTCATTTAAACAATGTATCAATAAATATTGTAACTTATATAATTAACATGTAAAGCACTACACTTTTATAATTTCAAATGCTGATGATAGACAAATATTGTGTCCGAAACGTCCACTAAATAAATTTATATAATTATTATATTATATCATTTACAAAAAAATGGAACCTAAGGCCTACTTTTCCTCATGATCTTATTAGAAATATTATAAAAATATTAAGTAACAGTAATAAATAAATAATTATCGGATTGAAATGGGTAGAATATTTAATTAATTAAATCTCATTTGTGTTAAATGAATTAAACAAATGCCATCAGCCAATTATTCTCTGCTATTTCAGTATTACGCTTCATTTAAGATAAATCCTCAATATCTCTGTTATGAAGCGTTCTAGCACCAATGTTTATTGGGAGTTTTGTCACGTGTTGGTGTCTAGAATTCGTACTCCGAAGCTTTACACAGTTATATGAAACAACCTGTATTTCTGACAAATTTATACGAAAAACAAGAAATGTTTTCTCAAGTACTGTCATGTAGAATCGTAAGAATAAAATAGCTCGATCGGCTATTGTTTCTGGCATTAAATTGTCAGTAATATTTCGGAAGTATCATCAAAAAATGCAGTCAAATAAATTTTTTCGACCTACCTACATACACAAACTGGTTAGCAGAAACCACGGTGTAGTATCTATAGCTGAGTGTACGACGTATCCCAATGTATTACAAAGAATGGCTAACTAATCGGATTAGTTCATACAGTGTGCCGTTAGATGTCAGGTTTTGTGGCGACCCGGTTTTTACAAAAATATTTAAAATAGTATATTATTCTTATATAACGCATAATATTCTATATTTTCAATACATTACCTTTTATCTTTTGTCAATTTTGTAGAAATTCCATACAAAAAGCTTCTATATTTACAGTAAAATTATAAAATAAACATTATGTGAAAGGCACTTGACACTGACATTTTTTAACCAGAATTTTCTTAATCGTAGTACCTGTTTCTATGGTTATAGAAAGGCTGGCATTTTCTATTTAAACGCGAGCTCAGTTTATCCTGCAACCACAACCGACACACTGCGGTACACCAACTGCCAAACACCTGTCAAATTGTAACGGGTCACGTTAGCGCCATTCAGTACCAGTTACTTATGTCAACGCATCTCGTGCTCTCACCTATATATACTACACCTTGGTAGGAACTTATGAAAACATATAATGAAATGAACAAATGTTGAGCATTTAATGCGCGCAAACAAATGTCCCAATTACAATTAGTTACAAACTGCAGAAAAGTAAGTATTTACATTACATTACATCTCAACATATACAATGAATTTGAAAATATATTAATAAAGTTTGGATTGTTATTAAGGGGGAAGAATGCAAAAATCATAGGTATTCAAGATGATTTTTCTGGCTCGTGCTGTATGATTATATAATTTAAAAGATTTTTTATTAGTATGATATAATAATTGACAATAAAGGAATTTTAATATAGATAGGTAATTTTAAACGTAATATAAGAAAATGAAATGCAGATTAAATTCTGTCTCGTTCTAAATAGATACCGAATTATGTATAATCTGAAATAATTTTAAATGTAATGTAAGAAAATTAATTGCAAAAAAGAACAGATTTAAACATACCATCTAAAATTATTGAATTGCCTTGTTCCAGACTTTAAAACATGATTTTCCTGTAGGATTTAATTTTTATTCTTTCTTCCAAATACGTATTAGATATTGTGCATATACTCTTTTGTCGACAGTGAGGTTCATTATGTCTTTCTCAACCTGACATTGTTAAATCTATATACAAAATGAAATATACAAATTTACAATAAACTTAGGTACCTATATATATATATATATATATATATATATATATATATATATATATATATATATATATATATATATATATATATATATATATATATATATATATGTATATATATATATACAGGGTGTTCAATTTAAGTGTTTCACTATTGCTATGTTGAGAACCGTAACAGATACGAAGTCGGTTAAATTAACAAACAATTTCTATGTTTTAAGACTATTAAAATGAGCATTACAAAAAAAAAATTACCAGTGGTTCTCAAAATACAGAATTCAACTTTTTAATTTTAAATGAGAACCTACTTTTTTATTATCCTATTCGATTCAGCATTTTTTTCTGAATACGACATAAAAATGTTTATACCCTTACATAACGAAAAAAAAAAAAAAAAACGAGAAAAATGCAAAAGAAAAATTATTATTTTCATATTTATTTCTACATGTAATCAGAGTGCCATGACAAAAATAATTAAATATTTTGTTTTGTATTATACATCAAAGTAGTTCGTTTATGAATTTTCTTGTTTCCTTTTGTGTTAAAATGAATTTTACGCACGAAGAAAAAATTGATATGCACGAAGTTTTCATATAATCCCTGAAAAATACTGTTGCTGCAAAGAATATGTAAAGGGAGCGTTATCCTGAGCGGCGAGTTCCTTGTCGTCAGTATTTTAGAGAATTAGAATTAACACTGCGCTCTAATACGGACGCATTCGTATCGAAGCGAGTTAGCGTACAAGATCAAGAAGCTGAGATAAATATATTAGCATATTTTGAAGCTAATCCAACAGCTTCAGTTAGAATGTCTGCCGCTGAGTGTAATTTAAGTGTGGGCACGGTCCATAGTATTTTAGAGCAACATAAATACAGACCATTCAAAATTATTAAAATACACCATTTACATCCTGGTAATCGTGAGCGAAGATTAGAATTTTGTAATTTATTGATAAATGAGGATCCAGATATCTTAAAATCAATTATTTGGACTGACGAAGCTAATTTTTCTAATAATGGTATGTGAAATAGAAAAATTATTTGGGATCCAACCCTAAATGTTTAAATCGTAGAAATGGGCTTTAGGATCCAGAACAAATTTATTTAAACGAAGAAAAGCCTCCCAATCTCTAGCCGGGTGCTCTACCAATTGAGACACGAGTTCCCGTTGAAGTCTATGAATCTTTCACAAGCCTTTTTACTCTTCAATTGGTAGAGCGCCCGGCTAGAGATTGGGAGGCTCTGGGTTCGAATCCCAGCGAGGTCCATGAATTTTTCACAATTCTTTCTTCGTTTAATAAATTTGTCCTGGATCCTAAAGTCCATTTCTACGATTTAAACATTTAGGTTGGATCCCAAATAATTATTCTACGTGTGTGTGACGGCTTAAAGTTCATAATAATATAATATTTACTGCGCAATGTTAGCGTTGAGTATTTATCTCTCAAATTGTGAGAGTGTACTCGTTACGATTTGTAAAAAGGCTTGTGAAAGATTCATAGACTTCAACGGGAACTCGTGGCTCAATTGGTAGAGCACCCGGCTAGAGATTGGGAGGCTCTGGGTTCGAATCCCAGCGAGGTCCATGAATTTTTCACAATCCTTTGTTCGTTTAAATAAATTTGTCCTGGATCCTAAAGCCCATTTCTACGATTGAAATAGAAAAACACACACGAGAGAGAAGTTTCCAGTGAAAATTTAATATAAATGTTATGTGTGCCATTTTCAGTGATAATATTTACATACACATGTACGAAGGTACATTGAGTTGTAACAGATACCTGAATTTAATACAAAATATGCTGGGTATTATTTTAGAAGACATACCAGTAGCTGAGTTGGGAAACATTTATTTCCAGCAAGATGGTGCACTAGCTCCCAATTCGAGTCAAGTTAGGGATTACCTAAACGAACGGCTTCCAAATCGGTGGATTGGTACTTATGGTCCAATTCCGTGGCCCGCAAGATAACCAGACCTTAATCCCCTGGACTTTTTTTATGGGGTTATGGTAAAGATAAAGTCTACAAAACTTACTATCCAGATATTCAGCATTTAAAAAATGCAATCAAAAATATTATTGCCCACATAGACGGCCGAAATTTAAGAAAAGCATGAAGTAATATGTTCAGAAGGGCTGGAATTATGTATAAATCAACATGGCAATAATTTTGAACAATTTTTATAATATTTTTTAAAACACCTAAATCACCCAAACAATGATGAAAACAAAATATTTAATTGTTTTTGTCACTGCATTCTGATTACATGTAGAAATAAATATGAAAATAATAATATTTCTTTTGCATTTTTCTCGTTTTTTTCATTATGTAAGGGTATAAACATTTTATATCGTTATATTCAGAAAAAAATTCTGAATCACATAGGCGAATAAAAAAAGTAGGTTCTCACTTAAAATTAAAAAGTTGAATTCTGTAATTTTAGAACTACTGGTTCAATTTTTTTTTGTAATGCTCATTTTAATAGTCTTATAATATAGAAATTGTTTAAAAATTTAACCAACTTCGTATCTCTTACGTTTCTCGAGATAGCAATAGTGAAACACTTAAATTGAACACTTGTATATACAATCGGTTTATAACGATCTATGATGTATTCCAATGCCAATTTTCCACTGCTCTTTATCTTGCCATAGGTATTCATTTTATCCTTTCTCTCTTATTCCTTCTTGGACCCCTGATACCCGACTTCTTCTAGGTCTCCCTTTTTTGCCGGTAGGTGTTCACTGTAGTATTTGTTCTGTCATTATTCATTCGCTGTACGTGACCATACCATCTTAATTGATTTGTTTTTATATAATCGGTTATAGTAATTTGAATGTCCATGATATCTCTAATATTCTTTCGTTTCTTATCTTTTCCTTTCTTCATTTTATTGCTTCCCTCCTCCGATAATTTATTTCCATTCTTCCAGCCTTTTTCTTTACGAGCCACACTTTAAAAGCCACACTTTGCTGCTGTAGGTAACTATGCTTTTTATAATGGTTTTATAAATTATTTTTTATTTTCTTTTAAAATAGTTTGATCCCATAATATGCAATTTAGTTGAGGTATAGCTTTTCTTCCTTGTGTACAGAGTTTCTTTATGGTGCCCTTACTTGTTATTTTTAGTCCCAAGTATTTATATTCTGTACTGTTTAATCTTTTGTCCTGTGTTCAGCACAAAATTTTAATGGATTCCATTTAAACACATATATTCTGTTTTCTAAACTTCTTCTTCTAAACTATCGTAGTAGTCTTGTGCAATAAGTATTTGATCATCTGCAAAGCATAAGAGGTAAATTGCTTGATCTTCCAAAGATTTACCCATATGTTTGCACTTTTACTTCCTCGATTTCAATACTTTTTAAAATATACCAACCTCGTTTAATTCTTACGTTCTTTTCTTCAATTTTAGATATTATTTAAATGTTTTTAGCATTGAAAAAGACAACCGATACGACATGCTTCATTTGTCAATAACATATCAAATGTAACTGATGACAATGTTTATCTTTTTAATTTTGTATATGTACTCTTCGAGCGATTATGATATTATTCCAGACTTTCTTATCCTTTTTGTCGTGTTTACTCATACATTTTTCCAAATTCTAAATACAAATAAAAATATATAATAAATTAATAACAAACATAATCACTACAAAGACCTACCACGTTTAACTCATAATATTTTCTTCAATTTTACATATTAATTAAACAGTTTTAGCGTTTAGAAGGACGACAATAATCTGTCATCATTTACATTGGCATTTTAAATGTGACATATGGCAACGTTTATCGTCTATATTTTTACGAGAACTCTTCGATCGATTGTTTCAATGTACGTTTAAGAATTTTTTACACAAAAACTATGCATCCTACAGAAATTTCAGTTAGTACGAGGGCACTCGAGACAATCATTTCGTACAACCTGGTGCAAATTTGACGAAAATCACTCGCAGCGTTCAAGCTGTAGAGGTGTTCAAAGCTTTGGCGATCGTCATGATTAAAGAAACTTCATATAGAAATCTGGGATGTGTTATACGGAGTTCTCAATCATTTACTAATGTAAATACAATTATGAGTTTATATTACTGCTATGTAAGATCTAAGTTAGAATATTGCATACAAATTTGGAATCCATTTTATAATAAGTACGTCATTGAAATTGAAAATATTCAAAAGGAGTTTCTAAGATATTGCTGGTTTAAAAAATTTAAAACCTACTCATATGAAATTAGTTATAACATAATGTTAAATGAATTTAGACAAAGCAGCCTTCAGTCAAGAAGAAATATTTTGTCTGTTTTATATCTATATAAACTAATTAATAATAAAATAGATGATACTACTTCGTCAAATAAAATAAAACTTAATATTCCTCGGGTATAAATAAGTAAATAAATAAATAAATAAATAAATAAATAAATAAATAAATAAATAAATAAATAAATAAATAAATAAATAAATAAATAAATAAATAAATAAATAAATAAATAAATAAATAAATAAATAAATAAATAAATAAATAAATAAATAAATAAATAAATAAATAAATAAATAAATAAATAAATAAATAAATAAATAAATAAATAAATAAATAAATAAATAAATAAATAAATAAATAAATAAATAAATAAATAAATAAATAAATAAATAAATAAATAAATAAATAAATAAATAAATAAATAAATAAATAAATAAATAAATAAATAAATAAATAAATAAATAAATAAATAAATAAATAAATAAATAAATAAATAAATAAATAAATAAATAAATAAATAAATAAATAAATAAATAAATAAATAAAT
>OY720450.1:45947683-45975183 GCA_963082715.1 Harpalus rubripes | reverse complement strand
GATTCATCGGTACTTTCATCACTGTCGTCATTTACATTAATAATTACTTGGAGCACCATTTTCACTATCTTCCTTCATAAAAAAATAAATGTTAGCGATAATCTCCCGACTTTGGCTATTGAGAGCGCGCCCGTTCAATTTACTTTTAAACTCTATTTTGGCACAGAATGTACTTTACGCAATGTACTCTTTAATATGAAACAGGGAATTTATATTTCACCCCCCACTCTCGGACCCTTACCACTGCGCATCTTAGCTCAACTGCCACGACTCGTTGGGTGAGCTGTACACACTTAAGATCGGATATAAAGTTATCCTGTACAACAGAAATACTATTTGATAGACTTGAATAACAATGGTCTAGGATGAATTTACCCCTAGTGGGAGCCTTAACTATATTTATTACATTAAAACTAGAGAGTATTTGATAGACAATATTATATTCATTGTTATCTCTTACTGGATCTAGATTAAAATCCCCACAGATCATTAAATTAAAATTTGGTTTAAATATATCTTCTAGTGCCAGTGTCATGTTATCACAGAAAATTTTTAAATCTGAGCCAGGTGATCTGTAGATTGACAGGATTAGGATGGGGTTGTAGGAATCGGGCTTCCAAAGAGCAGCACATGCTTCGAAATGTTTCTCGACACAGTAACGGGATATATCAAAAGGTTCTACATTTACTTGTGTACTCATGTGACACCATATTCCTACACCTCCACCCCTATATTGTGATCTACAAAAGTTTGAGACATTTATAAAATTATTAAATAAAAACTTATCTACATTGGAGCTGTTGCTCCATGTTTCCGACAAACACAAAAATTTAAGACTGCTAAACTTAATTAAATATTCAGTGAGGATTAGATTTACCTTGTCATGCGATATACATTGGCAATTCAATATGAAAAAGTCATATTTGTTGTCATTATTACTGTTGTTCGCTGGAGCTGGAATTTGTCTCTCGTCGTCGAAAAAATTTAAACCTGCGTACAAGTATTCCCTGTGGCCAAAAATTTCCATTATTGAGAGTGTCAAGCAGATCAAAATCGGCACGTATTCTGAAGGAACTGTTTGTAGATCGATCGTTCGACACCTTTTTCACTTCAAACGATCTGCCGGGACACTTAGTTGTCAGAAAATTTTTCATGCTAGTTTCTGTGACATCAGTGTGGACCTTTCCAACATACACCCAGGCATGTTTGTTTCCACTGCGTATCGCTGAAGTATTTATATCAGTTCCAACAATGCTGTTTTCACTAAAATTATTTTGTAGGTTTGTTTGTTTATTCCTATTTTGTGATGAATGACTTTTGCTATTATCGACAGCAGACTGTGAAAACAGTTGCGATAATATTATTAAAAATTATTATTCCAGATAGGTTAAGTTTTTGTGCAACTTCATTATCAATCGAAATTATTGCTAGAGATAACAATCACTCTTAGCCCATTGAATTTTTTAAATAGTTTTAGCTTGTTCCAATTTAAAAAAAATCTGCTGTCGCCACTGTAACAGGGATTGTTAGATATAGGTAGCACGCCGTAATCATTTAAAAAAAAAATGCTAGAAGATGAAATTTTTTAATAACAATGAATTCTGTTAATTCTTTGATGGATTTTAATCCTTTTAGAACCGATCATACCACCTTTAGTTAAAGAGACAATTTATTAACCATTAGTTAAGACTTTAGCTAAAGGTTAGAAGCGATGCGAACAACAGTTTTAACATCCAGTTGGCTCTAAGCATAGGTAGTAAGAACATTTTGCAACATAAAAGTTGGTTATTACTGTCACTTTAAAAAGAGTTTGTAGGAGCGTGCTTTAATAATTCATCTTTGAAGCAATGCCTGAATGACACCAATCCATTGCAAAGTGTATCAGAAATATTATCAGGACATTGATTACATAAATCTTCACCCGTTTGAAATAATTCCTCATCTGATGAATTCAGTGAGATATTCGGAGATGAAACACAAAACCTATTAAAAATATTATTTAGATTAATAAATCGAGATTGTCCTTGAGATATATCTATCGTTTTTGATAATGATTCACTTCGTCGAAGTATCAACCTTTTTAATCTTGTTAATCTTTTACTTGTAAGCTCAGTAGACGCTCCTCATTTTTTAAACAAATCAATATCTTCCGTTTTTCAGTGCTTAAATTGGTTTGGAATGTTTTGAAATTTTATAAAGAAGTGGGAACATGAAAAAAATGCTAAATTTTAAAATAATAATCATCAAAAACTTACCGTAGCTACGGTAATTACATATTTATTATTTTATCTAGCTTACGGTAACATTTGGAATACGTACTTCATGCGAATAGATACGTCGCGTATCATATACATCGTAAGTCGTATAAATGTATTCTACTGTGACTGTGGGAATGGCAGCCGGCGGACCAGGAAGAAAGGGACTTCTCCGGTTTTTTTTTTTTTTTTTTTGAAACTACGTATATTTTAGAGGCGAAGTTCACATACGAGTACATGCCAAATGGAATAATAAAGACAAAAATGTATGAGTTCAATAATGTTTATTTCATAGTATTTCACGATGCATGGGTTGGTTAATTTGGTATATTATCCTGGGCGGTACAGAAAATTTTATTTACAAGTTTTTTTGTCGTCTTCCTCCGGGCCGTATTCCACGGAACACTTGGAACACCGGTAGTTACGCCACTGCTCAACACCTCAGCGTGTTATTATTGTTAGCATACATAACATATGATTAATAAAAAAAATCTATTATACAGATGCTAATATTAACAGTTACGAAATATTTAACTATAAAAATGCAAGTGTTATTAAAGCTAAAGCTTTTCTTATTTTTACCAGGAGATTCCGAGTCGTAAAGAAATAAATAAATATATCATCACAGCATATTACCCATTGCTGGGTGTGCCAATCTGCTTTGTACACAGTCGTCGTTTTCCATTTTTTTTTTTGAGTGCATCCGCCGTTTGCCTTTCAATCGCTCATATCTTCCAATGTTAGTCCATGCCATTTATCTTGACATGCCCAAGCTTGCCGATGGGCTCTCAGCATAGTCTTTTTTAACGCTTTAACAACATAAAATCATTATTATTATATCAATGAATGTTTTGCTTGTACCCCTGTTCTTCGTTCACTACTTCTACACATCGTGTTAAAATTTTGGTCTGCATGCCTCATTATCGTTACCGCGGACTTTCTCCCAATATTCCTCCAACCTGTTTTCAGAAAGATGACCTCGAATGGTTTTTTTCAGATATGTAGTATTTAGGGGTTTCATGCTTAACGTAGCCTCCACTGTAGAGGACAACTTTAACTACGTCGATTAAATCTGAGAAAATAATTTATTTTTAAGGTTTATTCCAAAATCTTTATAGCCTAAAATCCAGGAGAAGGGAGGGGGTGTTTCTATTATTTTATCTGTTATTCTTCATGACAAGTATTACAATAAATAAAGCATTTTTATCGCTAAATGTCTGGTACAAAATTTGATGCCGTCTGTAGTTGAAAGTTAGTAAGCTTACGACTTACTTAGTTGCCACCTTCGAACGACAGTGACCTTACCACCTTCAATAACCCAGGCTTTATTCCTCTGTCAGAAGAATTTTTGGAAAAAACAAAAGCATATAGGAGTTGTCCCTCCATAGGCGCACAGAAAATTCTAGTTAAGGGTGCGTTTCGATGATGCAGGGCATCTAAAGCCCAATAGGTGGTGCTAGTTGTATTACAAAATAATACACGAGAAAACAAAAATCACACAAAGATGTCAGCACATACAGTTCATAATATTAGTTGTATAATTGGTAGTAGATGGCAGTTTTCAGAAACAGCACTACCTGCTACTTAGATATTTTGTTACACTGATGTAGGTTTAGACCTTCAGGCGAATGAATTCTTAGAATTTCTAATTTTTTACACTGTAGGTATTTTTAGGAAAGTGCTTCTTCCTGTGTTGGGAATTTTTATGCAAATAAAAACTACTATAAATTTATAATTTATTAATGGAACATCTCATTTTTTTTTATTTATATGATTTATTTTAAATGGGGATAGTTTATGCAGCCAATCCTATTTGGAGAATTAATAGACTTTTAGTAAAAATAGATAATATGAAAATTAAAAGTTGCTATCAATTTCTCGCAAAGCAGAAATTTTGAACATTGAACTACTTCCGATAGAGGAGTTAATATGTACTATTTTATGTTTGTATAGTTAAAATCGCTATCGCTATTAGTATTTTTTTCCCCATATTTACAAAAGCCATGTGCGTAAATTGTACGTACGTTATTTACATACATATTTCAAAAATTATAAATAATAATAAATTATTCTAGAGGACGAGGGCTGTATAGTTTTCATGTTAATTCATAATATAGAATATCACACTTTTCGTTAAACTTTTTATTTCATTTTAACAATTATTTAAGGTTCAATTTTATCAATTGCTACCTTCTGTATTTTGTAATCCATATTTTCATATTTTAGTGACACAACAAATAGTCAATTTTGGCATAGTTCGAAAAATTACTAGATATACAAATTTAAATGAAAAAGTAGTGTTTGTAGAAAAAATAGTGTATGATATATACGTGTTTGGACCACTCCTCTTCGCGTCGTGTTCCAAACTTCCTTCTTACAAAATAAAATGTCACTTGTAATACATATTATATCATAAATAAATATTTCTAATTGTCCAAATATAAAAAGAAAGATAATTATTATTATTAATTTATATAAAAAAAAACAACCTGAAGAAAAGGAAATCCCCACACTCGATTATGGGTATCAGGGATATGGAGAAGAAGAAGATATAAAATACTATTTTGTTAACTTTCTTTATTTCACGGAACTACGAATTCTGTGCACACCTTGAATACAAACATAATATGCTAACCATCAACTGCAACGATTAAGACCTTTTAGAAAGAGATAGCATCATCTAGTATCACTGTCCTGGTATCATAAAAATTTGGGATTTTTTACCTCTCATTTTTTACAAGAGACGTAAAGATTTGTGCTATCGGATCAGGTTTTTTCAACTAAATATTTGAAAAGCTTGAAATGTTTTATACGAATATAGATATTGCAATTTGCTAAACAATTTTTTTTAAATCATAGCGTTTCGTATTATAATAAACATCTTTATTTTCAATTAAAATTCATATTTAAAAAAAATATCGTTCAATAGCATCTTTCAAATACATGATGGCATTATGTTTATTTCTAAGGAATAACGAAACGAAGCTAATTAAAATTATAATTGAATATTCTAAAATATAAACCTTGATTCCACAACCTGGAATATAAGTATACGATACATATTAACCACGATAGTTTTTCATTATAATAAGAATAAAACATTGTTTTGTAATAATATTGTTGTTTGATGATAAAAATAAATCAGCCCCTTTGAGACAGCTGATTTCGCCTCAAAAACGGTATTCAAAAAAGAATTCATAGTTTTGGTATTTCACCCACGAATTCAACTTTTACTTCAAATACATCAGGTACTCATAAAATCGTAAAGACTTGAAAACACATGTCGGAATGTAGAAATGCTTGAAAACCACAGAAAATGGAAATTTTGAAGCCTGGATATAACCAAGGTCACCCTTATGCAAGGGATGCTGACGTATATGCAAAGACTTTTTTTAAATAAATATATTTCACCAAGTGCCCACCCAACATGAAATTTTCCTCTTCTGCAACCAATTTAATGACAATACTCGAGTCTATTTTCAATTACTAATATACAGTTTTCTATATAAGTAAATAAGGAAAAGGCCTGTTACTCCAATAAGTCGAAGGACGTGTTTCTAGAAAAATAACAGCAGATAGATATTAGTATACAAAGAAATAATGTAAATTATTAATTCTCATTCATTGAAAATTGTCGGTACCTACGTACTGGGAATTTTACCCAAATATGCTAAGACAGGTTGACCGAATAAAAGGATATTAGCCTTTTAGCCTATTCATACATATGAAAGTGAACTATTTATTGATGTCCGGGGTTATCCGGGATTAAAGTAGGTATAACCATTATAACTGTAGGCTGGTTATTCACAAGTTCAATTTTATTACGTGCTATCTGTTGTATTCTAAACACTTCTAGAAGATGCGATTTTAATCCCTCTTTATGTTTGTGTTTTGTTTTGATATTTTACAAAATAATCATTCTTTGGAAATAAACATAATGACATCTTCTATTTCAAAGATATTATTGAACGATATTATTTTAATTGAAAATAATGATATTTATTACAACACTACAGAGTAATGACAAATGACACCAAAACCCGAAACCGAAACATGAGTAATTTAAAATTCAAAAGCCACCCCCACTCCTTTGACAATTCATTAATTAAATTCTTGAAGCACCATCTATTTTACGTTTTCTTACTTACAAGAAATACTCCTAGTGAATAGCGGCTGAACTATTTTGGCAAATGTTGTGAGGGTTAACTGCGTACTTTTACATGTAATTTTGTACATATTTTCAAGAAATGTATAAAAAGTATTTAAATAAATCGTACATATTTCAAAATGATAAATTATTATCTAGATACTGTATAATTTTTCTTATTATTTATTAATATACAATACCACTTTTCGTTAGAAGTTTTATTTCATTTTAACTATATTTTTAAGCAATGCTAATTAGGTCTTAGGGGATAAAATTAACTTTTCGGAAAAAAATTCTTATCTTCGTATCTTGTCCCAATTTCTTGAAATTATGTACAGAAAATGGGAAAATATTGGTATGCAACCCGCTTGATTCAAACGCACCCTTAACCGACATCGTATCTCTTATAGTTCTCGAGATAGCAGTGGTGGTAGTTGCAAATGGGACATAATGTATACAGGATGACAATGAAAAATGGGCCACTCAAAATTACTCTTTTATTTATAATAATTCTTTAATTTTCTTAATATATTTGTAAACTAGTCTTAGAAGCTCATAAATTATGGTATTTTTTTGCAAACAAATATTGAAACGGTATTTTTTGTAGCTCATTTGAACGGCCAATTTTAACCGCCACGACAGTGCATCGTAGGCTGCACTGCAAATCTAGCGTTCAGTAGATAGTGCGGTCGTAGTGTCATATGTTTGCTCACAGTTTAAAATTCAATTATGTAATTTTAAGAAATGAAATATAGAAGTGTCTACTTTAAAGATATTGAAATTATATGATATATGTACTCCAAATATATATAAATGTCCCATTTGAAATATAAAAGTTAATGTCACTTACGGTTTAACAGGAAGCGCTATCCTTAATACTAAAAGAGTAGATTCACTATATATATATATATATATATATATATATATATATATATATATATATATATATATATATATATATATATATATATATATATATATATATAGTGAATCTACTCTTTTAGTATTAAGGATAGCGCTTCCTGTTAAACCGTAAGTGACATTAACTTTTATATTTCAAATGGGACATTTATATATATTTGGAGTACATATATCATATAATTTCAATATCTTTAAAGTAGACACTTCTATATTTCATTTCTTAAAATTACATAATTGAATTTTAAACTGTGAGCAAACATATGGCACTACGACCGCACTATCTACTGAACGCTAGATTTGCAGTGCAGCCTACGATGCACTGTCGTGGCGGTTAAAATTGGCCGTTCAAATGAGCTACAAAAAATACCGTTTCAATATTTGTTTGCAAAAAAATACCATAATTTATGAGCTTCTAAGACTAGTTTACAAATATATTAAGAAAATTAAAGAATTATTATAAATAAAAGAGTAATTTTGAGTGGCCCATTTTTCATTGTCATCCTGTATACATTATGTCCCATTTGCAACTACCACCACTGCTATCTCGAGAACTATAAGAGATACGATGTCGGTTAAGGGTGCGTTTGAATCAAGCGGGTTGCATACCAATATTTTCCCATTTTCTGTACATAATTTCAAGAAATTGGGACAAGATACGAAGATAAGAATTTTTTTCCGAAAAGTTAATTTTATCCCCTAAGACCTAATTAGCATTGCTTAAAAATATAGTTAAAATGAAATAAAACTTCTAACGAAAAGTGGTATTGTATATTAATAAATAATAAGAAAAATTATACAGTATCTAGATAATAATTTATCATTTTGAAATATGTACGATTTATTTAAATACTTTTTATACATTTCTTGAAAATATGTACAAAATTACATGTAAAAGTACGCAGTTAACCCTCACAACATTTGCCAAAATAGTTCAGCCGCTATTCACTAGGAGTATTTCTTGTAAGTAAGAAAACGTAAAATAGATGGTGCTTCAAGAATTTAATTAATGAATTGTCAAAGGAGTGGGGGTGGCTTTTGAATTTTAAATTACTCATGTTTCGGTTTCGGGTTTTGGTGTCATTTGTCATTACTCTGTAGTGTTGTAATAAATATCATTATTTTCAATTAAAATAATATCGTTCAATAATATCTTTGAAATAGAAGATGTCATTATGTTTATTTCCAAAGAATGATTATTTTGTAAAATATCAAAACAAAACACAAACATAAAGAGGGATTAAAATCGCATCTTCTAGAAGTGTTTAGAATACAACAGATAGCACGTAATAAAATTGAACTTGTGAATAACCAGCCTACAGTTATAATGGTTATACCTACTTTAATCCCGGATAACCCCGGACATCAATAAATAGTTCACTTTCATATGTATGAATAGGCTAAAAGGCTAATATCCTTTTATTCGGTCAACCTGTCTTAGCATATTTGGGTAAAATTCCCAGTACGTAGGTACCGACAATTTTCAATGAATGAGAATTAATAATTTACATTATTTCTTTGTATACTAATATCTATCTGCTGTTATTTTTCTAGAAACACGTCCTTCGACTTATTGGAGTAACAGGCCTTTTCCTTATTTACTTATATAGAAAACTGTATATTAGTAATTGAAAATAGACTCGAGTATTGTCATTAAATTGGTTGCAGAAGAGGAAAATTTCATGTTGGGTGGGCACTTGGTGAAATATATTTATTTAAAAAAAGTCTTTGCATATACGTCAGCATCCCTTGCATAAGGGTGACCTTGGTTATATCCAGGCTTCAAAATTTCCATTTTCTGTGGTTTTCAAGCATTTCTACATTCCGACATGTGTTTTCAAGTCTTTACGATTTTATGAGTACCTGATGTATTTGAAGTAAAAGTTGAATTCGTGGGTGAAATACCAAAACTATGAATTCTTTTTTGAATACCGTTTTTGAGGCGAAATCAGCTGTCTCAAAGGGGCTGATTTATTTTTATCATCAAACAACAATATTATTACAAAACAATGTTTTATTCTTATTATAATGAAAAACTATCGTGGTTAATATGTATCGTATACTTATATTCCAGGTTGTGGAATCAAGGTTTATATTTTAGAATATTCAATTATAATTTTAATTAGCTTCGTTTCGTTATTCCTTAGAAATAAACATAATGCCATCATGTATTTGAAAGATGCTATTGAACGATATTTTTTTTAAATATGAATTTTAATTGAAAATAAAGATGTTTATTATAATACGAAACGCTATGATTTAAAAAAAATTGTTTAGCAAATTGCAATATCTATATTCGTATAAAACATTTCAAGCTTTTCAAATATTTAGTTGAAAAAACCTGATCCGATAGCACAAATCTTTACGTCTCTTGTAAAAAATGAGAGGTAAAAAATCCCAAATTTTTATGATACCAGGACAGTGATACTAGATGATGCTATCTCTTTCTAAAAGGTCTTAATCGTTGCAGTTGATGGTTAGCATATTATGTTTGTATTCAAGGTGTGCACAGAATTCGTAGTTCCGTGAAATAAAGAAAGTTAACAAAATAGTATTTTATATCTTCTTCTTCTCCATATCCCTGATACCCATAATCGAGTGTGGGGATTTCCTTTTCTTCAGGTTGTTTTTTTTTATATAAATTAATAATAATAATTATCTTTCTTTTTATATTTGGACAATTAGAAATATTTATTTATGATATAATATGTATTACAAGTGACATTTTATTTTGTAAGAAGGAAGTTTGGAACACGACGCGAAGAGGAGTGGTCCAAACACGTATATATCATACACTATTTTTTCTACAAACACTACTTTTTCATTTAAATTTGTATATCTAGTAATTTTTCGAACTATGCCAAAATTGACTATTTGTTGTGTCACTAAAATATGAAAATATGGATTACAAAATACAGAAGGTAGCAATTGATAAAATTGAACCTTAAATAATTGTTAAAATGAAATAAAAAGTTTAACGAAAAGTGTGATATTCTATATTATGAATTAACATGAAAACTATACAGCCCTCGTCCTCTAGAATAATTTATTATTATTTATAATTTTTGAAATATGTATGTAAATAACGTACGTACAATTTACGCACATGGCTTTTGTAAATATGGGGAAAAAATACTAATAGCGATAGCGATTTTAACTATACAAACATAAAATAGTACATATTAACTCCTCTATCGGAAGTAGTTCAATGTTCAAAATTTCTGCTTTGCGAGAAATTGATAGCAACTTTTAATTTTCATATTATCAATTTTTACTAAAAGTCTATTAATTCTCCAAATAGGATTGGCTGCATAAACTATCCCCATTTAAAATAAATCATATAAATAAAAAAAAAATGAGATGTTCCATTAATAAATTATAAATTTATAGTAGTTTTTATTTGCATAAAAATTCCCAACACAGGAAGAAGCACTTTCCTAAAAATACCTACAGTGTAAAAAATTAGAAATTCTAAGAATTCATTCGCCTGAAGGTCTAAACCTACATCAGTGTAACAAAATATCTAAGTAGCAGGTAGTGCTGTTTCTGAAAACTGCCATCTACTACCAATTATACAACTAATATTATGAACTGTATGTGCTGACATCTTTGTGTGATTTTTGTTTTCTCGTGTATTATTTTGTAATACAACTAGCACCACCTATTGGGCTTTAGATGCCCTGCATCATCGAAACGCACCCTTAACTGGAATTTTTTGTGCGCCTATGGAGGGACAACTCCTATATGCTTTTGTTTTTTCCAAAAATTCTTCTGACAGAGGAATAAAGCCTGGGTTATTGAAGGTGGTAAGGTCACTGTCGTTCGAAGGTGGCAACTAAGTAAGTCGTAAGCTTACTAACTTTCAACTACAGACGGCATCAAATTTTGTACCAGACATTTAGCGATAAAAATGCTTTATTTATTGTAATACTTGTCATGAAGAATAACAGATAAAATAATAGAAACACCCCCTCCCTTCTCCTGGATTTTAGGCTATAAAGATTTTGGAATAAACCTTAAAAATAAATTATTTTCTCAGATTTAATCGACGTAGTTAAAGTTGTCCTCTACAGTGGAGGCTACGTTAAGCATGAAACCCCTAAATACTACATATCTGAAAAAAACCATTCGAGGTCATCTTTCTGAAAACAGGTTGGAGGAATATTGGGAGAAAGTCCGCGGTAACGATAATGAGGCATGCAGACCAAAATTTTAACACGATGTGTAGAAGTAGTGAACGAAGAACAGGGGTACAAGCAAAACATTCATTGATATAATAATAATGATTTTATGTTGTTAAAGCGTTAAAAAAGACTATGCTGAGAGCCCATCGGCAAGCTTGGGCATGTCAAGATAAATGGCATGGACTAACATTGGAAGATATGAGCGATTGAAAGGCAAACGGCGGATGCACTCAAAAAAAAAAATGGAAAACGACGACTGTGTACAAAGCAGATTGGCACACCCAGCAATGGGTAATATGCTGTGATGATATATTTATTTATTTCTTTACGACTCGGAATCTCCTGGTAAAAATAAGAAAAGCTTTAGCTTTAATAACACTTGCATTTTTATAGTTAAATATTTCGTAACTGTTAATATTAGCATCTGTATAATAGATTTTTTTTATTAATCATATGTTATGTATGCTAACAATAATAACACGCTGAGGTGTTGAGCAGTGGCGTAACTACCGGTGTTCCAAGTGTTCCGTGGAATACGGCCCGGAGGAAGACGACAAAAAAACTTGTAAATAAAATTTTCTGTACCGCCCAGGATAATATACCAAATTAACCAACCCATGCATCGTGAAATACTATGAAATAAACATTATTGAACTTATATGATATATGTACTCCAAATATATATAAATGTCCCATTTGAAATATAAAAGTTAATGTCACTTACGGTTTAACAGGAAGCGCTATCCTTAATACTAAAAGAGTAGATTCACTATATATATATATATATATATATATATATATATATATATATATATATATATATATATATATATATATACATAGTGAATCTACTCTTTTAGTATTAAGGACTAGCCTAACCTCGGCTTCGCCGAGTTTACCCTAGGGCTCCGCCGATAGTGTTTTATGATAGACTATACGTACATCCAATCTGTCTACGCACAATTTAAAACCAAAGTGCTAACGCCAGCAGTCTTGTCAGATACCTAAATTCTCTCAAACGATTTAACTTTATGCATAAAACAAAAGCCAATGAACGTGTCAGCAATTTTGACACATGTATCTAACAGTCCTTAATTAGACCTCTCTCATTTGATACCAAACACGATATATTTCTAACATCTTTATGCACAAAACAAAAGCCGACTGAGATGTCTAATTGTTAACACTTCCATATCAGCAGACAAAATTTTAGTTGATCCCAATCACGACAGGTAGAAAACTTTTCATTTAATACCGAACAAAATATATTTCTGACAAACAACAAGAAATGTTTTGTCAAGGACTATCATGGAGAAATGTCAAAAATACGACAGCTCAGTCGGCTACCGTTTTCTTGCAAAAAATGCAGTTAAATATAATTTTTCGACATACCTACATACCAGGTGGCACTCCAAATCCGTTATATAGGCATTTAACATGGAAAAACAGTTTTACCTAGCGCGTTGCTTTCCAAATTATTTTTGAAAAAAATACTTCAAATAAAAGTTGTAGATCATGAAATTCTGCATTTGAATCAAGAAAAAAATTAATTGTGCATGCTTTGTAACGGCAGAAATTGCAAATGAAAATATCGAAAATCACGTCAAAAATAGTGATAGCCATAAAATTAAAACAAACAACATAACAAATGTAATTTTTTATGTGATTAAAAGTCTCGATATTTGACAGTTAAAACATCAATCATTTGTTTGTCTGTTTGTTTTAATTCCATGGCTAGTGCTATTAAACTAAAATTTTCATATTTAATTTCTAGAGTTACTAAACATAGGATATGGATTTTGTTTATTAATATGAAAGTAGAATTTTATGCTCTACAACTTTTATTTGAATAATTTTTTTCTATAATAATTTGGGGGGCAACGCGTTACGGAAAACTGTTTTACCATGTTAAATGCTTATGTATACAAAGTGATTGGTAGGAACTGATAAAAACATATATTGAAATGAACAAATGCTGCGCGTTTTATGCGAGCAAACTGGACAAAATGTCTTAATTACAGGATAAATACAGTGTGTTCAAAAAATTCGGAGTAGGCTATGTACAAAGAGACGTATGTCAATTAATTAAATGTCAATTTGACTTAAAATATTGTCAAAAATGCTTTGCAAAGAAATCAAAGCTTTTCAAATTAGAAAACGGCGAATGTCGATGAACTGTATCCTTTGACAACTTGACTTTTGAATTGAATATTGATCAGACACACGTTTCTCTGTTCATAGCCTACTCTGAGTTAGGATTTTTTTTGAACACACTGCATAAACATAATATTAATAACACGTCTATGAGTACACAATACTAAATTTAAAGGTAAAAATAAATCAAACAAAACTCAAAAATGTGATATTTTAATTCCAAAGTAAACAATTAGTTACAAAATGTAGAAAAGTAAGTAGTTACATTACATTAATAAAGTTTGGATTGTTATTAAAGGGGAAAAATGCAAGACTCATAGGTATACAAGATTACTTTTGTGGCTTATGCTGTATAATTATGGCCCAGTTGCATAAAATATTGTTAACTTTAATCACATTGTTAACTTTGACAAGACTTCTTTTGCATTGTATTTTTGATACGTATCCACGGTTACATTGTGCATATGAACAGCTAACAACGTTTTATGGCCCTATGTAATTATAAAGATTTTTTACTAATTGGCAATAAAAGAATTTTAAAATAGATAATTCTGAACGTAATATAACAAAATGAAATGCAGATTAAAATCTGTACCGTTTTAAGATAGATATTGATTTATGGTGCACTCTCCACGCCAGCAATGAGTGCCCGTGAGGTGACGCCTGGTAAACGTACGCACGGTACAAATATGTCATCATCATTACCGATATCTGCGTACAAAGCAGATTGGCACACCCAGCAATCGGTAATTTGCCGTGATGATATATTTATTTATTTATTGAATTATGTTTAATGTGAAATAATTTTAAACGTAATGTAAGAAAATGAATTTCAAAAAAGAACAGATTAAAACATACCATCTAAAATTATTGAATTGTCTTGTTCCAAACATTAGGACATGATTTTCCTGTAGGATTTTTAGTGTATCCAATGAGTAACACATTTCTGGCTGGATTCGATGAAGAACAACTAACTAACGCGTATGTCTTTCTCAGCCTGACATTTTGTTAAATCTATTTACAAAATAAAATATATAAATTAACAATAAACATGACTTAAAATCATTACATATACTTCGTTCTACGGTGTCTTCCGATGCCATTTCTCTACTGCTCTCTATCTTGCCATATATCTTCATTTAATTCTCTCTCTCTCTCTCTCTCTCTCTCTCTCTTATTCCTTCTTGGACTCCTGCTACCCAACTTCTTCTAGGTCTCTTTTATTTTTGCCGGTAGATGTTTATTGTAGTATTTGTTTAGGAAGCCTCTCATTACGCATTCGCTGTATGTATGTTTATTTCTAGACCTCAGCTACGGTGTTCTTCTATAAATTTTCGTATCATGTATTCACTATCGTTGTAGTCTTGTGCAATAAGTATTTGATCATCTGCAAAGCATAAACTGTAAATTGTTTGAACTTCCAAGGGTATACCCATATTTTTGCAATTCTTCTTCCACGTTTACAGTGCTTTTTTATATATACCTACCTACATTCTTTTCTTCAATTTTCCATAGTTAAATATTTTTAGTATTGAAAAGAACAACCGGTACGACATTCATAATTTTTTGTCATTAACATATCAAATATGACAAATGACAATGTTTGTTTTTAATTTTGTATGTATAATCTTCGACCGATTCCTGCTCTTCTTATCCTTTTCGTCGAGTTTCCTTATTCATTTTCCAAAATTCTAATTACAAAATAAAATATATAATACATTAATATAAAACATGGCTTAAAATCATTTTATATACCTACCTCGTTTAATGCATAATCTTTTCTTCAATTTCACATATTATTTAAGGATTTTTTTGCATTTAGAAGGATGAAAACCGATAATATGTAATCGTTGACATTGACATACCATATGACATGAACGCGTTTATCTTCTTAAAATTTTCAATGAAAACTGTGATCGTTACTGTGACCTATTGTTTTTGTTCGTACATTTCTCGTCCATTTCGTCGTTTAATAACCTCGAACATTTTCAACAATCTATTTACAAAATCATTTATAAAATAAGAATAAACATATCTTACATTCATAGCGTACCTTACGTCGTTTAATTCTCACATTCTTTTCTTCAATTTTAAACCGATTATTTTCTGTAGTTTGTCATTAACATATCATATGTGACAGAAGACAGTATTTATCTTTTTAATTTTACACATGTATTCTTCGTTCGATTGTGAAACTCTTCTAGTCTTTATCAACGTTTTCGTAGTTTTTAGTAACTTCTGACATTTCGTAAAATCTATTTACAAAATAAAATCTAAATTAACAATAAATATTGCTTAAATTCATTACGTATACCTACCTCGTTTAATTCATATTCTTTTCTTCAATTTTACACAATATATTTATTTATATTTAGCATTGAAATATGGTCGACAACCCATACGACATTCATAATTTGTCATTATTGACATTGACATCATGCCAAATGTTTCACATGACAGCATTTTTATCTTCTAAATTTTTACATGTATTCTACGATCCATTGTTTCATTTTACGTTTAATAATTTTTTACTCGAAAACTATGCATCCTACAGAAATTCGTCCCATTAGAAAGGCCTTGAAGCCAATCATTTCCTACAATTTGATACAAATTTCATGAAAATCGGTTACACCGTTTAAGCTGTAGCCTTGTCTAAAGTTGGGCGATCGTCGTGATTAAAGAATATAACTATAGATAGTGAATCTGATCGTTTAGTATTATAGATAGCGCTTCCTGTTAAACCGTAAGTGACATTAACTTTTATATTTCAAATGGGACATTTATATATATTTGGAGTACATATATCATATAATTTCAATATCTTTAAAGTAGACACTTCTATATTTCATTTCTTAAAATTACATAATTGAATTTTAAACTGTGAGCAAACATATGGCACTACGACCGCACTATCTACTGAACGCTAGATTTGCAGTGCAGCCTACGATGCACTGTCGTGGCGGTTAAAATTGGCCGTTCAAATGAGCTACAAAAAATACCGTTTCAATATTTGTTTGCAAAAAAATACCATAATTTATGAGCTTCTAAGACTAGTTTACAAATATATTAAGAAAATTAAAGAATTATTATAAATAAAAGAGTAATTTTGAGTGGCCCATTTTTCATTGTCATCCTGTATACATTATGTCCCATTTGCAACTACCACCACTGCTATCTCGAGAACTATAAGAGATACGATGTCGGTTAACTGGAATTTTTTGTGCGCCTATGGAGGAACAACTCCTATATGCTTTTGTTTTTTCCAAAAATTCTTCTGACAGAGGAATAAAGCCTGGATTATTGAAGGTGGTAAGGTCACTGTCGTTCGAAGATGGCAACTAAGTAAGTCGTAAGCTTACTAACTTTCAACTACAGACGGCATCAAATTTTGTACCAGACATTTAGCGATAAAAATGCTTTATTTATTGTAATACTTGTCATGAAGAATAACAGATAAAATAATAGAAACACCCCCTCCCTTCTCCTGGATTTTAGGCTATAAAGATTTTGGAATAAACCTAAAAATAAATTATTTTCTCAGATTTAATCGACGTAGTTAAAGTTGTCCTCTACAGTGGAGGCTACGTTAAGCATGAAACCCCTAAATACTACATATCTGAAAAAAACCATTCGAGGTCATCTTTCTGAAAACAGGTTGGAGGAATATTGGGAGAAAGTCCGCGGTAACGATAATGAGGCATGCAGACCAAAATTTTAACACGATGTGTAGAAGTAGTGAACGAAGAACAGGGGTACAAGCAAAACATTCATTGATATAATAATAATGATTTTATGTTGTTAAAGCGTTAAAAAAGACTATGCTGAGAGCCCATCGGCAAGCTTGGGCATGTCAAGATAAATGGCATGGACTAACATTGGAAGATATGAGCGATTGAAAGGCAAACGGCGGATGCACTCAAAAAAAAAAATGGAAAACGACGACTGTGTACAAAGCAGATTGGCACACCCAGCAATGGGTAATATGCTGTGATGATATATTTATTTATTTCTTTACGACTCGGAATCTCCTGGTAAAAATAAGAAAAGCTTTAGCTTTAATAACACTTGCATTTTTATAGTTAAATATTTCGTAACTGTTAATATTAGCATCTGTATAATAGATTTTTTTTATTAATCATATGTTATGTATGCTAACAATAATAACACGCTGAGGTGTTGAGCAGTGGCGTAACTACCGGTGTTCCAAGTGTTCCGTGGAATACGGCCCGGAGGAAGACGACAAAAAAACTTGTAAATAAAATTTTCTGTACCGCCCAGGATAATATACCAAATTAACCAACCCATGCATCGTGAAATACTATGAAATAAACATTATTGAACTCATACATTTTTGTCTTTATTATTCCATTTGGTATGTACTCGTATGTGAACTTCGCCACTAAAATATACGTAGTATCAAAAAAAAAAAAAAAAAAAACCGGAGAAGTCCCTTTCTTCCTGGTCCGCCGGCTGCCATTCCCACAGTCACAGTAGGATACATTTATACGACTTACGATGTATATGATACGCGACGTATCTATTCGCATGAAGTACGTATTCCAAATGTTACCGTAAGCTAGATAAAATAATAATTATGTAATTACCGTAGCTACGGTAAGTTTTTGATGATTATTATTTTAAAATTTAGCATTTTTTTCATGTTCCCACTTCTTTATAAAAGTTCAAAACATTCCAAACCAATTTAAGCACTGAAAAACGGAAGATATTGATTTGTTTAAAAAATGAGGAGCGTCTACTGAGCTTACAAGTAAAAGATTAACAAGATTAAAAAGGTTGATACTTCGACGAAGTGAATCATTATCAAAAACGATAGATATATCTCAAGGACAATCTCGATTTATTAATCTAAATAATATTTTTAATAGGTTTTGTGTTTCATCTCCGAATATCTCACTGAATTCATCAGATGAGGAATTATTTCAAACGGGTGAAGATTTATGTAATCAATGTCCTGATAATATTTCTGATACACTTTGCAATGGATTGGTGTCATTCAGGCATTGCTTCAAAGATGAATTATTAAAGCACGCTCCTACAAACTCTTTTTAAAGTGACAGTAATAACCAACTTTTATGTTGCAAAATGTTCTTACTACCTTTGCTTAGAGCCAACTGGATGTTAAAACTGTTGTTCGCATCGCTTCTAACCTTTAGCTAAAGTCTTCACTAATGGTTAATAAATTGTCTCTTTAACTAAAGGTGGTAGGATCGGTTCTAAAAGGATTAAAATCCATCAAAGAATTAACAGAATTCATTGTTATTAAAAAATTTCATCTTCTAGCAGTTTTTTTTTAAATGATTACGGCGTGCTACCTATATCTAACAATCCCTGTTACAGTGGCGACAGCAGATTTTTTTTTAAATTGAAACAAGCTAAAACTATTTAAAAAATTCAATGGGCTAAGAGTGATTGTTATCTCTAGCAATAATTTCGATTGATAATGAAGTTGCACAAAAACTTAACCTATCTGGAATAATAATTTTTAATAATATTATCGCAACTGTTTTCACAGTCTGCTGTCGATAATAGCAAAAGTCATTCATCACAAAATAGGAATAAACAAACAAACCTACAAAATAATTTTAGTGAAAACAGCATTGTTGGAACTGATACAAATACTTCAGCGATACGCAGTGGAAACAAACATGCCTGGTTGTATGTTGGAAAGGTCCACACTGATGTCACAGAAACTAGCATGAAAAATTTTCTGACAACTAAGTGTCCCGGCAGATCGTTTGAAGTGAAAAAGGTGTCGAACGATCAATCTACAAACAGTTCCTTCAGAATACGTGCCGATTTTGATCTGCTTGACACTCTCAATAATGGAAATTTTTGGCCACAGGGAATACTTGTACGCAGGTTTAAATTTTTTCGACGACGAGAGACAAACTCCAGCTCCAACGAACAACAGTAATAATGACAACAAATATGACTTTTTCATATTGAATTGCCAATGTATATCGCATGACAAGGTGAATCTAATCCTCACTGAATATTTAATTAAGTTTAGCAGTCTTAAATTTTTGTGTTTGTCGGAAACATGGAGCAACAGCTCCAATGTAGATAAGTTTTTATTTAATAATTTTATAAATGTCTCAAACTTTTGTAGATCACAATATAGGGGTGGAGGTGTAGGAATATGGTGTCACATGAGTACACAAGTAAATGTAGAACCTTTTGATATATCCCGTTACTGTGTCGAGAAACATTTCGAAGCATGTGCTGCTCTTTGGAAGCCCGATTCCTACAACCCCATCCTAATCCTGTCAATCTATAGATCACCTGGCTCAGATTTAAAAATTTTCTGTGATAACATGACACTGGCACTAGAAGATATATTTAAACCAAATTTTAATTTAATGATCTGTGGGGATTTTAATCTAGATCCAGTAAGAGATAACAATGAATATAATATTGTCTATCAAATACTCTCTAGTTTTAATGTAATAAATATAGTTAAGGCTCCCACTAGGGGTAAATTCATCCTAGACCATTGTTATTCAAGTCTATCAAATAGTATTTCTGTCGTACAGGATAACTTTATATCCGATCTTAAGTGTGTACAGCTCACCCAACGAGTCGTGGCAGTTGAGCTAAGATGCGCAGTGGTAAGGGTCCGAGAGTGGGGGGTGAAATATAAATTCCCTGTTTCATATTAAAGAGTACATTGCGTAAAGTACATTCTGTGCCAAAATAGAGTTTAAAAGTAAATTGAACGGGCGCGCTCTCAATAGCCAAAGTCGGGAGATTATCGCTAACATTTATTTTTTTATGAAGGAAGAGAGTGAAAATGTTGCTCCAAGTAATTATTAATGTAAATGACGACAGTGATGAAAGTACCGATGAATCTGACTATTCTGACTAGTTTTAAATTTTACACAAAATCAATAAATGATAATATGAAATGTTGACTATTGTATATTCTTGTACACGAATTTTAATATATGTAAATAGATATTTCTGTGTATATACATGAATAATTTGTTTCAATGCATTTCAATAAATATTTTTTACTGCAAATAAAAGGATTCTGTTCTTAATTTGTGTGTATATTCTTGTATATGATTATATGTAAAAAATATTATTTACATAAAAATGTTTTATTTTTTATTTCATCAGACATTTATTTATTTATTTATTTATTAATTTATTTATTAATTTATTTATTTATTAATTTATTAATTTATTTATTAATTTATTTATTAATTTATTAATTTATTAATTTATTAATTTATTAATTTATTAATTTATTAATTTATTAATTTATTAATTTATTAATTTATTAATTTATTAATTAATTTATTAATTAATTTATTAATTAATTTATTAATTAATTTATTAATTTATTAATTTATTAATTTATTAATTTATTAATTTATTAATTTATTAATTTATTAATTTATTAATTTATTAATTTATTAATTTATTAATTTATTAATTTATTAATTTATTAATTTATTAATTTATTAATTTATTAATTTATTAATTTATTAATTTATTAATTTATTAATTAATTTATTAATTAATTTATTTATTAATTTATTTATTAATTTATTTATTAATTTATTTATTAATTTATTAATTTATTTATTAATTTATTTATTTATTTATTTATTTATTTATTTATTTATTTATTAATTTATTAATTTATTTATTTATTAATTTATTAATTTATTAATTTATTAATTTATTAATTTATTAATTTATTAATTTATTTATTAATTTATTAATTTATTAATTTATTTATTAATTTATTAATTTATTAATTTATTAATTTATTAATTTATTAATTTATTAATTTATTAATTTATTAATTTATTAATTTATTAATTTATTAATTTATTAATTTATTAATTTATTTATTTATTTATTTATTTATTTATTTATTTATTTATTTATTTATTTATTTATTTATTTATTTATTTATTTATTTATTTATTTATTTATTTATTTATTTATTTATTTATTTATTTATTTATTTATTTATTTATTTATTTATTTATTTATTTATTTATTTATTTATTTATTTATTTATTTATTTATTTATTTATTTATTTATTAATTTATTAATTTATTTATTTATTAATTTATTAATTTATTAATTTATTAATTTATTAATTTATTAATTTATTAATTTATTAATTTATTAATTTATTAATTTATTAATTTATTAATTTATTTATTTATTTATTTATTTATTTATTTATTTATTTATTTATTTATTTATTTATTTATTTATTTATTTATTTATTTATTTATTTATTTATTTATTAATTTATTTATTAATTTATTAATTTATTTATTAATTTATTAATTTATTAATTTATTTATTTATTTATTTATTAATTTATTAATTTATTTATTAATTTATTTATTTATTTATTTATTTATTTATTTATTTATTTATTTATTTATTTATTTATTTATTTATTTATTTATTTATTTATTTATTTATTTATTTATTTATTTATTTATTTATTTATTTATTTATTTATTTATTTATTTATTTATTTATTTATTTATTTATTTATTTATTTATTTATTTATTTATTTATTTATTTATTTATTTATTTATTTATTTATTTATTTATTTATTTATTTATTTATTTATTTATTTATTTATTTATTTATTTATTTATTTATTTATTTATTTATTTATTTATTTATTTATTTATTTATTTATTTATTTATTTATTTATTTATTTATTTATTTATTTATTTATTTATTTATTTATTTATTTATTTATTTATTTATTTATTTATTTATTTATTTATTTATTTATTTATTTATTTATTTATTTATTTATTTATTTATTTATTTATTTATTTATTTATTTATTTATTTATTTATTTATTTATTTATTTATTTATTTATTTATTTATTTATTTATTTATTTATTTATTTATTTATTTATTTATTTATTTATTTATTTATTTATTTATTTATTTATTTATTTATTTATTTATTTATTTATTTATTTATTTATTTATTTATTTATTTATTTATTTATTTATTTATTTATTTATTTATTTATTTATTTATTTATTTATTTATTTATTTATTTATTTATTTATTTATTTATTTATTTATTTATTTATTTATTTATTAATTTATTTATTTATTTATTTATTTATTTATTTATTTATTTATTTATTTATTTATTTATTTATTTATTTATTTATTTATTTATTTATTTATTTATTTATTTATTTATTTATTTATTTATTTATTTATTTATTTATTTATTTATTTATTTATTTATTTATTTATTTATTTATTTATTTATTTATTTATTTATTTATTTATTTATTTATTTATTTATTTATTTATTTATTTATTTATTTATTTATTTATTTATTTATTTATTTATTTATTTATTTATTTATTTATTTATTTATTTATTTATTTATTTATTTATTTATTTATTTATTTATTTATTTATTTATTTATTTATTTATTTATTTATTTATTTATTTATTTATTTATTTATTTATTTATTTATTTATTTATTTATTTATTTATTTATTTATTTATTTATTTATTTATTTATTTATTTATTTATTTATTTATTTATTTATTTATTTATTTATTTATTTATTTATTTATTTATTTATTTATTTATTTATTTATTTATTTATTTATTTATTTATTTATTTATTTATTTATTTATTTATTTATTTATTTATTTATTTATTTATTTATTTATTTATTTATTTATTTATTTATTTATTTATTTATTTATTTATTTATTTATTTATTTATTTATTTATTTATTTATTTATTTATTTATTTATTTATTTATTTATTTATTTATTTATTTATTTATTTATTTATTTATTTATTTATTTATTTATTTATTTATTTATTTATTTATTTATTTATTTATTTATTTATTTATTTATTTATTTATTTATTTATTTATTTATTTATTTATTTATTTATTTATTTATTTATTTATTTATTTATTTATTTATTTATTTATTTATTTATTTATTTATTTATTTATTTATTTATTTATTTATTTATTTATTTATTTATTTATTTATTTATTTATTTATTTATTTATTTATTTATTTATTTATTTATTTATTTATTTATTTATTTATTTATTTATTTATTTATTTATTTATTTATTTATTTATTTATTTATTTAGTTATTTATTTATTTATTTATTTATTTATTTATTTATTTATTTATTTATTTATTTAGTTATTTATTTATTTATTTATTTATTTATTTATTTATTTATTTATTTATTTATTTATTTACTTATTTATACCCGAGGAATATTAAGTTTTATTTTATTTGACGAAGTAGTATCATCTATTTTATTATTAATTAGTTTATATAGATATAAAACAGACAAAATATTTCTTCTTGACTGAAGGCTGCTTTGTCTAAATTTATTTAACATTATGTTATAACTAATTTCATATGAGTAGGTTTTAAATTTTTTAAACCAGCAATATCTTAGAAACTCCTTTTGAATATTTTCAATTTCAATGACGTACTTATTATAAAATGGATTCCAAATTTGTATGCAATATTCTAACTTAGATCTTACATAGCAGTAATATAAACTCATAATTGTATTTACATTAGTAAATGATTGAGAACTCCGTATAACAAATCCCAGATTTCTATATGAAGTTTTACAAATGTATGTAACATGCTGATCAAATTTCAATTTTGGATCAAATATAATTCCAAGATCTTTAAATCATGAACTTGCTACGCGAAGTGTACTTTTCGAGCGTACTACCATTCTCTTTTCAACCTGAATACTTTCTCCCTCTGCGCACGACCACTGCTTAACTGCCACGACTCGTTGGGTGAGCTGTACTAGTAACCAGTGGTGTTAATCAGTCAATCCCCAGATATCCAACTCAACATCGGAGAATTTTTGACGAAGTTAATATTGAATCCTTTTGTCAAAAATTATAAAATGAATCGTGGACTGAAGTTCTTTCAAAAACTTCAACGGATGATGCGTTTAATTCTTTTTTTGATATATTTAATTACCACTTTAATATATTTTTTCCTTTACAGAAAACTGTCTCTAAGAACAATGCTGATAAAAGATGGGTAAATGCAGATATTAAAAAGTCAAGTAATAACCTTAAATCATTATTTCAATTAAAGTTAACATATCCAGCATTTATTCCGTTTTATAGAAAAGCGAAACACGAACATTCTCTTTTGGTAGCTAAAACCAAGAAGACTTATTACCAACGTAAAATAACTACTTCTGATAACATGATGAAAAGTGCCTGGAACATTATTAATTCTAATTACAAGAGCAAGGTAAATTGTAATTTCAAATTATCACATAATTCAGATACAACCGATGATCCTCATGTCATTGCAAATCTTTTTAACAATTTTTTCAGAGACGCCCCTATTAATATTCAGAACAGTATACCTAAAGTCAATGCAAATGCTAATGGCCACAGAAATACTAAAATTAGAACAAATAATCTTTTCCTTTACCCTGTTTGTGATAGGGAATTGCTAAATATTATTAGAGCTAAAATTAAAAATAAAAGGTCAGCGGGCCCGGATGATATCCCGAGTTTTATTATAAAAACGGTGGCATCTTATTGTAATACCACTGACTCATATTATTAATTTATCGTTTGAACATGGAACTTTTCCAGAAAAGTTAAAATCAAATAAAGTAATTCCCGTGCATAAAAAAGGTGATAAAACATCAATGAATAACTATAGACCCGTTGCTTTAACTTCTGGCTTCTCCAAAATTCTTGAATATTGCTATTTGAGTAGGTTGGAACAATACTTAAACATAAATTGTATTATTTCTAGTAATCAGTTTGGTTTTAGGGCTAATAGTTCGACCACTGACGCTTTAAATTTCTTTTATTCTAAAATAATTCAATTTCTCGATAAGGGTGAAAGCCCAGTAGGTATATTCTGTGGCCTTAGCAAAGCATTTGATTGCGTTGACCACTCCCGGTTACTCAATAAGCTAGACAACTTAGGAATTCGTGGGGTTGCTCTCAGTTGGATTTCTAACTTTTTGCAAAAAAGACATCAGTTCGTATCACTTCACTATTTAGATCAATCTTCAGTAAATCAAACGGTTACATCCGATTTAGTGGAAATTGATATCGGACTTCCTCAAGGTACAGTTCTTGCTCCAATTTTATTCACAATTTATATAAATGATCTATGTACAGTTCTCACAGAAGACTGTATACCTGTTATTTATGCAGATGATACTACGTTGATTATAATAATAATAATAACAATAACAATAACAATAACAATAACAATAACAATAACAATAACAATAACAATAACAATAACAATAACAATAACAATAACAATAACAATAACAATAACAATAACAATAACAATAACAATAACAATAACAATAACAATAACAATAACAATAACAATAACAATAACAATAACAATAACAATAACAATAACAATAACAATAACAATAACAATAACAATAACAATAACAATAACAATAACAATAACAATAACAATAACAATAACAATAACAATAACAATAACAATAACAATAACAATAACAATAACAATAACAATAACAATAACAATAACAATAACAATAACAATAACAATAACAATAACAATAACAATAACAATAACAATAACAATAACAATAACAATAACAATAACAATAACAATAACAATAACAATAACAATAACAATAACAATAACAATAACAATAACAATAACAATAACAATAACAATAACAATAACAATAACAATAACAATAACAATAACAATAACAATAACAATAACAATAACAATAACAATAACAATAACAATAACAATAACAATAACAATAACAATAACAATAACAATAACAATAACAATAACAATAACAATAACAATAACAATAACAATAACAATAACAATAACAATAACAATAACAATAACAATAACAATAACAATAACAATAACAATAACAATAACAATAACAATAACAATAACAATAACAATAACAATAACAATAACAATAACAATAACAATAACAATAACAATAACAATAACAATAACAATAACAATAACAATAACAATAACAATAACAATAACAATAACAATAACAATAACAATAACAATAACAATAACAATAACAATAACAATAACAATAACAATAACAATAACAATAACAATAACAATAACAATAACAATAACAATAACAATAACAATAACAATAACAATAACAATAACAATAACAATAACAATAACAATAACAATAACAATAACAATAACAATAACAATAACAATAACAATAACAATAACAATAACAATAACAATAACAATAACAATAACAATAACAATAACAATAACAATAACAATAACAATAACAATAACAATAACAATAACAATAACAATAACAATAACAATAACAATAACAATAACAATAACAATAACAATAACAATAACAATAACAATAACAATAACAATAACAATAACAATAACAATAACAATAACAATAACAATAACAATAACAATAACAATAACAATAACAATAACAATAACAATAACAATAACAATAACAATAACAATAACAATAACAATAACAATAACAATAACAATAACAATAACAATAACAATAACAATAACAATAACAATAACAATAACAATAACAATAACAATAACAATAACAATAACAATAACAATAACAATAACAATAACAATAACAATAACAATAACAATAACAATAACAATAACAATAACAATAACAATAACAATAACAATAACAATAACAATAACAATAACAATAACAATAACAATAACAATAACAATAACAATAACAATA
>OY720450.1:45905183-45945183 GCA_963082715.1 Harpalus rubripes | reverse complement strand
CAGAGTTGTACGACCCATTCTCAGGCGATGTATCTTGACATGGTCCCTTCTGGTAAGATCACTTGGCATGAAGAATGGTTCAACCAATGGTTTAATTGTTTTATGATGATTCTGTACCCCTTCCCATGTGCGCTGCCAAATGGCCAATGTCTCTTTCTTCAGATGAAGTCTAATGTCTGACGATTTATACATTATCACATCAACAGAGTCACTATCAGCGGCAGAACGTGCTGCCTCGTCAGCCATCTCGTTACCTCTTATTCCAACGTGACTTGGGACCCATAGAAAATAAATATCTTTTCCTATATCACGAAGATGTTTCATGAGGGATAAGATATTCTGAATAATTGGATCAACGGTAAAAGGGTTTGAGATGGCTTGGAGAACGCTCAATGAATCGCTAACTACGAGAAACTTTTTATAAGTTCTGACGAACTCGCAGTAGTGTAAAGCTTGCCAAATAGCATAGGACTCTGCTGTGTAGATAGAGGTTATAAAAGGCATTGACCATGAGTGCTGCATGTTGTCAACAGCAATTGCGCAACCAGTACCATCGTGTTTTTGTAGCCGTGCAGAACTTCTAGAAATTTTGTCTGTATCATTATCGGAGGACTGTTGGACTTGTCGTACCTGGTAAGTTCGTAGTTAGTTCTAGCTAATGGTACCAACCACGGCGGTACCTCACACTCCCCTGCAGGAATCAATAATGGTATATCAAAACACATTTGTTGTAGTAGCTCTTTTGCACGGATACCTGCTGGCCTGATTTGAATTCGTCGTCGACTGCACCAATTATTACTTTGAAAGAAAGTACTGAAATTTTTGTGTTGCGGCAAGGACTTGATTTTTGAAACATAAAGCAGCAAAAACTTTTTCCGTCTTAAGTCGAGTGGCGTAAGTCCTGACTCTGAATATAAATTTACTGTTGGGGTACTGGGGAACGCACCAAGAGCGTACCGTAGAGCCTGGTTGTGGATTGGCTCTAGTCTACTGAGGGTTGTACGTTTTGCTGAGGCATACACAACACACCCGTAGTCAATCTTAGATAGAACTAGAGATTGATACACCCGTAAAAGAGTTTTTGGCTCTGCTCCCCATTTAGTACCCGCCAACATTTTTACAATGTTGAGAGCTCTAAGGCAGACAGTCCTCAGCTCTTCAATATGCAGTTTCCAAGTTAGCCTTGGATCAAAATAAAGTCCCAGAAATCTTACGTTGTTGACGATTTTAATTGTATTTTCCCTCATATATAGGAGTGGTCCATAGTGAGGTCGGTTAAGGTGACAGAAGTGCATGCACTGGGTTTTTTCGCGAGAGAATTTGAATCCAATTTTGTCAGCTCTGCGTATGATGGTGTTAATTGCTGATTGCAAAGTTTTGTTGATGTCTCCCATTGTCTTGCCAGAACAGAAAATAGTGAGATCATCAACATACAGACACATACCTATGGAGCTAACATATGATACAAGCTCATTTACCGCAATGGCAAAAAGCGTGACGCTCAAAACAGAGCCTTGGGGTACTCCATTCTCTAATATCCTTGTGGATGATTGAGACGTACCGACCCGAACTCTAAATTTGCGTTCCCCCAGAAAAGACGAAATAAGTTGAGGCAAATTACCACGAAAACCCCAGACATGCAGCTTTTTAAGAATGTGATACCGCCACGTCATATCATAGGCCTTCTCCAGATCAAACAACACTGCTACCAAGTGTTCTTTTTTGTTGAAAGCAGTGAGAATTGCATCTTCCAGATATGCGAGATGATCAACGGTGGATCTGAATTTTCGAAACCCGGCCTGGTGGTCTGACAGAAAATGATTGGTTTCCAGAATCCACATTAGACGGTTGGTGATCATTCTCTCGAATATTTTTCCAATGCACGACGTTAAACTGACAAGCCTATGATTAGACGGTATCGATAGGTCTTTTCCGACCTTAGGTACAGGGATGACAATGGCTTCCTTCCACTTCTCGGGATATGAACCTTCTTGCCAGAGCATATTGTATACGGAAAGCAAGTGAAGTTTAAATTCAATGGTTAAATTTTTGAGCATATCGTTTGTAATTCTATCTAACCCTGGAGCTGATGACTTAGATTGGCTGAGAGCATATTCCAGTTCCATAAGTCCGAATGCAGCATTATAATCTAGAATTTCAGCAGTACTGAAATCTAGCGGAACTTCCCTGTCCGCTTTCAAGATTTGAAATTCAGCCTCGTAATTAGAAGAGCTGCTAGTACTTTGGAACTGGTCAGCCATTATTTCCGCGATTGTTGATGGATCATGCGTGTAAGTACCATTATTCAGTTTTAGGCATGTTATGCCCGTAGAATTACCATGCCCAGCGATACGTTTAACCCTTGACCAACACTCTTGTGAAGTGGTACTTGACGAAATACCAGAGACATATTCGTCCCAAGATTTACGTTTGCTTTCCAGCATACAACGACGTGTTAATGCTCTGGCTTTTTTTAAAGAGAATAAGGTTCTCCTGAGTAGGAATCCGTTTGAAACGATTAAAAGCCGTTTTCTTATGCCGGACCAACTCCTGGATTTCACGATTCCACCAAGGGACCGACCTTTTTCGAGCTTTGGACTTGCTCTGAGGGATTGCAGTTTCTGTTGCTAAGAAGATATTTGCTGTTAATTCTTCCACATTTACATTGGTGTTATCAGTCATGGGTGGAACTTTAAGGAATGACTTAAAACATGGCCAGTTGGCTTTACTAATAAACCAACTTGGCACAAACACTTGTTTACACACGGGAATGTCTGTAGTGATCACTATAGGAAAGTGATCACTGCCATGTAGATCATCTAGTGCCCGCCAAGAGTAACGAGTTGATAACGTTGAAGACAGCATAGTTAGGTCGATACAAGAAAAGGACCCTGAACGAGCATTAAAATATGTGGGCGAACCATCATTCACAAGAACAAGATTAGGATCATCAAGCAGGTTCTCAACGATTCTTCCCCTTGGATCGATGTGCCCAGATCCCCATATGGTATGGTGGGCATTGAAGTCTCCCAGAAGAATAAAGGGAGTGGGAAGTTGCCGAATAACACCTTGAATGTCAGCCAAATCCCAGTTCGCATCAGGTAAATAAATGTTACAGAGAGTAACGTTAAATGGAGCTGACATTCGTACAGCAACGGCCTGAAGATTAGTGTTGAGATTTATCTGATTGAAGCTCGCACCTTGTCTTATGATGATCGCCACACCTCCGTTAACCCGAATGTGGGGTGGAGAATCCATCCTAACTATACTGTAATTCTTTAATGTGTAAGCTTGGCCTGATGAAAAGTGCGTTTCTTGAAGACACGTACATATCGGATTAAATTCTGATAGCAGCATCTTCAAGTTGCAATAATGATAGATACATCCCCTAATATTCCACTGAATAATATTATTCATGACTTATAATATAATGTAGAAGAACTAAACAGGTTTCTTTGGCTTGCCCAGAGGCCAACCCTTCTTTTTCTTTTGCTGCTGCGAAGATGCAGAGCAAAGCGAAAGATCTTCGTCGGAAGAAGAAACTACACGAGTATTATTTGTCCTTTTCTTTTCCTTAGTAGCAATGATAGTAGGAGATGGGCGAGAAGAAAAAGACACTGGAGAAGAATGTACTATATCCCTCTCTTTTGTTGGAATTTTGGTATGAGCCGAAATTGAGTTACATGAGATCAATGGTGCACTTTGTTTGACAATATAAGTTTCCTTCGTATGATCTTCGTTGGAAGAAGAAATAAGTGGAGACCTATTTGCCTTTATATTTTCCCCAGAAGAAATGATAGTAGGAAAAGGGCCGGAAGAAATAGACACAAGAGAAGAAGAAGAAGAGGTGTTTACTTTTCCTTTGTCTTGTGAAGAAATTATAGTTGGAGGCGAAGAAGGGTTACATGAGATAAGAGGTTGGTTAACATTAAAAGTTTCTTTTGTAACAAAGACACTTTTTAATGCCTGAACAAGATGAGGAATTACTTGCTGCGCAAAAGAAGTAGGATCCGGTGTCACTAAAGCTGATGCTTTGGCGGCATAGGAAATACCAGCCGGAGTAGAAATAATCTTCTTCTTTGCTTCAAAATAAGTAATGTTTTCCTTTACCTTAAGTTCTTGTATGGCAACCTCTTGTTTATATACAGGACAATTTTTTGATGTAGGTGAGTGGTCTCCTTTACAGTTGACGCATTTAATTGGCTGTGTGCAAGGGGTACCTTCATGTAAAGCATTTCCACATATGCACACCTGTTGACTCTGGCACCGTGCAACTGTGTGTCCGAACTTATGACACTGAAAACAGCGCATAGGTGCAGGTACGTAAATACGTACAGGGAGGGACATATATGCTACTTTTAATTTAGCTGGAAGTTTCGGGGTATTGAAGGTTAATATGTGATTTGGCGTGTCTTTGGATTGACCATTAAATCTGGTCCTAATTCGCCTTACTTCAATTACACCCTGTTCCCATAGCTCGGAGCATATCTCCTCCACTGTACAGTTTAATAAGTCTTTGCAATAAATAATACCCCTGCATATATTAAGTGTCCTGTGAGGGACAACTTCTATACTCATATCGCCCATTTTTGTTAGTCTTAATATTTTTTTAGCTTGTGGAGCAGAAACTGTCTCCACAAGCAGACCATCTTTAATTTTCTTAATAGTTTTTAAATCTCCTACCAATCCAAATAATAATTTTTGCAAAACAAAGGGGCTAACTTTTTCAAAATTACCACCAAGCCTTTGAATGACCAAGAACCGGGGTACTACCTCCTTCTCTTGGTTCATATCAGAAGTGGTGTTTTCAGATACACCCGCACAAGAAGATTTGTTTTTTGACGGGGTTTTCTCCCCGAGAGCGTTTGGCACGGCTCCAAGCACACCGTTTTTGATGGTCGGCAAACCAGAGAGCGGCTTAAATAGATTCATGCTCATATGATATGAACTTTCGGTCTTTGGTGTCCCCACCCTCCACGGAGCCTCAAAAGGGACATCAATACCGCAAACCAGTAAAGTGTCAGGGCTTCCCAAAGACTATAGCAGTCCTGGAGGGCAGCAGGGTCAGTCGACGGGAGAGATCACGATGGGGCCGCTAAGTCCTCGTGCACGCCCGTTTCCTGGTGAACCCGCCACATCTCTAAGACTACTCACCCCCCAGCCTCGCAATGGGATGGGAACCGATTGGCCGCAGGTGGGTTAGCCTGCGACTTCCCGTTTGGATGAATTGAGGGCCAAAGTAGTGTGTTGGGGCTTCCTCAACTACCAGGATCCCCTCTTCCACCGACACGGGTCACCGCACACGGTCAACATGCAGGTAGGTATGAAGAAACTTGCGCACGGACGATCACCTAATAATAATAATAAATAATAAATTAATAAATAATAAATTAATAAATAATAAATTAATAAATAATAAATAGTAAATTAATAAATAGTAAATTAATAAATAGTAAATTAATAAATAGTAAATTAATAAATAATAAATTTGTAAACAATAAATTAATAAATTAATAAATTAATAAATTAATAAATTAATAAATTAATAAATTAATAAATTAATAAATTAATAAATTAATAAATTAATAAATTAATAAATTAATAAATTAATAAATTAATAAATTAATAAATTAATAAATTAATAAATTAATAAATTAATAAATTAATAAATTAATAAATTAATAAATTAATAAATTAATAAATTAATAAATTAATAAATTAATAAATTAATAAATTAATAAATTAATAAATTAATAAATTAATAAATTAATAAATTAATAAATTAATAAATTAATAAATTAATAAATTAATAAATTAATAAATTAATAAATTAATAAATTAATAAATTAATAAATTAATAAATTAATAAATTAATAAATTAATAAATTAATAAATTAATAAATTAATAAATTAATAAATTAATAAATTAATAAATTAATAAATTAATAAATTAATAAATTAATAAATTAATAAATTAATAAATTAATAAATTAATAAATTAATAAATTAATAAATTAATAAATTAATAAATTAATAAATTAATAAATTAATAAATTAATAAATTAATAAATTAATAAATTAATAAATTAATAAATTAATAAATTAATAAATTAATAAATTAATAAATTAATAAATTAATAAATTAATAAATTAATAAATTAATAAATTAATAAATTAATAAATTAATAAATTAATAAATTAATAAATTAATAAATTAATAAATTAATAAATTAATAAATTAATAAATTAATAAATTAATAAATTAATAAATTAATAAATTAATAAATTAATAAATTAATAAATTAATAAATTAATAAATTAATAAATTAATAAATTAATAAATTAATAAATTAATAAATTAATAAATTAATAAATTAATAAATTAATAAATTAATAAATTAATAAATTAATAAATTAATAAATTAATAAATTAATAAATTAATAAATTAATAAATTAATAAATTAATAAATTAATAAATTAATAAATTAATAAATTAATAAATTAATAAATTAATAAATTAATAAATTAATAAATTAATAAATTAATAAATTAATAAATTAATAAATTAATAAATTAATAAATTAATAAATTAATAAATTAATAAATTAATAAATTAATAAATTAATAAATTAATAAATTAATAAATTAATAAATTAATAAATTAATAAATTAATAAATTAATAAATTAATAAATTAATAAATTAATAAATTAATAAATTAATAAATTAATAAATTAATAAATTAATAAATTAATAAATTAATAAATTAATAAATTAATAAATTAATAAATTAATAAATTAATAAATTAATAAATTAATAAATTAATAAATTAATAAATTAATAAATTAATAAATTAATAAATTAATAAATTAATAAATTAATAAATTAATAAATTAATAAATTAATAAATTAATAAATTAATAAATTAATAAATTAATAAATTAATAAATTAATAAATTAATAAATTAATAAATTAATAAATTAATAAATTAATAAATTAATAAATTAATAAATTAATAAATTAATAAATTAATAAATTAATAAATTAATAAATTAATAAATTAATAAATTAATAAATTAATAAATTAATAAATTAATAAATTAATAAATTAATAAATTAATAAATTAATAAATTAATAAATTAATAAATTAATAAATTAATAAATTAATAAATTAATAAATTAATAAATTAATAAATTAATAAATTAATAAATTAATAAATTAATAAATTAATAAATTAATAAATTAATAAATTAATAAATTAATAAATTAATAAATTAATAAATTAATAAATTAATAAATTAATAAATTAATAAATTAATAAATTAATAAATTAATAAATTAATAAATTAATAAATTAATAAATTAATAAATTAATAAATTAATAAATTAATAAATTAATAAATTAATAAATTAATAAATTAATAAATTAATAAATTAATAAATTAATAAATTAATAAATTAATAAATTAATAAATTAATAAATTAATAAATTAATAAATTAATAAATTAATAAATTAATAAATTAATAAATTAATAAATTAATAAATTAATAAATTAATAAATTAATAAATTAATAAATTAATAAATTAATAAATTAATAAATTAATAAATTAATAAATTAATAAATTAATAAATTAATAAATTAATAAATTAATAAATTAATAAATTAATAAATTAATAAATTAATAAATTAATAAATTAATAAATTAATAAATTAATAAATTAATAAATTAATAAATTAATAAATTAATAAATTAATAAATTAATAAATTAATAAATTAATAAATTAATAAATTAATAAATTAATAAATTAATAAATTAATAAATTAATAAATTAATAAATTAATAAATTAATAAATTAATAAATTAATAAATTAATAAATTAATAAATTAATAAATTAATAAATTAATAAATTAATAAATTAATAAATTAATAAATTAATAAATTAATAAATTAATAAATTAATAAATTAATAAATTAATAAATTAATAAATTAATAAATTAATAAATTAATAAATTAATAAATTAATAAATTAATAAATTAATAAATTAATAAATTAATAAATTAATAAATTAATAAATTAATAAATTAATAAATTAATAAATTAATAAATTAATAAATTAATAAATTAATAAATTAATAAATTAATAAATTAATAAATTAATAAATTAATAAATTAATAAATTAATAAATTAATAAATTAATAAATTAATAAATTAATAAATTAATAAATTAATAAATTAATAAATAATAAATTAATAAATAATAAATTAATAAATAATAAATTAATAAATAATAAATTAATAAATAATAAATTAATAAATAATAAATTAATAAATAATAAATTAATAAATAATAAATTAATAAATAATAAATTAATAAATAATAAATTAATAAATAATAAATTAATAAATAATAAATTAATAAATAATAAATTAATAAATAATAAATTAATAAATAATAAATTAATAAATAATAAATTAATAAATAATAAATTAATAAATAATAAATTAATAAATAATAAATTAATAAATAATAAATTAATAAATAATAAATTAATAAATAATAAATTAATAAATAATAAATTAATAAATAATAAATTAATAAATAATAAATTAATAAATAATAAATTAATAAATAATAAATTAATAAATAATAAATTAATAAATAATAAATTAATAAATAATAAATTAATAAATAATAAATTAATAAATAATAAATTAATAAATAATAAATAATAAATAATAAATTAATAAATAATAAATAATAAATAATAAATAATAAATAATAAATAATAAATAATAAATAATAAATAATAAATAATAAATAATAAATAATAAATAATAAATAATAAATAATAAATAATAAATAATAAATAATAAATAATAAATAATAAATAATAAATAATAAATAATAAATAATAAATAATAAATAATAAATAATAAATAATAAATAATAAATAATAAATAATAAATAATAAATAATAAATAATAAATAATAAATAATAAATAATAAATAATAAATAATAAATAATAAATAATAAATAATAAATAATAAATAATAAATAATAAATAATAAATAATAAATAATAAATAATAAATAATAAATAATAAATAATAAATAATAAATAATAAATAATAAATAATAAATAATAAATAATAAATAATAAATAATAAATAATAAATAATAAATAATAAATAATAAATAATAAATAATAAATAATAAATAATAAATAATAAATAATAAATAATAAATAATAAATAATAAATAATAAATAATAAATAATAAATAATAAATAATAAATAATAAATAATAAATAATAAATAATAAATAATAAATAATAAATAATAAATAATAAATAATAAATAATAAATAATAAATAATAAATAATAAATAATAAATAATAAATAATAAATAATAAATAATAAATAATAAATAATAAATAATAAATAATAAATAATAAATAATAAATAATAAATAATAAATAATAAATAATAAATAATAAATAATAAATAATAAATAATAAATAATAAATAATAAATAATAAATAATAAATAATAAATAATAAATAATAAATAATAAATAATAAATAATAAATAATAAATAATAAATAATAAATAATAAATAATAAATAATAAATAATAAATAATAAATAATTAAATAATAAATAATAAATAATAAATAATAAATAATAAATAATAAATAATAAATAATAAATAATAAATAATAAATAATAAATAATAAATAATAAATAATAAATAATAAATAATAAATAATAAATAATAAATAATAAATAATAAATAATAAATAATAAATAATAAATAATAAATAATAAATAATAAATAATAAATAATAAATAATAAATAATAAATAATAAATAATAAATAATAAATAATAAATAATAAATAATAAATAATAAATAATAAATAATAAATAATAAATAATAAATAATAAATAATAAATAATAAATAATAAATAATAAATAATAAATAATAAATAATAAATAATAAATAATAAATAATAAATAATAAATAATAAATAATAAATAATAAATAATAAATAATAAATAATAAATAATAAATAATAAATAATAAATAATAAATAATAAATAATAAATAATAAATAATAAATAATAAATAATAAATAATAAATAATAAATAATAAATAATAAATAATAAATAATAAATAATAAATAATAAATAATAAATAATAAATAATAAATAATAAATAATAAATAATAAATAATAAATAATAAATAATAAATAATAAATAATAAATAATAAATAATAAATAATAAATAATAAATAATAAATAATAAATAATAAATAATAAATAATAAATAATAAATAATAAATAATAAATAATAAATAATAAATAATAAATAATAAATAATAAATAATAAATAATAAATAATAAATAATAAATAATAAATAATAAATAATAAATAATAAATAATAAATAATAAATAATAAATAATAAATAATAAATAATAAATAATAAATAATAAATAATAAATAATAAATAATAAATAATAAATAATAAATAATAAATAATAAATAATAAATAATAAATAATAAATAATAAATAATAAATAATAAATAATAAATAATAAATAATAAATAATAAATAATAAATAATAAATAATAAATAATAAATAATAAATAATAAATAATAAATAATAAATAATAAATAATAAATAATAAATAATAAATAATAAATAATAAATAATAAATAATAAATAATAAATAATAAATAATAAATAATAAATAATAAATAATAAATAATAAATAATAAATAATAAATAATAAATAATAAATAATAAATAATAAATAATAAATAATAAATAATAAATAATAAATAATAAATAATAAATAATAAATAATAAATAATAAATAATAAATAATAAATAATAAATAATAAATAATAAATAATAAATAATAAATAATAAATAATAAATAATAAATAATAAATAATAAATAATAAATAATAAATAATAAATAATAAATAATAAATAATAAATAATAAATAATAAATAATAAATAATAAATAATAAATAATAAATAATAAATAATAAATAATAAATAATAAATAATAAATAATAAATAATAAATAATAAATAATAAATAATAAATAATAAATAATAAATAATAAATAATAAATAATAAATAATAAATAATAAATAATAAATAATAAATAATAAATAATAAATAATAAATAATAAATAATAAATAATAAATAATAAATAATAAATAATAAATAATAAATAATAAATAATAAATAATAAATAATAAATAATAAATAATAAATAATAAATAATAAATAATAAATAATAAATAATAAATAATAAATAATAAATAATAAATAATAAATAATAAATAATAAATAATAAATAATAAATAATAAATAATAAATAATAAATAATAAATAATAAATAATAAATAATAAATAATAAATAATAAATAATAAATAATAAATAATAAATAATAAATAATAAATAATAAATAATAAATAATAAATAATAAATAATAAATAATAAATAATAAATAATAAATAATAAATAATAAATAATAAATAATAAATAATAAATAATAAATAATAAATAATAAATAATAAATAATAAATAATAAATAATAAATAATAAATAATAAATAATAAATAATAAATAATAAATAATAAATAATAAATAATAAATAATAAATAATAAATAATAAATAATAAATAATAAATAATAAATAATAAATAATAAATAATAAATAATAAATAATAAATAATAAATAATAAATAATAAATAATAAATAATAAATAATAAATAATAAATAATAAATAATAAATAATAAATAATAAATAATAAATAATAAATAATAAATAATAAATAATAAATAATAAATAATAAATAATAAATAATAAATAATAAATAATAAATAATAAATAATAAATAATAAATAATAAATAATAAATAATAAATAATAAATAATAAATAATAAATAATAAATAATAAATAATAAATAATAAATAATAAATAATAAATAATAAATAATAAATAATAAATAATAAATAATAAATAATAAATAATAAATAATAAATAATAAATAATAAATAATAAATAATAAATAATAAATAATAAATAATAAATAATAAATAATAAATAATAAATAATAAATAATAAATAATAAATAATAAATAATAAATAATAAATAATAAATAATAAATAATAAATAATAAATAATAAATAATAAATAATAAATAATAAATAATAAATAATAAATAATAAATAATAAATAATAAATAATAAATAATAAATAATAAATAATAAATAATAAATAATAAATAATAAATAATAAATAATAAATAATAAATAATAAATAATAAATAATAAATAATAAATAATAAATAATAAATAATAAATAATAAATAATAAATAATAAATAATAAATAATAAATAATAAATAATAAATAATAAATAATAAATAATAAATAATAAATAATAAATAATAAATAATAAATAATAAATAATAAATAATAAATAATAAATAATAAATAATAAATAATAAATAATAAATAATAAATAATAAATAATAAATAATAAATAATAAATAATAAATAATAAATAATAAATAATAAATAATAAATAATAAATAATAAATAATAAATAATAAATAATAAATAATAAATAATAAATAATAAATAATAAATAATAAATAATAAATAATAAATAATAAATAATAAATAATAAATAATAAATAATAAATAATAAATAATAAATAATAAATAATAAATAATAAATAATAAATAATAAATAATAAATAATAAATAATAAATAATAAATAATAAATAATAAATAATAAATAATAAATAATAAATAATAAATAATAAATAATAAATAATAAATAATAAATAATAAATAATAAATAATAAATAATAAATAATAAATAATAAATAATAAATAATAAATAATAAATAATAAATAATAAATAATAAATAATAAATAATAAATAATAAATAATAAATAATAAATAATAAATAATAAATAATAAATAATAAATAATAAATAATAAATAATAAATAATAAATAATAAATAATAAATAATAAATAATAAATAATAAATAATAAATAATAAATAATAAATAATAAATAATAAATAATAAATAATAAATAATAAATAATAAATAATAAATAATAAATAATAAATAATAAATAATAAATAATAAATAATAAATAATAAATAATAAATAATAAATAATAAATAATAAATAATAAATAATAAATAATAAATAATAAATAATAAATAATAAATAATAAATAATAAATAATAAATAATAAATAATAAATAATAAATAATAAATAATAAATAATAAATAATAAATAATAAATAATAAATAATAAATAATAAATAATAAATAATAAATAATAAATAATAAATAATAAATAATAAATAATAAATAATAAATAATAAATAATAAATAATAAATAATAAATAATAAATAATAAATAATAAATAATAAATAATAAATAATAAATAATAAATAATAAATAATAAATAATAAATAATAAATAATAAATAATAAATAATAAATAATAAATAATAAATAATAAATAATAAATAATAAATAATAAATAATAAATAATAAATAATAAATAATAAATAATAAATAATAAATAATAAATAATAAATAATAAATAATAAATAATAAATAATAAATAATAAATAATAAATAATAAATAATAAATAATAAATAATAAATAATAAATAATAAATAATAAATAATAAATAATAAATAATAAATAATAAATAATAAATAATAAATAATAAATAATAAATAATAAATAATAAATAATAAATAATAAATAATAAATAATAAATAATAAATAATAAATAATAAATAATAAATAATAAATAATAAATAATAAATAATAAATAATAAATAATAAATAATAAATAATAAATAATAAATAATAAATAATAAATAATAAATAATAAATAATAAATAATAAATAATAAATAATAAATAATAAATAATAAATAATAAATAATAAATAATAAATAATAAATAATAAATAATAAATAATAATATACTTTATTGAGATAAAGACCCAATGGCGAGGTTCAGCCAAGGCTGATCTTCCACCTAACCAATTTACAATAAAATACAATTCAGTAAAAATATAAGCGAATAAATAGATACAACAATCAATCCGAGAAACGGAAAGACAGAGAGAAAAAAACAACAATAACGTATACATAGATACAGTAATAATTTATAATAATTGACATTTAATAGGAAATGAAATCATTAGCTAACAAGATATACTCATAAGCAATGTTTGTACATGGTTTTTAAAAGTACTATAATGTAGAGACTTTAAATTTTTAGGAATACTGTTATACAATGTAGGAGCTAAATAAGAAAAAGAACTTTTAAATTTCGTTTTATTAAATGATGGCAGTGAATACAATTCATTGTCACGTAGGTTGTAATTATTGTTTTTTGATACGAGCTTATCGCACAAATATTTTGGACATCCCGTAGTCTTTATTTTATGTATTAGACAAAGAAATAGTATTTTTAAGCGATCTTCAATCACATTTAATTTAGCTGCAACACGGTACTGAGAAATATGGTCAAATTTCCGAACGCCGTAAACATATCTTAAACAGCTATTTTGAAAAAGGTTTATTTTCTGCTTATCACTTTTACTCAAGTTAGGTATGTAAACACAAGCACAATATTCTAACACAGGAAATATCAACGAGTTGACAAGACGAAGCTTTATCTCCGATGAAATTAAATTACGATATTGGTATAGCGTTTTGAGCTTAAGTTTAGCAGAAATTAATTTTTTTGATAAGTGTTCTCGAAACGAAAGATTTTCATCAAAATGCATACCCAAAGTCTTGACCACAGTACTCCGTGGTAACGTTGTACCGTTAAGAACTACTATAGGCGTTTCATTTGTGCCATATACGAGTAGTGAAGATTTACTAGCATTAATTGACAGCCCGTTATTTGCTACCCAAGTAGAAAAGTTTTGAAGGTCAGCGTTTAGATGCTTTAAATTATGAATTTCGCTTTTATTTATTGTCGCTATAATCTGGGTGTCATCTGCATATGAATGCGCAGTGCAAGATTTTAATGTGTTTGGTAAATCGCTCACATACAATAAATAGAGCAGTGGACCTAAAATAGATCCTTATGGAACTCCTCGGGGTGATGGGAATATTCTGGAATAAACTGAATGAGAGTTTGAGTTCATTGCAATTTTAAAGTTTCTATTCAATAAATAACTCGAACACCACTATAACGCGCTACAGCCAAACCTATAATATTTCAACTTTGCTAATAACAAATTATGATCTACCATGTCAAAAGCCTTAGAAAAATCTATTTGAATTAGTAGCGTCACTTGTGAATTATCAAAATTTCTAGTCATATCATCAACGATATTTACTAGATATGTGTTCGTACTGTGACCCTTTCTGAATCCAGACTGAGTATGTGGTAAAATGTTTCTATCTTGTATATAGTTAGTAATTTGTTAACAACATATTTTCTCTAAGACCTTTGACATGGTAGGTAAAATGCTTATAGGGCGTAAGTCGTCAAATGATGCTACAGTATCTTTTTTAGGGATAGGTTTAACGATTGCCATTTTCCAAATATCTGGGACAATTCCATCCACAATACTAATATTAATTACGTGAGTAATGTGATCAATAATTTTGGGCATGATTATATTTAACATTTTAAGGGAAATACCATCTGTACCTACTGCATTAGATTTAAGCAATTGAATTACTTTTATCACTTCCTCTTTATCCACACAACTAAGATTGAAATAATCTGTGGTCTTATTATTTTGATAAAAATTGTTGTTGAAGTAGTCCAAAGTTTGTGAGTTAATACTTGTATCATTGACCTTATCCATGGTATATTTACCATATTTATCCGGTTCCAATAGAACTTCTGGTAATTCAATTTTATTTTAATTTTTAACTCCCACACGTTTTAAATTATTCCACAGCTTCTTGGAGTTATTTATATTTTGATTAATACTATATTCAAAAAAAGCTTGCTTTTCGCGACGAATTGCAGATGTTGTTAAATTTCTAAGTTCTTTGTACAGTTGTAATTTAGCGTCTGTTTTGAATTGTTTATACTGCATTAATGCTTTATTTCTTTTTGCTTGCATTATCCTTATGATTGGTGTAATCCAAGGACTGTATTTTTTATTAATCCTTACTGTCTTTTTAGGAGCATGCTGATCAAATAGGGAAATAATATTATTATTTAAATAGTCCAATTTGTCTTTAACATTAGTTAAAGAGAAAATAAAGTTCCAGTCTATTTGATCACAGTCCTCATAAAAGCAATGCAGATCAAAATTTTTAAAATCTCTATACGTTATAGTCTTTGGTACGATACTACTTTTAGGAAAGTGTAAGATACTATAAACACAGTCGTGATCTGATATGTTGCTAGCATCTAGTATTCCTGAATCCACATGTATATTGTTATCAGATATAAGAATTATATCTAGAAGAGTTTTTGAAATCCTTCTGGTAGGCTCAGTTATAATTTGATGCATTCTATTATTAACTATTATATCTGATACAAATTTTGATTTATAATTATTAGAGAGCATGTCTACATTTATGTCTCCAGCGCAGATTACATAATCATATAAAGAGGTGAATTCAGTTAATACTGTTTCAAGCACTTCGAGATCTTTATAAAATCTTTCATTTGGGTTGTATATTACACCAAAACAAATGGTATGCTTATTGAGAGTACACTTAATCCACAAATGCTCTACATTATTGACAGTTTTCGTAAAAGTAGTATCTAACATTGAAAAAGCGATGCTGTCGCGACCGTAAAAAGCCACTCCTCCGCCACGCTGATTATTTGATCTTGGCAAGCTTACTAGTTTATAACCACGTATATTAAATAGATGCGAAGGGGAGTTATCGCTAATCCACGTTTCACTCACCGCGAAAATATCAAAATTTTGTTCAAATATTAAATCTATCACATCTAAAAAACATGAATTCAGAGATCTAACATTTATTTGCGCAAATGTAAACATGTTATTTCCGAGGACATTGACCGCGTTGTTATTAACCATTATAAACCAAGAATTACAATTCTATACGAAGACGAACAGCTGATAGTAAAAATTACTTTAGCATTGAAAGAACATCAAGGTCTTTGATAAAGTGAGTTTTAGAAGAATCGCTCTTCTTTGCATAAATTTTGCAATTCTTTGTCCAAATGTATTTGTATTCTTTCGGTTTCAAAACTTCCCGTGCCTTTTTATATAATAAACTGTTGGAAGGGGTCAAATGTTCATTGAAATAAATTTTATTTTCGGGACCTTCAAAGTCCAACGTACGGGTAGTAAGTCCTTTATTTTTCCTCGCGGCTGACAAGAAATTATCTTTTAATGCACGCGATATAAATTTGACGACGATGTTTCTGCTGGATTTGGAGTTTCCGGTAGGAAGTCTATGGGTAGCATCAATGTCACTGTTTTTAATAGTTACACCTACTTTTTGCCCGATATCACAAACTACATTATTTATGTTTTCACCGGGATTTTCGGGGATATTGTTATTAATAATATTATTTAATTTAGAATATTGTTCTAAATCTTCCACTTTACTGTTTAAATTTTGAATTTCAGTTTTCAAGTTTTCATTTTCTTTTATTATGTGGTCCATAGTTTTAATTTTATCATTTATTACCGTTAAACTTGCCTCAAAATCAGAGATTTTGTTGGAACAAAATGTTACTGATGCTAGTAATGCATCCAATTTGGTATTCATGATATTAAGTATTCTCTTTTCAAAGGCATTAAATTGTACTTGCAATTCTGAAGAAGGAACAGGGTCGTCGATGATGTTGCAGTCGGCAAGGGACATCTTGGCGTTGGCGGCTCTAGACCTTGTCGGTCGGCACCCACTACATTGCCACACTTCAGCCGCACTTGCATATAATTTATATTTTTCGTCAGGATAAATGCAATCTTAATATTAGTTTACTCTCTTCTTGGTTTTATGAGAATTGTATGTACCTAAATGACAGTAAAACAAAAAATTTACGTTTTCACACATACCAAAATATTAACGATCGCGAGATTGCCTTACAATTTGGGAACAAAATGGTGGGCAATGAAGACACAACTAAAGTACTAGGTATGTCTATCAATGAAAATTTAAATTGGACACCTCATTGTAGGGATCTTATTTGTAAATTGAATTCCGTTTGTTATCAAATACGAAATTTGAAACAATACCTAAATATTAAACAGCTGTTAATGTTTTACCATGCTTGTGTTGTGTCAAGGCTACGCTATGGGATCGGTTTCTGGGGCTCCTCCCCGGCTGCTGACAATGTTTTTATCTGCCAAAAGAGAATAGTTCGATGTTTGGCTGGTATCCGACATAATGCGTCATGTAGAAATATATTTCAGAAGTTTCACATTTTCACTTTGGCTAATATGTACGTTTATGAACTATGTCTCTATATTCATGTTAATAGAAAATCTTTTCCCCCAAATCTCGACAAGCATGATTACGATACTAGAGGTAAAAGTCACTTCAAAATACCTAGCTCTAGAATAAATATCGTCAAAAATGCTCCCGATAGAGTTGGTCTACAAATATACAATAAAATTCCCGCTTCAATTAAAGCTGAAAAATCTTTTAAAACTTTTAAAGAAAGTCTAAAATGTTATTTAATTAGTAGAAATTTCTACAGCGTGAAAGAATTTATGGATATGTAAACTTTGTTAATATTTGTTTTGTAATTTGACGTTTACTATACACAATGTATCCTGTGTCAACAGTAATAAAATTATTATTATTATTATTATTATTATTATTATTATTATTATTATTATTATTATTATTATTATTATTATTATTATTATTATTATTATTATTATTATTATATAATGACTTCAGGTTAATTATTCATAATATTTCACACGTTTTTGTAATTTATTCATTTCCGGTTGAACCGGAAGCGCTACCATCATGACAAATAACATGATTTGTGAGTATACAAATATATCAAGAAAATTAAAAAGTAAATACAAATAAAAAAGTTATTTTGAGTGGCCCGTTTTTCAGTGTCAGCTTGTATACGGGCAGACGTTACCGGAAAAATCTAGAAATCACACAAATACTCATACTTATTCACAAAATATTTATATGTGTATGTAGCATACTCCGTACCGTATAGGTACATACGAACCGAAACTCATATTGGTTTGACCGGTTTACATTGTCAACAAATTATAAAATCTACACAAATGGTTAGAAAATTCAGTTTTTTTAAGTTTGAAATCTATATTTTAAACTAGTCGAAAGAAATTTATAGACATTTGTCATTATTTGCGTGGGTTTTATAATTTGTTTGATTTTAACCGGCCTAGTCCAACTAATGTGAGTTTAGACTCGTACGTCCTTTACCTGTAAATACACACGTTCCGTATCAAAATCATCCCTTTCTACGAAATTGATAAAGTATACGTCTTGATAAAGTATCTAATTTTTTTGTCAATATTCTGTAACAACGTGGTTAATTTTTAGTAATCCAACACAAATTTGACAACTAAGAAATGCTATTTTTCTTTAAATGTCAACACATTTGTGATTAGTAAATATTTTTAATAACTTACTCAACATAAACTACTGAGTTACATAATTGACCCGAGTATCTGTATTAAATTATGTTATATGATAAATGTTTGATACTTCCTGATTCACCATAGGTTTAATAGAACACTACGACAGCGGTCGCCGTTTTAAGATAAATGAAATTAATTTAGATCGGTTTTATTATTTAAGTACACTTGGTCGCGTAATGTATTATTAAAATTTTTATAATAGAAATTATTTTATTGGCCTATATTTAACACAAAACTATATTTATTAGCAACTTTGTATACAGTTAAATTGCTTGTTTTTGTTTGTTTTGCATAAATAATAACGAACAATATTGTCGATAAAAAATTTGTACTATTTTTTCTTGTATTCCGACCACAAAGAGAAAATAAACAAATTCTCAGGAAATATTTATAAAAATTTGTTATTGAAAACCAGCGGACTATTGAATTTTCGCTGAACTTAATACAATGACATTTCGAAGTCGGGCATTTAGGTAGAAGTCGTTGAACGTGTAAATGTACATTCATCAAGTGTTGCTGAATAGAAACAACTCTTAGTCTTACTGCGAGTTCAGATGACTACGGAGACCGTTTACGTGTAGTTAAGTGGTACACTTGCTAGTAACATGTATTGGAAAGTTATTCTGGTAAGCTATCAGTCAATATCAGCATGCATGTGATACTTTTTAGGAATATTCCTGATTGAAACTAATAACTTGTTTAGTATTATCAAACTAATTCTAATACACATTGTCATAGATATTATTAAAATTTACACTGTACACAAAGATGTCAATTCAAATGCAACAAAAATTATACTTAATTGTATGGTTTCTATACAACAAAAATATTATATACAAAAAATGAATCTTACCTTAACTTATGATATTGTTAGTATACCGGATGTTTACTTTTTTATAAACCGTTACGAAGTACAATGTTCAAATTTTCATATGGCAGTAATTTATGCATTATGAATTTAGAAAAGTGTTAATATAAAAATTGTTTTTAATTATGAACATTTTATAAACTTAAAATTTTGTTCGAAATTTATTAGGGCAGCAATAAGTAAAGACATGAATATTTTACCATATAGACACCCGGTATATTAAATAGCATATGGGATTATAAAAATTTGATATTTGTGTTTATTGTTTATTAAATTTTTATAAATTTTATCATTGTGGTGTTATATTCACAATTTGCTGACAGTACATCGTAACAGGATTTAATTATCATTTTTTTTCTTGTTGGATGTAATATTTTATACTCGTGTAGCATTGTACAAATCGCATAATATTGTAGATATGTACACATTTATTAGTAGGCCAATAACCTCTAAATAATTAGCAATTTATCCGTAAATACTTTTGATGTCAAAAACTGTAGAAAATAATATCTGGTTAACCGTCATTATTAAACGTGGTTAACCGAATAACTGCATAGGAGTTTTTTACACTTCATCGGCTAACCGCGGTAATCGTTTTTCTATGTTAATCGGCTTACCACGATAGCCGAATTTTCAAAGATAATCGGTTAACCGGCTAACTGCGATTTACTGGTTTAACTGCAAAATCTGGTTAAACGGTTGAATCAACCACTTAACTAAATAACGTAGACAACATTCTCATCATACTAATAAACTACATGTTCCCGGTTAGCCGATTACTTGCAGCTTACCCGACTCATCATAATAGCCAATTATCAGATTATTAGCTATTACCGGCTAACTGATTAATCGAAGTAGACGTTTATACTAAACTGGTTTAACAGGTTAACTGTTCAACCGGATACACAAAAACCGGTTTAGTCAGTTAACCCTCCAACCGGTTTCTCTTTCTTGCTTACTGCAGTTATCGGTTAACCGAATATCCGTTTAACCAAATATTTTTGACAGCACTAGTAAATACAAGCCTTTGATAAACATTGTGTCCTGTAATATTTGCTTTACTCTTATAGAATATGTTTATAATAATACATAATACAGTCATCTTACGAAGAAACTATTTAATATTTTAAAGTATAGTAACAAGTTCGTATATTATAGTGGCTAGAGTAAAAATTAACAGTATATTTTGAGAAGGGTTCATTTACCGTCGAACATGTAGATCTGCATCATTTGATTATCTTAACAATAATAATAATAGTAAAAAAAGTATTTCAAATATAAACCAATATAACACTAAACGAAAGATAAACAAACAAAAGTGTGGTGTAATGGTCATATTGATATTTAACTTATCAAACTTTTGTTCTGAAGAAAATGTCCTCCTACTTAATATTTCGTAACCAAAATAATCTACTTATACGAAAGGCAAAATGACTCTTCTTATTTCACTTTTAATTTCTATACAAATCTATCTTTACAGCTACCTCTTATGCGGAAAATTTTAATATTTTTTCAATATTGTGGAATACATCATGATGTTCATCAGATAAGTAGCTAGTTTGTCGCTATATCCATTGAGACAAATCAGTTTAGCTAAATTTGCACTTCCATAAATGAGTGGCCTTGACATGTCTGCCACTAAATGTTTAATAATTCTCAAGATGCATTTCGCCGTATACGTAAAAATTTACTAATATGTAATCAGATCGAGAAGTATTTGTAATATGTCCCTAATTACCATTTTCCACTTAAATTTAAATAATCTATAACTACATGTCGCGTAGTTCTGTACCATATTGAAATTTAAATACATTGATAAACTGGTGGAATGATAATGGAGTGAAATTATATATTTATAGAAATTCCACAGATATTACATAACTACTAAGATAAATATTTATGTTATTGTAGTTAATAAATGCATAATTTATTCAAAGTCAACTATTAACTTACCATAACAAATAACACAATATTGATTAATATAAAAATTGTAACCACATGCTGTACAAGTAATAATATCACCTAACGAAATCGTAATATAATATTAATACAGTCCGTATTCTTGTATTTACGTAATGATTTATATCAGTAAAGAAACATTGTAATATGTTATTACCAGGATATTATTTCATCTGACAAATTATATATCGTATATCAGTAATACTAATAAACTAATTATTTCTGTTGCAAAAAGAACAACATGAATAATATTAACATATGTACGTGAAAATACATGTGTATGTTTTAATTTTATATTTACTTGATGACTTGACTGAAATAATGAATTGAGCCCAGTGTTGGAATTTATTCTAGTTGCCAAACTACATTCAAATATTATTATGAAATATACATTAATTAACAAAAGTTTATTCAATTGCGTAAGAACAAACAAACAAACGTGAAGTTATTTTGCATTACCTATATTCAAAATATTAGTTCTTTTTTTAATTAACTTAACTATTGTCACTAAAATTACAAATGAAAAATAAATTTTGGAATGAAGTAAACAGAAATAGGTTATATCAGAAAATGATTATACTTAACAACTTATTACTTATAAAGAGCCATGAAGCGTGGCTAACTAAGAACGGTATTGGTTCACTTCCGACTGGTGTCAATTTAAAAACAAACAAATGAAAAAAAACTAATTTTTAAAACAAGCATTTATTAAAATGCAATGATGTTTCATCAGTAAGGACTAGAATTTTTAAAAATAAACTTACTTGAAACTTGTAAATTATAAACTTTATTACGTAAATTATGTGTAGTTAGATTACAAAGAGAACAATGAAAGTGAGCATCATATCATCTAAACATGTGTTTTTATACCTTCCCTTATCAAAGTAATGGACAGTGGATATGGATACAATGATAAAACATTATACTATTACGATATATTGGGAAATTAGTATACTCATATAATTTGCACACAAAAACGTAATTTACAAAAATTATAGAAAAACACTAAATATGATCTTTTTTCTACAGACCTCATTTAAACGGATTATGTAGGTACAACTGTCATAGTTTAAAAAAATATTTTATTATTATTGCAAATGTAAGAAAACAATTGTGTAAATATTACGTAGTTTTTAAAATAAAGGTAGATCAATGTCATCGTAAAATACGAGTACTTATGTATGAAACTATACCATATCACAGTATTGTTCGGTAAATTAACTCAGAATATGTACTATTCCTATACGTTTTGATTTTTGAAATTTTTAGTTTCATATTCCGTGGCATACAAAATCCTCGTCTAAGCCCATATGACACGATCTATAATTCTGCATAGAATTATGGTCATATTTATAGACAGAATTTTATAAACTGTCGCATACAGAAATTTTTATCAAACATTTTTTCTGTCCACTAAGTTCTATTTTTATGGACAGAAAGTGCACGCGCAATGTGTTTGACAACCGGTAATTAGCAGTAGAATTTTTGAAAATTATTGTGGTCGTTGTTTATTTTGTACAGTTTTAATTTAATAAAATATTATTAAATTATCTTGTATTCGTGAGTAAGTAGCGAAGCTCTTAGAATGATATTATTAAGAACATCTCAATGTTTATAGCCAGAATTATTTAGCAGATTACGTTCACAGTAGCATACAGAATATTTGTATACACAAAATCGTGTCCTCAAATTTGTTCATAAATTTTATTCACAATTCTGTGCATAACTCTGTCCAAAATTATAGATCGTGACAAATTTAAATATTCTTTTATTACAGATATGAGAAATCAGTTTGGTATTAAAATATTTTTCGTCAAACCTACTGCGAAAATATGTCATTATGTCACTGTTTTGTTGACGGTAAGTGACAGTTTACATTCAACTACTGGTTATCATGGGCAGCGGTTTGTAATATTCTTCATTAAGTTCCTACGGCAAAAAAGTAAATAGTGTAAAAAACACCCTTATTTACAAACATTTTATCTATATTACTTTAATTACAACTTACTTATATTAAATGTAAATGAACAATTAGAACAGTTAGAAACTTGAACAAGAGAATTAAGTTCCTTTTTACCTTCCGTCACCTTTAGGTAAGGAAGGTATTGTCTTTGGTCAAAAAATTCGGTGGTGAGTTTTTGATGAATAAGCACGTTTTAGGGTCCCTAGAATACGATTTTACTATTTTTACGATGATGTCTGTATGTGTGTGTGTGTGTGTGTGTGTGTGTGTGTGTGTATGTATGTGTGTGTGTGTGTGTGTATGTGTGTGTGTGTGTGTGTGTGTGTGTGTGTCTGTGTGTGACAAAATTTTCTAATGCGATAACTCTAATACTACAATTCCAAAAATTATAATTCTTTCGTATTCCTCTTCGTTACATCCATGTGAAGAGCTGATTAGATTTTGGTTATAATTGGTCAACCGGAAGTACCCTCATTTAAAGATTTTAACAGTTTTTCTTGAAAAAACGATGTTAAATATCATTTTTACCTTCCGTCACCTTTAGGTAAGGAAGGTATTGTCTTTGGTCAAAAAATTCGGTGGTGAGTTTTTGATGAATAAGCACGTTTTAGGGTCCCTACAATACGATTTTACTATTTTTACGATGATGTCTGTATGTGTGTGTGTGTGTGTGTATGTATGTATGTGTGTGTGTGTGTGTGTGTGTGTGTGTGTGTGTGTGTGTCTGTGTGTGACAAAATTTTCTAATGCGATAACTCTAATACTACAATTCCAAAAATTACAATTCTTTCGTATTCCTCTTCTTTACATCCATGTGAAGAGCTGATTAGATTTTGGTTATAATTGGTCAACCGGAAGTACCCTCATTTGAAGATTTTAACAGTTTTTCTTGAAAAAACGATGTTAAATATCATTTTTTCACATTTGATGTTATTATAAATATTAAAGAATTATTTATTCTCTATACGATTTGAATGCATTTTATACTTCATATTAAATGGACATAGAGTTAAAAAATTATAAAGAAATTAAATATCATATATATTAGTCAGCTTTGCTATAACTCTGGAAACAGCTGCTACATTAAGAAAATTCTGATTGAAAGGTGTCAGTGTCAAGTGCAGTTGACAGTATGTTTTAATTTTACTGGAAATATAGGATCTTTTGTTAGAAACTTTCTGTATGGAATTTGTATAAAATACATACAACTGCCTTGGTAATGTACAAGAAATATAATCTTTTGCAAGGAACTTTCTGTATGACATTTATACAAAATACATAGAACTGACGGAAGGTAATGTGCTGGCCACATCAGATTTTTTCACATTTAATGTTATTATAAATATTAAAGAATTATTTATTCTCTATACGATTTAAATGCATGTTATACTTCATATTAAATGGACATAAAAAATTATAAAGAAATTAACTATCATATATATTAGTCTGCTTTGCTATAACTCTGTAAACAACTGCTACATTAGGAAAATTCTGATTGAAAGGTGTCAGTGTCAAGTGCAGTTGACAGTATGTTTCTGTTATAGTTTTACTGGAAATATAGGATCTTTTGTATGGAATTTGTATAAAATACATACAACTGCCTTAAGGTAATGTACAAGAAATATAATCTTTTGCAAGGATTTTCTGTATGACATTTATACAAAATACCTACATAGAACTGACGGAAGGTAATGTGCTGGCCAAATCAGATTTTTTGTATCTAAGTTTATATTTTATGTAATATCAACATTTGCAATTTGTATATGTTCTTGATTTTCTTTGGTGCTAGGAACAATTTACGCGGCTATCTTTCATTTCATCTTCATTTTTAAATTGCATGACTGAATTTGTAGATGTGGACGCAGATTTTTCATACCTATTCTGATTATATAAAATTCTATTAGCGATTTCTAATTTATTTGTCATTGAATCTGCAACATAACTTTCTGCCACTGTTGTGGATTTGCATCCACCATACCTCTTTAAATCAAGCACTTCAATTTCAGAAAAAATCTACGATTTTCACTAATTCTTGGCCTGCAACTTATATATTTCCTAATAAAATCAACAAAATTATGTGCTGTTCTTCTCGGTTAATGATCGTAAAAGTACGTTGCACTCCATTTTTAGTATCTGATATTGTTACTATCATTACAGAATTTTTTTCTTCAACATCAGTTGTCATCTTACGTAATTCATCTTTTCTACAGGTCCCAGAAATTCCCATTATCAAAACGACCTAGAACAGATAAATAAATTCAATATACATTAATAATTGAGGTAAATGAAATAATCTATAACTGTACCTTTATTAACAAATGCGCTTCAATAAGGAATTTGTTAATATTGTGTCCACTAAATATATTACTCTTTTTGGGTTTATAGCCATAATTGTTTACGCTTTAAAAATACTTTTAGTTTTGGTTATTTGAAAATATCTTCATTATCATTCATAAAAATGGTACTTTTTAACATTGAGTATTCGCCCCATAAACTGCTTGGAGATTTTAATTTTGTAGATCTATTTAAGAAATACGCCAGCAGCACTTTTATCTGTAATCACATCTGATTTCATCTCATGGCAGGTATTTTTTAAAATGTTATATGTTTCCATATACCGTTGTTGCGATTTAACTGGTAATAAATTATGGGATGCGGCATTAGAAGACTCTTCTATTTCTTGAGATATGTTTTTAGAATCACAAATTTTGCACAAATTCAACTGACACATGCGTTTGAAATTTTATTGTAATAAATATGTTTTATTTTGTTGTCACTGATATCTAATCTAAATCACAGCAGCCTTTATTAATTATTGGTATAGCAGCTATCATAATTTTATTTCTTTTAAAATGATATACAGTATGTCCACGGATCGAGTTCCAAAGAGGAAAGACTTGTTTGTTTTATATTTCACAAAAAAATGTATTCTTGATAAAAGTTTTTGCATGTTTCAAAACAGCCAATTCAGTTTTAACCTCTCCAATTTTTATTAGTTTTGGATAAAAATCGAAATTTGGTTGTTTTAGTAGAAAATTATTCTAAGTCCCAAAAAATTAGTTTGAGTCGTCTTAGTAATTGCCGTTATTTATTTATTTATTTTCATTGACTGGCAGTTACGAAAATCAACCATAATCGTTGAAAATGTTGTCAAAAGACGAACGAGTTATTCAAGGATATGGCAAAGTTAATAATTACATACATTCCTAAATTATAATAGTTGTACGTTTTATAAAAAGTGCTACCGCCGCTGTCTTCAGCGTTTTATGACTGATTACACGCATCCTCAAATTTTATACATCCATAAAGCTAACCGGGTGGCGCTGGAAATCCGTTACATAGGCATTTAACATGATAAAATAATTTTTCCTTGTGCGTTGCCCCCAAATTATTTTAGAAAAAAATTCTACTTATAAATTAATAAACAAAAATCATTTCGAATGTTCAATAACTCTAAAAATTAAATATGAAAATTTTGAAAATTTCAATTTAAGCGCTAGCCGTTGAATTAAAACAAAAAGACAAACAAATGTTTTAACTGTCAAATATTGTAAATTTTTGAAATAAAAATTTAATTATTATTCTTCTTATTCTTTTAATTTGATGGTTAAGACTATTTTTGACGTGATTTTCGACATTTTCATATCAAATTTCTGCCGTTGCAAGGCATGTAACATTAATTTTGTTCATTGATTCGAATGCAGAATTTCATGATCTACAAATTTTATTTGAAGTATTTTTTCTAAAATAATTTGAGGAGCAATGCGCAAGGATAATTTGTTTTCCCATGTTAAATGGCTATGTAACAGATTTCGAGCACCAGCCGGTATACAGTATCCACAATGCTATAACGACGTTGTTAACTTAGGATGAAGATAAATAAATTTAAAAAATATACTAATTTAAGGATAGGGGAGTAATTTATTATTGAAATGACGTGAAATATTTATAACTTATAGGTTAGGTATATAAATTCATAATGTATATAGATTTTTTTGTAACCTATGAAAATGTCCACGATGTTGGCCCGAGTCCTATTCGGCTCGTTAACAATAGGATCCTCCACCGCTCCACCATAACAAAATTGAGTAAAATGGTTGTTATATTGAAAGTAGATAAGAAAAAAATCATGACAGACGAAAAAAGTTTTTAAAAAATTATTAATTTTTGAAACATTTGATATTTTAAGCATCGATACATTTATTACAGAAACTGATGCGGGAAAGATATCTATAGGTTTCGTTAAAAATTAAATGTAGTTGAACTAAAAACAATTATGACTTTTTGATATTACAAATTGCTTCAAAATTAAACCAACTTTCATTTGAAACAATAAAAAAATTTGAGTGGAGGACCCTATTTAGAAAGTACAATCCGGGGTGTAAATTATAAATAAAAATACTAAGAAATTTACTTATTCCGATTCAATTTATACTCCGGAGTGTACTTCTTAATTGCGAACGCGCGAAGTTGGACTCGTGATGTCCTCGTGGACTTTAGGTACGTTCAATAGCTCTAGCGCTAGCTACCTGCTAGCTAGCAACTGATAGCGCTAGATGACTGAACGGCCTGCTAAGTATCAGCTGACAACGTTTTGCTCGAGCACTGGCTAGCATATGATATCATTGCTAGGTTAGTGCTAGGTACCAAATTCAAAATGAACGAACGGCGCGAAATCGTTTTTTTAACTTATAAAACGGAAAATTGTACAATTAATGAAAAGAACCAGATATTGTTCTATAATATTCAAAGTAAGTTTATTATAATTATATTACTTGTTGTATTTTGGTATCATACATCTTAGTTTTATGTTGCATATGCACAGTGCTCTAGCTGCATATATGTCTGGCTGCACATAGTGACTGCTACAACAATTTCGTTAACAAAATATGTTTTGTCGCAACACAATCGCCTGAATTTTGATTTTAATCTCAAATGTCAACTTTAATGTCATTCAGTAATTAAACCATTTTGCTGTAATACAAGCACTAGCAGCTAGATAGCATTTTTGGTCATTGAACGTACCTGTTTACAAGAGTCAATGGTAATCAAAATAAAACCGTAAATACAAAAAAAATTATTAAGTAAAATAAATATATACAAATTAATATGAAAGATAAATTTATTATTGAACAATTAATAATTACATTAATTAAAATAAACGTTGAATATTCAGTAATGAATTAAATGAAAGATAAATTAACATATTTTATAATGAATTAATAAAAATAAATAATCAAATACGATATAGTACAATATTTTAAAATAATGATTACAAATAAGTTTAAGGCTTTATTTTAATAATATTTATAGTATATTCTGAAACTGAACCAGAGTAACCGCGGTAACTTTTTTCGGAACACGGTTACTGAAGGTTTGGTTATTTTCTCGTTACCAGCGCAGTAGTCTTCATCCTTGGTTACGGCTCGTTATTTGAAAGATAGATTGATAGTTGAAAATGTTTAGGGCAGCATATTTAAGGATTTTGTTTCCCGTTATTTCTAGTGAGTTACAGATGAAGATTGAATTACATTGTATATAGTAAATGTACTTGTCTATAATCCTTCCAAATATAAATAATTAGTTTTATAATTATTTTAGTTTTATTTTTACATTTATAAACATCAAAATCAAACAAAAGAAATCAAGTTTATAAGGTATTTACTTTGTTCATTCATTAGTAGGTACTTAGAAATAATTTATGTGCAATAATTTTTCAATAAAATTTACAAACTTCAACTTCAAAAATAATATTAGCAAAGCATTCATTTAATATTAAAAATTACTCTGCTAAACTTTACCAGAATAACCATTGCATTCCGTAATGTTGCAAGTAGTTATATTTTTTGAGTAACCACGACCGTTACAGCGGTTATCAAAGGTTCAATTTCGGACTACACTACTAATAATTAATTAACAGTGCAAAATTTAGTTTCATGTTTCTAGATTTTTTCTACAAATCATTGGTGTATATAACCTAAATTTGCCAATTTTGGACATTGTCTTTTTTAACATCAAGGTACAGAGATGTAGTTGTCTCAATTTTTATAACTTTGTAATAAATTTTAGACATTACGATCAAATCACATAAATTTGTATCTATTTTCTCAATAAAATGTTAAATATTTGCTTTGAAGTTAATAGGTAATTGTTGCTGGTTTATTATTATTATTATTATTTTTTTTTTTGCTAAAGAGATTAGCATCCGTATTTTTACCTCTTGAAGTAGCGCTACTTCAGATAAACCACTACTTCAGTTGTCATACGTCAACTTAAATATTAAAATCAAGAAGCTAAGATAACGCCACTCGCTATGTTTCCTGTGCTACAAACGCGGTCAGACGAAATACACTTACTTCTCCATTATTCCGCTGTGGCGCTACATGACTTGGATGCTTAAAAAGTATGGTAAAGATAGAAAAAATAACATATTTTATGTAATATTTCTAAAACTATGTATAAATATAATACGTAATCAAATTTATTTACATAAAACTATTTCATAAAAATAAATTAATTCATATTATAGCAAGAAAACATTAAATAATAATATAAACGCATAACATTGTTAAAAACATATTTTGCAAATTGCATACTATCCTTTGGTGCATATAGATAATAATCACACTTTTTCACTCGAAGATTAATATCCAGACTTGCAGTTGGGTAAGAAACTTGTGCGGTTTCTATATTTTCTGTTCTAAAATTATAAATTTAGATATTAACAAAACTAAACCTTACTGGGAAGCAGTCATATTTAGCGGTTTCGACTCCACTTGAATAATCATCCCAATTCATGGTAATATTAACAGTGGCGGATTTTCGAAGAATAATTTTCAACAAATGAAAATAAATTTAAATGAATCAAAATTGCCGCGTGTAAATTCGCCAATACGAAAGGATAAATTTAAACAAGCTACCAAAAGCTAAGAATTTAGATAGTAATTTAATGTATATAAATGTTTCAATTATATCTCTTTAGGATTTTTTAAAATGTTTTTTAATTGTAACAAAGAAATGCTTGATTATAATTATGAGAATGCCCTTCCAACAAAGAAAATCTCCAATCGCATTAAAAAATTGACTTAAATAATTGTTCTTGTATGTATTTATTCTAATTACAACAAATTTTCGATTGCAATAAAGAAAACTTGATTGCAATAATAAATAACAGTACTAATTAGACAAAAATAAATTATTATAATTGTTGTTGGATTTAGACGGTAAACTAATATCAGACTACAGGGGCAATCCGCCAATGTATATTATATGACTTCCATTACAACCACTCATGAAATTTCATTATACTTAAATTTTATACGTATTCATAGATATTTATACCTATGTATATAATTTTAAATGAATAATGTATTGCAGCTTACAACATTGCAATTAAAATGGGGTTATGTTGAGATCTCAGTAATGCAATTGTAACAAAATTATGTTAAATTAGTTACTCAGATAATGACATGCATAAAAAATGTTTATTCTACTTTGTTCTCATCTTAAATTTAAGGAAATTCAAACACAACGCAATTAAATAATGACGTTGAACTTATCAAACAAGTATCTAATAAGCCACACACAAGAATCCAACTACACTATCGCCACTGCGAATATGCGTGGAACTAAGTGTACTATGTTTGACCGCGAAGTACAGCCAGTGGCGTTACCTTAGCTTCTTATACCGTGATTAAAATTGAAAGAAATATAAATTAATTAAATTGTAAATACTGCTTATTACAAATATAGGTTTCAGTTACAAGAGTATAAAACCTATTCTTGTTTATTCATAAAATAAAATTTAAAAAATCGAAATAGCGCTACTTCGGAAGAAGTGGGAATACGGGCTTAATATATTCTGTTTATTTTTATCTTATTTTAGTTAAATTTGTAAGAAAAAAAAAACAAATTTGTTTGGTATATGACATTTTCTGAACATTAATTATTTTTACTGGGTTTGTTTTGAAAGAGGTAGGAACAAAATAGTAATTAAGGTATCAAAATTGTTATAAGGACAATAATGCCTGAAGTCGACAGTGTACTCTCCGAGGGCATCTGGCCCGAGGTGCGTACGATGACCGAAAACATTATTGTTCTTATAACAACATTGATACTTTAATTACTATTTCGTTCCTATTTCTTTCAAAACAAAACCAGTGGAAACAGGAAACATTTTAATTGTTGTTAACCTCATGAATTATTTATATTTTATTTTGCTATTCAGAAATTATTCACCTTTGTTATAGATTCTTTGCAAATAAGTCTAATACATTTTCCCGCGTTTTTCGTATACAGACTTTAGGTTACCTGGTACCTGGCTGATTTAAAATAGTTTTAACTTAAAAACCAAATTCTACATACATTGTGAACTATATTTTATTAAGTTTTATTATTTACAGCAGAGAATATAATAATAAATAAGTAGTCATAAAATTTGTCTGTATTGTAAATTATCTCGGATACAGTTACAAATAACTTATTTTCGACTATAAAAATGAATTCCCGACACTATAATTGCTCCTTATTCTAAATTTTATTAACAATTATAGTGTGATACACGAAATATTTAACACGTTAAGCGCCACGTGGTCTGCAAATGTTCCACACTTTTACTTTGCTCCGTGTCCGCCTGTATATTTCGTAAGTTATTACTGAAACGCACTAGTGAATTTTAGTTGTTTATAGCAATATTTTTCATTTTTTATTACTTGGTAGTAAATACTTGCATTTATTTAAATTTTGATAAAATATATGGGTCACGAAGAGACCACTTTGTTCCAGATGGAAGCTGTTTCCTAAAACAACCGCTAACTTGTCATGACTTGTATGTTTATGACTTGCGCTTTTTACATACCTCCTTTACGAGTAGTTTACTCTCTGCATTCGTAGTGTTAGCATTGTCATAATTTCCTAAGAATGTCTAAATCCTCTACTAGTCGTTGCACTAAAAATATATTATCTGATGAAGAACTGTATAATATTTTAATGGCAGACACAGATGACGAACTCCTAGATGTTGCTAATAATTCAGATAGCGACAATTGGTCCTCAAATGTGTCTACTTCTTCAGAAAACTCATCATCTTCAGAGAGTATAACAGATGAAAACGTGGAAGAAGAATTTCTTAAAAACGCTGGATCAGATGAAGCTTTATCTTACTGGTCAGACGTCACTGGTGATAAACAAAAAAAAAAAAATTTTTGATGCAGTTCCGGGAATGAAGGTAGCCATCGACAAAAAATCTAAACCGCCGGAATTTTATAAACTATTTTTAAATGAAGATATTATTAATATGATGGTGAACGAAACAAATCGAAATGCAGCACAAGTTTTATTTGCAAGAGCTTCCACACGAAATAGCAGATATTGTAAATGGGTAGACACTAATAGTGAAGAAATGTACCACTTCATAGGTTTACTTTTGTGAATGAGTTTAGTTAAAATCCCATCAATTAGATCATAGTAGAGTTCGCAAAATAAATTGTATAAAAACTTTGTTGCTTCATCAGTGATGTCCCGTAATAGGTTTTAACTAATTTTAAGATTCTGGCATTTTAGTGACAACGAAAAAGCTCCTGAACATGATAGATTATATAAAGTTCAAGATATTGTAAATATTTTAGTAAAAAAATTTCAAGAAATACTCGAACCTGGTGATACTCTAGCAGTTGACGTAGGTATGGTGCCCTATAAAGGACGTCTGAAATTTCGTCAGTATATTTCTGGTAAAAGACACAAATATGGAATAATTTTTTTTTAACTTTGTGGACCTAATGGATACACTTTTATAAATTTATCAGTGAAAATCTGAGAAGAAATGCGATTATTTAGGAATGGACATAGTTTTGTCACTTTCAGAAAAATATCTTGATTCCGGGCAGAAGGTTGTGACTGACAATTACTGTACATTTATGGGTTTAACTGATAATTTATTAAAACGAAAAACACATTTATTTACTAGGCACATTTCAGAAAAACAAAATAAGAATACCAAAAGTTATTAATAAAAGCAAACTAGGAATAGTAATTCTAAAATGGAAAGACAAAAGAGAAGTATTGGCTTTGATTACATGCAATACTGCTGAGATAATAAGAACCGGAAAGAAGAACAGAAACAAGGAAGATATTGTGAAACCTAAAATAATAATTGACTATAATAATGGAAAATCAGGAATAAATCTTTCAGATCAAGTCTCTAGTTATTCGACACCTGTAAGGAAATCCATTAAATGGTACCATAAAGTTGTTTTTGAACTTCAATTGTAAATGCATTTATTTTATTCAAAATTATTAATCCTCAATCAAAATTGACCATAACACAATTCAGAAAACAAATAACATTAGATTTGTTAGAAATGAGATGCCACAGGAAAAAGTTATGATATTATCCATAAATTAAAAACACGTATACTTGTTTCTGGCAATAGAAAATTAAGAAGATGTATTCATTGTTACGAGAAGCTCAGAAAAATGCTTGAATTGCAATAAAGTTCGCGACGAAGCTAAGAAAGTAACCACATTTTGTTCCTCTTGTAAACACCAGCCATTTGTTTGCCTCATCTGTTTTAATGAAGTACATGCTTATTTAAAACTGTAAAACGTATTTTTTTGTATTTTATATTTACACATTAAAATGTACTTAATGTGATGTATAAATAAAGATATTAACAAGATATTATATAAAAAAAAATCTTTCAAACGAAAAATATAATACACATCGAACAAATATGTTAATAACTTTTATAAAAATTGTCGTACAGGGTCACGCTTTTTACAAATTGAAGCTTATTTTACCCTGGGCCTGAATACACCAAAATATTGTATATTTCTGCTGGACTAAGATTTATATATCTAATATAAAACAGTAAAGGCTATGGATCAATTACGGACCACGCGGTCCACCAAGAATCAAATTGTGTGGGTCATCGGCAATCCACATGGGTTCTCAAACAAGATTTGAAATAAACATTGTTGGCGCATAACGTGTTAAAAATTAAGCGCAAATTTGAAAAAAAAATATTGCCGGCCACCGGCGTATCATCTTCGGTCATTTTTTTTTTCACATTTTGCGAGGTGGAAAATATGCTGAATTCTCGTTCAGTATCTCTAAAATATGTAGATATCTAGTATACGATGCGCACATATTAGTTGTATAGATTACCGTAGGTATTCATATTATTTACTATAGTATATTTATAAATAACCTGAAAAGTAAATGTGAAATTTCAAAAATATTTAATTTTATATACATTATTTTTGAATACTTACAACTTGTTCTCATGACTGTAGTTCATTTAAATGACAATAAATCCTTTGCATCTTATTAATCTAAAAATATTTCCATTTAATGGTTCAAATTGACATGTCAAATGTGTCATTACATAGCGTTTTTCGTCTTAAATTGTTCAAGGAGCACTGTGATCGTAACTGTGACCTATTATTTTATTCCCAATTTTCAACGTTTCATATTTTTTTACTCGAAACCTATGCATCCTACAGAAATTTGACACATTACGAGGGCATAATCAAATCCTACAACTTAAAACAAATTTCATCAAAATCGGTCAAGCCGTTTAAACTGTAGAGCTGAATAAAATTTGGCGATCGTCTTGATGAGTTCAAATATATATATATATATATATATATATATATATATATATATATATATATATATATATATATATATATATATATATATATATATATATATATATATATTTATATATATAAAGATCGACGAGTCTATTTTCAACATAGGTTCTCCATTAAAAAATCATAAGTTTGTGTTATATACATAATAATATTAACACGTTATCTGCGATATATACCGCCCGTGGTATGTAACCAGATGGTGACATCATGGAAAAGCGAATTTCGCCATTTCATTCTGAAGGTGCGGGGAGTATATAATATTTTTATTTGTGGACCGATTTAACTATACGTGTAGCATTTTAAATGCTGTTTTCTACAGGATTATTAGATTATAATAATATAGTACATATCTCGATCAATATGTAACGCACACAATTAATTATGTAATATTTCTGTGCGATACATATCGCCGGAGATTTGTATAAACTTGCATGAACTTGTTATAATAATGTACGTTTTATTTTGTTTCATTGTCAGTATAAACCTCGTGCAATGTACATTATTATAGTTTATTTTTACAAGATTGTCAGTCAGAATAAAAAATTCTTGAATTAGCAAAAAAAAAACACTTTCCTTGATTGAAGTGGAAAAATAATGTAAATTTACATTGTTTTTAGTTATTATTACCAGAATATGCCATATGTTATTTTTGTTAAATAAAACAATTAAAATTCTTAACACATAACTTTATCTTCCATGTATTCAATATAAATTAAATATGTGCGGCCTTAATTCCTGTAGGTATGTACGGTTTGAGTCTAAATAAGGTCAGATATAAACCTAAAAGATAGATACTTGAAAACAGTTACAAAGTTACTTATTTGTACACAAGATCGGACTAAAGTCAACATCTAGTACATATCCCCTAAGATATGTATCGCACCACAGTAAAAACAAATTACATATCGCCGGCGATATGTATCGTTAATAACGCAATACTACCTTATTTTTGTTCCGCAGTTAACGTGTTAAGTACACTTTAGAAGGTGAAAATATGTGTACAGCTTATAACTTTAAAGTCCAGGAAACTCTCTATCACTTCCTGTTAGAGTATCTGAGATATATAAATATTAGAAATTTTAATTTACAAGACTATGCAAGACGTATTTCAGAAGAATCAGAGCTTTATATATTATTTAAAAAATTTGATACACAAAAATTAAATACTATTTCACAATAAATGCGTTAAAAATTAGAAGTTTGCTTGCTCTTATTTACTTAGATATAATTTGTCTCAATATACTTATGTTATGTTTATAATTATAAGTAATAACTACAGAATAGGAGTGTAAATGTACATACAGTGTGTTCAAATAAATTCCTAACTCGGAGTAGGCTATGAACAGAGAAACGTGTGTCTGATCATTATTCAATTCAAAAGTCAAGTTGTCAAAATTGATCTTGAAATGTCATTATAAAGAGAAAAGACAATAAAGAAGGATACAGTATATTGACAATCACCGTTTTCTAATCGAAAATTCCTGTGGTGACTATTAAACTTTTCTCGAAAAGTTGACCCTGCAATGTGCAAATGGTTTTGATCTATCGATAATATTACCAAAGATACCTTAAAGAAACATCGAAGATAAGACACCTGTACATTAAAGACACTAATTTATACGTTTTTTACAATGGATTCACATCACAGCCGTTTATTGCTACATCGAGAGTTCCTCAAGGATGTAATCTTGACACTTTTTTATTTAACCTATTTGTAAACGACATAGTAGGCCGAATTAAAAACTCGAAATGTATTCTTTATGTTGATGATATGAAAATCTACAAAATTGTTACCATTGTCAATGATTGCCTTGAACTTTAATATGACATTAACACTATTATGGCTTGGTCATTTGAATCTGGACTGCCTTTTAATGTAATGAAATGTGAGGTTATGTCGTTTTCAATAAAAAATAATAATTAACGTTTTTATTTATTTGGGTGAAGTGTAAATATTAGACAATTATTATTAATTAAAATTAAGTGTTTATTAAACTATAATGAAAGTTACTAGTACTTATATTAAATACTTATTAGAATCTAATGAAGACTAAAACTATAATTAACTAGATAACACTAACACTATTTATTTAACCAATTAACACTACTATTTATTTCCACGATATTACTAATTATTTATTTCACTACGCGTTCCAATCTCAGACTGCCGGTCTGTTGAAAACTTTTGTAGACTGTTTATGCGATATTTATATCACTATATTTGTCACTATACACTTATATCACGTTAAACTGTCCGCCTGCCGACTTCCACAGCGTCTATATACTCAACTGAGTCAACAGCGTATGTATATTCAACTGCTCGGACAGAAGTTACCTCTTTCACAACACTATCTGTCTATTTATATAACTCTCTGTCTAACTTCCACAGCCTCAGTATCACCGACTGTCCGTATGCCACAATTCTTCAACCCCACTGCCTAGTATTCACTTCCACTTGCCGTTACTGTTCCAATATACCTAGCTTCCCAATACTCTTCAACACTACCGATTATTCTCTTTAACAGCTATCCCGGTATAACAGTAACTTCCCGACTCGCCGTTACTGTCCTTGTACACTATAGTTTCCCAATACTCGTCAAAACTACCGAGTATTTACATGCACAGCTGTCCCAATATACCAGTAACTTCCCGAGTAACTACTTGTCACCAACTGCATATGCTCACTACGATACTGTTGTGCTTCTCACTAACACTTTACTCTCTAACATTCCGTGTAACTAACTAACTCCCGAGCATAGCTGCGTCTCTTTTATACAGCTTGCATTACCTTCTAGAAAAGATCTAGAATGTTCGACCACATGATATCAATGAACACAAAAGGTTCAGGCGGCCGGAAGTAATTAAACATGATGCGACTCATCTGAAGTCGACCAGCTGATATACGCAAATAGGTCACCGCTATAGACACTCGCTTACAGCGGCGGTGACGGCGGGCGTTCCTTGTTACAATATCAATTAGTGTGGAGTTAACACTAAAAGGGATTTGGGAGTATTTTTTGACTCTAAGTTTGATTTTTCATTACACGCACTGTGAAAACTCTCGTGTTTCTTTACAAATTAATTAGTAGTGTTATAATGGATTCCAATTTACTTGCATTGTTAAATTTTCATGTACCCATAACAAACCATCCTCGCCAAAAAATACTGTTTTCCGTTACGACAGCTAGGACAAATTACAAATTAAAAAGTCCGTTAAGGCGTTCATGTTCTGCATTTAATGCTTTATACGCTAATTGTAATGATATTGACATTTTTTTGATTGTTTGTCATTATTTAAGAAGAAATTGATGACACATTTCTCACTGTATTATTTTTATTTACACAATGTATTGTACTTGTAATGTGTAAATGTATTTTTTTTGTAGTACCCCTTAATTGGGAACTTTGTTCTTCTCGGGTACTTAAAATGGTAATATTTTTGGCATAATAAGAAATGAAAAGGATTTAATATCATTTAAATGAACTGTATTGAAAAATAATGTGTATAAATGAAATATTTTTGTAAATTTACTTTTCGGGTTATTCCTAAGTACTACAATAAAAATGATTTAAAAATCAATATATAAATACTGTAAAAGCCGCCGAAAATAGTTTTTCAAGCAAAATAATAGTTATTTATGCAAGAAGTGTGTAAAGTAGTACTTTTTTGGTCGAGCACGAGATATAAATACTATTCTACACACTTCTTGCATAAATAATTATTATTTTGCTTGAAACACTATTGCTGGCGGCATATTTTTCCAATTACATGAACATAATTATATATATATATATATATATATATATATATATATATATATATATATATATATATATATATATATATATATATATA
>OY720450.1:45897683-45900183 GCA_963082715.1 Harpalus rubripes | reverse complement strand
CCACACGAAATAGCAGATATTGTAAATGGGTAGACACTAATAGTGAAGAAATGTACCACTTCATAGGTTTACTTTTGTGAATGAGTTTAGTTAAAATCCCATCAATTAGATCATAGTAGAGTTCGCAAAATAAATTGTATAAAAACTTTGTTGCTTCATCAGTGATGTCCCGTAATAGGTTTTAACTAATTTTAAGATTCTGGCATTTTAGTGACAACGAAAAAGCTCCTGAACATGATAGATTATATAAAGTTCAAGATATTGTAAATATTTTAGTAAAAAAATTTCAAGAAATACTCGAACCTGGTGATACTCTAGCAGTTGACGTAGGTATGGTGCCCTATAAAGGACGTCTGAAATTTCGTCAGTATATTTCTGGTAAAAGACACAAATATGGAATAATTTTTTTTTAACTTTGTGGACCTAATGGATACACTTTTATAAATTTATCAGTGAAAATCTGAGAAGAAATGCGATTATTTAGGAATGGACATAGTTTTGTCACTTTCAGAAAAATATCTTGATTCCGGGCAGAAGGTTGTGACTGACAATTACTGTACATTTATGGGTTTAACTGATAATTTATTAAAACGAAAAACACATTTATTTACTAGGCACATTTCAGAAAAACAAAATAAGAATACCAAAAGTTATTAATAAAAGCAAACTAGGAATAGTAATTCTAAAATGGAAAGACAAAAGAGAAGTATTGGCTTTGATTACATGCAATACTGCTGAGATAATAAGAACCGGAAAGAAGAACAGAAACAAGGAAGATATTGTGAAACCTAAAATAATAATTGACTATAATAATGGAAAATCAGGAATAAATCTTTCAGATCAATCGCACCACAGTAAAAACAAATTACATATCGCCGGCGATATGTATCGTTAATAACGCAATACTACCTTATTTTTGTTCCGCAGTTAACGTGTTAAGTACACTTTAGAAGGTGAAAATATGTGTACAGCTTATAACTTTAAAGTCCAGGAAACTCTCTATCACTTCCTGTTAGAGTATCTGAGATATATAAATATTAGAAATTTTAATTTACAAGACTATGCAAGACGTATTTCAGAAGAATCAGAGCTTTATATATTATTTAAAAAATTTGATACACAAAAATTAAATACTATTTCACAATAAATGCGTTAAAAATTAGAAGTTTGCTTGCTCTTATTTACTTAGATATAATTTGTCTCAATATACTTATGTTATGTTTATAATTATAAGTAATAACTACAGAATAGGAGTGTAAATGTACATACAGTGTGTTCAAATAAATTCCTAACTCGGAGTAGGCTATGAACAGAGAAACGTGTGTCTGATCATTATTCAATTCAAAAGTCAAGTTGTCAAAATTGATCTTGAAATGTCATTATAAAGAGAAAAGACAATAAAGAAGGATACAGTATATTGACAATCACCGTTTTCTAATCGAAAATTCCTGTGGTGACTATTAAACTTTTCTCGAAAAGTTGACCCTGCAATGTGCAAATGGTTTTGATCTATCGATAATATTACCAAAGATACCTTAAAGAAACATCGAAGATAAGACACCTGTACATTAAAGACACTAATTTATACGTTTTTTACAATGGATTCACATCACAGCCGTTTATTGCTACATCGAGAGTTCCTCAAGGATGTAATCTTGACACTTTTTTATTTAACCTATTTGTAAACGACATAGTAGGCCGAATTAAAAACTCGAAATGTATTCTTTATGTTGATGATATGAAAATCTACAAAATTGTTACCATTGTCAATGATTGCCTTGAACTTTAATATGACATTAACACTATTATGGCTTGGTCATTTGAATCTGGACTGCCTTTTAATGTAATGAAATGTGAGGTTATGTCGTTTTCAATAAAAAATAATAATTAACGTTTTTATTTATTTGGGTGAAGTGTAAATATTAGACAATTATTATTAATTAAAATTAAGTGTTTATTAAACTATAATGAAAGTTACTAGTACTTATATTAAATACTTATTAGAATCTAATGAAGACTAAAACTATAATTAACTAGATAACACTAACACTATTTATTTAACCAATTAACACTACTATTTATTTCCACGATATTACTAATTATTTATTTCACTACGCGTTCCAATCTCAGACTGCCGGTCTGTTGAAAACTTTTGTAGACTGTTTATGCGATATTTATATCACTATATTTGTCACTATACACTTATATCACGTTAAACTGTCCGCCTGCCGACTTCCACAGCGTCTATATACTCAACTGAGTCAACAGCGTATGTATATTCAACTGCTCGGACAGAAGTTACCTCTTTCACAACACTATCTGTCTATTTATATAACTCTCTGTCTAACTTCCACAGCCTCAGTATCACCGACTGTCCGTATGCCACAATTCTTCAACCCCACTGCCTAGTATTCACTTCCACTTGCCGTTACTGTTCCAATATACCTAGCTTCCCAATACTCTTCAACACTACCGATTATTCTCTTTAACAGCTATCCCG
>OY720450.1:45780183-45890183 GCA_963082715.1 Harpalus rubripes | reverse complement strand
GAAGGTATTTCAAATCTGGATGTCCAACCTGATATAAATGCTTCTGCGATGGTTTCTATTTTATGTCTGGTATAGTGATAGCCTCTGTCCATCGTGTGATTCTATCGACACGTGTAAGTATATAGCGATAGCCCTTAGAAATGGGTAATGGGCCAACTAAATCTATATGCATGATGTCAAAACATACTGTAGGAATTTGGAATTTTTGAAGTGGTGCTTTTTTGTGTCTAATGATTTTACAGGTTTGACATCTTTTGAAAGCTAATGTCCAATTTTTCATATCTATGTGCATTTTTGGCCAAATAAATTTAGAGGAAATAAGTTTTCGTGTAGCATGAATTCTAGGATGTGATAAAGAGTGTAATTGGTTAAAAAATGATCGGCGAAATATCGGTGGTACATAAGGTCGAAGATTTTTAGTATATGTGACGCAGTATAATTGTAGTGATGTGTTCGGTATTTTGTTTTTTTTATATCAAGGGGTTTTTGGTGTTATTTAACAATGACTGTAATTTAGGATCGATTTCTTGGCACTCCGCCAGTTAATCATTGTAGGTATAAGATTTGTTTGTGATGGAGTTAATTTTTATTTTTGGAGGTGCGTCTGTTGCGATATTGTTTTTACCGGAGCAATGTAATGTAAATGTCGGAGTTTTCTAGGAGAATAATTCGACGAGTTTTTGTTAAGTGTATGTAAGTGGCTTATGATCAGTTAAAAATTCTTGCCCTTCAATGAAGTAACTGAATTTTCTGATAGCTAAAAAAATTGCATATAATTCTCTTCCGAATGTACTGTATTTATTTTCTGTTTCATTGAAACACGTTGAAAAAAACGCTAAAGATTTTCTAACATTGTTTTCTAATTGCTAGTTGGGGAATTTCGTTTAGGTGTAGCTAGAGTGGTGACGTTTATTAATGCAAATTTGATGTCTTAGCTGTCAATTCTTGTTTATTAAGTGTCAGTTTTTTGTGTTCGTACGTTTGTTGTCAATTAATTTGTTAAGACGTTCAAGAATTGTAGCACAATGTAGAATAAATCTGTAGTAGAAATTTATAAGTATTGTATGTTTGAATTTTTGTTTGATTGACTGCGTTGAGTGAATGTTTTTACGATTTGCGTACTTGTGTGAATGTAGGTGGAATAATACTCATTTCTGCACCCGTGTCAAATAAAAATTAACAACCTGACAACTTGTCAGTTACAAAAACGGGGACTGGTAACGGAAAGATTAGCGCTGCAACAAGTAGAAGAATTAGTACATTTGCATTTAATAATGGTATTGATATTAACCCTTTCATAAGGAGAAAACTTCAAATCCTGCTTCTGCCGTTTACAACCAGGTTGACAATTTCTTGCTCTTTCCTTGAAGTTGTAATGATACCAGCCGTCGTTGGTAGTGAAAAGGAAGAGTAAGATTTTCTGTCTAGCAGAACGAGAAGCAGGAGATGCCGAGGGTCTGTGTTGAGAAGAGTTAGTGAAATTAGCAAGTTACTTTTTGACATTTTGAAGTTCTGTTTGTAATTCTCTAATTTCAAATGTATTGACAGGTTGTGGCGTAGTGATGATGAGTTGAGCGACTTCAACTAATCTATCTATAATTTTGGTTTTTTCCTCAATTATCGATACCTTGGTGGCAGCTAATTTAAATTGAATGTTGGGTGGTAGCTTCTGCAAAAAATGTTCGAAAATTTGGTTATCCTGTTGTTTCGTTCCCGCTAGTTGTTTCGTTGTTCGTAAAAGGTGAGACGGTCTGTCATATTCGAGGGCATTTATATTGAACAATATTTTATACTTTTGTATATTCGTAGGTGTAGTTTTTTGGAGTAACGCTGTTTTAGTAGTGAATATGGGTTCGAAATTGGCCGGTCAAGGATAAGATCACATACAACAACAGCATGCTCTGGACGTAAAGCTGTTATATTTGCTATTTTCAGAAAAAAATAATTAGTTAAAAAAATAAATTTATTTTTTCTACTTTTTCTTTCATATTGAAAATATACTACCTGTGTAATGGCCAATACACGTAACGCCGCTGCAGTTGTTACTGAATCCATTAACACACTTTTGGTGGATGATGGATTTTAAGTAAACTAATGGACAAACTGTTTCAACGGTTGGACAAAAGACTCAACGAACAAAAAGCCTATTACGAGGCCATAATTGATGACATCAGCTCCGCACTCTTCGAGAGGATATTGATCGCTTGGAGCAATACTCCAGACGAAACGACCTGCGGATCTTTGGTATTCCGGAGCAGCCAGCTGAAAACGTCGAAGAAAAGGTCAGTGATGTTTTCAAATCTAAATTATCACTGGACCTACCAGCCCTTGCTATTGATCGTTGCCATCGTGTGGGTAAGAAATCCAATTGTAATGACCCCAACTTCACTCGCAACCGTCCTCGTGCTGTTATTTCAAACTCACATCTTACCGTTTTCGAGACCAGATCATGAAGGCCAGAAGACACCTAAAAAACACCAATATTTCCATCAAGGAAGACCTTACCAAGTCACGTTTAGAATTACTTCGGCCTGTGTCTACCAAATTCGGACTTAAAAATGTGTGGTTCTCAGACGGTAATATATTCTATAAGTGTGGCAATGAAATTAAAAAAGCGAATTTATCCGATGACACTGGTAAACTACAGTAGTGTGATACATATATATTTTTTCACATATGGAGCATATCAAATTTATTCGACATCAGTATAATTTTTTTCTTGATTTTTGTTAACTTGTAAAATTTTGTTGTTCGTTGTATAATTTACTTGCACATGTTATTAACCTCTGCTTATTATTTTTCAAATAACCTTGAATTTAGTTAAGTTTAAAGTTACGTTGACGTTGTCTATTCTTGCAAGAAATATTTATTCTTTTTATACTTCCCTATTTTGTATTGTCGTCTGATTTATATTATTTTTCTCAATTACTCAAAATTTATTTTTCTTGGATCAAAATATGCATATTTACTACCAAAACGCTAGAGGTATGAGCACTAAGCTGGAACAGTTCTATAACAATTCATCTTACTCTGACTTCGACGTTATTGCCATTTCGGAAACCTGGCTTCAAAATTCAGTCCACAATTCCGGGCTAACGACCAATAAATATAATATGCATAGAAATGACAGAGACTTTGTCAATAGTATCAAATCCCGAGGTGATGGAGTTTTCTGTGCTGTACATAACAAATACGAGTCAACTCTTATAGAGCTTACATTAGACCCACAATCAAATGGTGATATATGTGTACTTGTTAAATGTCACATGGGAACTACTTTTATATCGTATTTGTTTATTGTCCACCGCTTATCTCTCTAGTACAACACGAATATATTTATGAGTGTCTCGAAACATATCACTTTTTGCAAAATAATAACTTTGTGATTCTAGCGGACTTCAATATGAGTAATCTAAATGATTTTTACATTAACGGTCAAACCAGTAACATGATCTCTAGATTTGTTTGTTTTTGTAACTTTTATATGGCCACACAGTATAATCGTGTAACTATCTGTGACAATAGATTGCTTGATATTGCAGTATCTAACATACCTTGTAGTGTCTGTCATAGTGATGAGGCCTTGTTGATGAGGATAAATACCCAGCGCTCCTTCCATCTTTTCCTCCGCTCTCTCTAAATATTAATAATTCCCAATACATTCATTCCACAATCAACGATGAACCTACCTTCAACTTTCCTCGTGCCGACTTTCACCTTTTGTATCAGTTATTATCTGAAGTGAAATGGGATGTGTTGAAAGATTATAAGGATGTAAATGAATGTTTGCATAAATTTTATGCAATATACTATGATATATTAAACATCTGTGTTCCGCGTACTAAAATCATTAAGTCGGAGTATCCCCCATGGTTCACTAGAGAAATTATTAATGATCTGAAAAAGAAAGCAAATTACCACGAACTATTTAGACAGACGGGTCAAACTACTTACCACAATGAATTTAAAGCTCTAAGAACTAAAATAAAAACTGACAATGCTAAGTCCCATAAACGATATCTATCTAATATCGAGATTAATCTATATCACAATCCTCAGCAGCTCTGGTCTTTTATTAATTCTAAAACAAGAAAATCCCGAATTCCTGGTTTGATGCATTTTAATAATACAACTTATGACAGTACTCCACAGATTGTAGAATCATTTGCAGATTATTTTTCAAGTGTTTATCACCGTAATGATAATGTATATTTTGTTCCAGCCAATGAAACTCTCATTTCACATGATAATATTATTATTTATTAGAAAAAAAGAAAACAAAACCTGCGAACGGCTGTTCACACTGCAAGCGCGATATGTACTGACTTGATAGTCATTATATCCCGACTGCCAGCGGTTCGTTATAGCCAAATGTAATACATAGGACTGTAATTAATTGAATATAAAAATTATTAATAAACAGTTACTTCGTGTCTCATTAGCAGGGCTAATATTTAGGAAATTACATAACAAATTTGTGTATACAACAAATTTATCATTGATTTCTAACATACCCAATCCTGACGTTAGCTTCGGTTTCGAAGCTCTACGGAAGGTCCAGGAGATGGTTCTTTTTCCGATGACGGATGCTCTTCCTCGTTCCTGTAAGCATCGTAAACAGATAAATGCTAAACTGGACATCTCTTTAATATGTTCAAAAGTATCTAAATTTTGAAAAGTAAACTTTAGTGAAATCGTTAAGTTAGATGCAAAGCGTTAATGGCTTTCAACATCTCTTACGCAAAGCGTTAGTGGCTTCCAACGTCAGCAAACTCTACAAAGCGCAAGGCTTTCAACAGTCACGCTTTACCTCTACAGGGTGAGGAGCTACGACTCAGTACAAATACAGGGTTCTAAATAAAATAAAATACATGCAAAGCGTTATTGGCTTTCAACATGTAACTACTGTCACTTACAAAAGATTACATACCCTGAATCGCGTCCTAGATGATCTAGCAGATCAGGTAGGTTCATCTTTATGCATCAATACGAAATCGCCCACATTAAATTCCACGTTATCTCTTCGTTTTATACTGACATCTGGTTGTTTATCGGTTACCTGTCCCAGTTTCTCTCTAATGCTCTCGCGATCGAGCTCTAAATTGCGCAGTGCTTGCAAGTCACAGCTCACATTTTTCAATAATCTCTGAATAAGGGGGGTGGCTCCCTCAATTCCAATTAATGCTCGAAGTGGTGAAATTTGAGTAGCTTTGTGAGTCGTGGAGTTTAGTACGAACTATATCTTCTAAAGACCGTTCGACCACACTGTTTAATTTGTGCGGTAAAGAAAACTAGATCGGGACCAATACAAGGGTTCATAACAAACATTGAGAAACCGTATAAACCGATACAAGTTCTCCACGCTGACTGTCTAGGGTCATAACGGTACGCATGTACCGTTCTACCTGACCATTATAACGATGTACACCAGGTGTTATGTAATGATAACTGATACCAAATGAGTCGAGATATTCTGGCATACTCAGATTTTTAAAATTTGTTCCAGCATTCAATACGATGCTTTTCGGTGTTCCAAATAGTGATATGAACATTTGGAATGCGAGTTTCGTGTCATCCGCTTTAACGATTTTCAGTGGCAGTAATACAAAATATTTTGTGAACGCGTCAATCAAAACAAGTACGTGCTTGCTTCCATCAAACGTAGCAAGAAGTGGACCTAGACAGTCAGCGTGGAGAACTTGTATCGGTTTATACGGTTTCTCAATGTTTGTTATGAACCCTTGTATTGGTCCCGATCTAGTTTTCTTTACCGCACAAATTAAACAGTGTTTGATGTAATTTTTCATATATTTACGAAGTTGAGGAACCCAAAAATGTTTTTGTAATAAGCTAATAGTTTTATCGATACCGACGTGACATTGGTCATCGTGAAAAATTTTTAGTAGCCCAAGTTGACTTTGGCGCGGCATAAAAAGCTTGCTAACTTCTCCTTCTGGGGAAACACTTTTGTAATACAGGACTCCATTCTTGACCACGTATCGAGTTGAATCAAGACGCCTTTCTTCGGAATCTTGAATAAGTTGGCGAATTTCAGCGCCGCCACGTTGCTCAATATAAAGCCAGCTATGATTTGCAGAAACGCGTCTTATTATGACAACATTTCGGCTTAAGTAATCTACGTGAGGAAGTGAGTTTCATTTGCGGTATAGAATCGTAAAATCGAAATCCTGCATGTAGGACCCCCAGCGTGCTACACGGGGTAATATGTATTTTTTCGTTGCGGCGATTTTATAGCATTGCAATCGGTAATCAGTGTAAAATGAATGCCCAGTAAATAAACACGGAAATGTTTTAGAGCATTATAACGGACAAGGTTTCTAATTCGTAAGAATGGTAACGGGCCTCAGTTGGGCTAGTTCTTTTGCTGAAGTAACCAATTATTCTCCTATTCCTGTTACATTTTTTTGCAGCAATATTGCTCCCTACCCCATTGAGCTTGCATCTGTGTGTAATTCGGTGGGTAGTGCCGGATCAGATACAGACAGCAATGGTTTCGAAGCCAAGCATCCAATCACGTATTTCTTAGCAGTTTCTTGTTCCTCAGACCAGATGAATGGTTCGTTGGCTATTACTTATTTAGTAATAGGAGCTGTACAAGTCGCGAAATTCGGAATGAATTTCCTTAAATACCCTGCAAGTCCTATAAACTGCCGAACTTGCTTTACTGTAGAAGGGGAAGAAACTTTAAATAATGCTTCTACTTTTCTGGTTCCGGGTTGAATACCATCGGCTGATATTTCCCTGCCTAAGTATTCCGACTTATTCTGTAAGAAGTGACACTTCTGTAGGTTCAGTGAAAATTCTGCTTCCTGGAGAGCTAAATGAACTTGTTCGAGGGATTCTAATACTTTCACGACAGTTTTAGAAGGGATGAGGATATCGTCTAAATAAACTAACGCGATGGTATCCTTTAATTTGCCTAGGGCTTTATTAACTGAACGCTGAAACACGGCAGGAGCCTTTGCTAAACCGAATGGCATTCTTAAGTATTCGTAGTGCCCATCAGGCGCTACAAAGGCAGTCTTTTGAATAGAATCCGTATCAATAGGAATCTGGTGAAATCCTGACGACATGTCTTAGGATGTAAAGAACTTTCCTTTGCCCAAACGATCAAGCTGATCTTCTATGTGCGGTAAGGGGTACCGGTCTTTAATGGTAAGAGAGTTTAGTTCTCTATAGTTTCTGTATGTGCTTTCTTTTTTGCGGACTTGCAAATGACGACTCACTTTCGCGAATTATTTAGTTAGTTAGTAGATCATCCACAATATTGCGAACGGCTTCTCGTTCGCTTACTGAAAAGCGATAAGGATTGCGGTGCACTATAACATCTTCGTGTAGGCGAATTTGCAGCGCGGTGTTCTTGACTGGAGGAACTACATTACCCGTCGCAAAAATGTTCGGGAAACGAGAAAGTACTTCCAAAACGGGGGCGCGAAATTCTTCGGTAACATCGATGCGCAATTCCTTTGCAGAAACAGGCATAATACGTCGGATAAATGCCGATTGATTTCGTAGGACACGGGTCCCTTTATAATCCGTAATGGAAACCAAGCTTGTATCAATATATAAGTTCCTGCCGATTATTACGTCGTAGTCTAAAAAGTGATCTAGCACTACAACAAATTGGAGTTTTTTGATTTGACCACAAATTTTGACAGTAGCCCAGAATTTTCGATTTACTGAAACACTCCCTGGCAAAATTCCCGACAAAGTGAGATAACATGATTTGAGTTTGTGTGCGAAAAGGAGTGTAAAACGTTTTGATATAAGCGAAATGTCTGCTCTTCGATAATACCCATGTAATTTCTACCGTTAATTTTAATTTTATTTGGTGGCGGGAGATTCCCAATGTTGCAAATGTTCACAGACTTTCTGTGTTTGATTGTTTTATGAAGCAATTTGGTGCGATGTGCCCTGTTTTTGCGCAGAAATCGTAGACGTTGGGTGTAGATTTGTTACTGGGAACAGAACTTTGTTTTTTTGATGTACTCGCTCCCTGTTGAGACGCTAAATGAGTTTTACAGTTTCTAAATATATGACCTACTTTTCCACAACCAAAACATTTGTAATTGGGACTTGAATGTGTACTTACGTGATTTTCTCGAAATCGTTTACGAGGGGGCTGAACGGCATCTTTTCTAATAGAATCTAACCTAAAGGACTTTGATTGTTTAGAAATAGAACTAAGAAAAGAAATTAACTCTGGTATCCTTTTTAAAGTTATGATTACTTGCGTTGGTTCGAATATATTGCTCTTGTATCCCATGGAATACCAGTTCAATCAGATCAGTTTCTTCCCAAGAAACGAATAAATTTCTCAGTAACGCAAGCTTTTCAAACACGTATGCATCATAAGTGTTGCACTGGTTACTTCCAAACAAAGCGGCCTCGGTTAGAAATTGCCCTAAATTTTTCTTTGGTGGAAAAGCTTCCAAGAAATCTCGCCGGAATACTTCCCATTTCCTAATACCCGGATTCCAGGTATTGAACCAGATTTTCGCTACGGCGGTTAGGGATCGACCTACTCTTAGCAATAACTGCTGGTCGGTCCATTCGAATTCATCTTTTATCTGTTCTAACTGGGATATCCACTTTTTTCATCAGTATAACTAGGCCGGAATGCTGGTAGGTCGATTTGCTCGGGTGTTAACGTAGTTGCTTTATTGGCTTTAACAAGTTCGGCGAGATGGGATTCCATTATGGGTTTTCTTCTTTATTTTAAGACAACACCACTAACACCTTAACACTGCACTGCTCTTTTACCAGGGCAATTAGGCTGATCCCAATTCTAATGTTAGCAACGCCAATAAACCAGGGCAAAAAAAACAGTATGCAATTGACAACGTTTATTAGACAAAAAGAAAACAAAACCTGCGAACGGCTGTTCACATTGCAAGCGCGGTATGTACTGACTTGATAGTCATCATATTCCGACTGCCAGCGGTTCGTAATAGCCAAATGTAATACATAGGATAGTAATTAATTGAATATAAAAATTATTAACAAACAGTTACTCCGTTTCGTAATCCAAACTCTCATTAGCAGGGTTAATATTTATGAAATTACATAACTAATTTGTGTATTCAACAAATTTGTCATTGATTTCTAACAATATAACGTTTGAATCCATCACAAAATCTGATATCCTGGCCGCTATTGACAAATTAAAGCCTTCGCGAAATTCCGGCCCGGATAATATCCCGGCATATATTATCAAAGGATGCGGTGAGATATTTCTGGAACCACTATTCATTTTATTTATCCTTTGCATCGCCAAGTGCACGTTTTCTGATAAGTTAAAGGTTGTTAAAATGGTCCCCATCCTAAAATCTGGTGACAGTTCCAATATATCCAACTACTGGCCTATTGCAATTTTATCAAATTTAGCTCAAATATTTGAAAAAATGATCCATAATTCATTAAAATCATCTGTAATTAACAATATATCTATCCGCCAATACGGGTTCATCACTAGCCGGTCTACCACCTCAAATCTAATGAATTTTACAGACTTCACACTTAACTCCCTGCATGACAATAAACAAATTGATGTTATATACACAGATTTTGCAAAAGCCTTCGACAAAGTCAGTCATACAGTTTTACTAGGCAAACTTAAATGTTATTTTAATTTTTCAAATGATCTAGTACAACTCATCGCTTCATACCTTGCTAATCGCAGCCTCTCTGTTCATTACAACAATTACACATCGAACCATTATATTGCCAGCTCCGGAATTTCTCAGGGATCAAACCTTGGGCCTTTATTGTTTCTTCTGCTCATCAATGACATTGTTAATCACATCCATGACTCCAATATCTTGTTATATGCAGATGACATTAAACTTTACCGCGTCATAAACTCAACTGATGATTGTACGAAACTTCAATCTGACATAAATAAAATTCTAGCTTGATCTTCTACCTCCAAACTTTTGTTTGACTACAATAAATGTAAGATTATGAGGTACACTGTAAAAAAAGAAGCATGTACACTACCAGTATCGTATGTGTAATAATATATTAGAACGTGTCACACAAGTTACTGATTTGGGCATACTTTTTGATAATAAATGCTGTTTTGTTCCACACATCACTAGTATGCTTACAAAAGCTCGCATAGAAACCTCGGTTTCATTATTAGAAATACACGCTCATTTCACAATCAGCATACTTTAAAGACTTTATATTATTCTTTCGCTAGATCTAAGCTGGAATACTATTCACAAATATGGAGCCCAACCTACAATAAACATATAGATTCTATTGAAGTTTTACAAAGAAAATTTGTTAGATATATTTACTTTAAACGATATCATCTTTACCCTACTAATGAATTTAATTACAATAACTGCCTAATCGAATTCGGAGTTCTGTCCCTGGACGACCGTAGGAAAATGCAATCATGTTTATATCTATACAAATTGGTCAATAATTCGGTACATGATTCGGATTCCTCTCTAAAATATATCTTCTTGTTTGTAAATGAATTATTAGAATTAGATATATTTTCTAACAGCATTTCTGGGTTCAAGAAAGTAAAATTTTTTTTTCAATCAACGGTTGTTTTTAATTTTAAATGAGAACCTACTTTTTTATTCACTTATTCGATTCAGCATTTTTTTCTGTATACAACGGTATAAAATGTACATAGCCTTAAATAATAAAAAAAAATGAGAAAAATTCAAAAGAAAAATTATTATTTTCATATTTATATCCACATGTAATAAGAGCGCCATGACAAAAACAGTTAAATATCTTATTTTGTATCACATGTCAAAGTAGTTCGTTTATGAATTTTCTTGTTTTCTTTTATGTTAAAGTGAATTTTACGCACGAAGAAAAAATTTATATATATATATATATATATATATATATATATATATATATATATATATATATATTTTAGAAAATTAGAATTAGCACTGCGCGCTAATACAGATGCATTCGTATCGAAGCGAGTTAGCGTACAAGATCAAGAAGCTGAGATAAATATATTAGCATATTTTGAAGCTAATCCAACAGCTTCAGTTAGAATGGCTGCCGCTAAGTGTAATTTAAGTGTGGGCTCGATCCTTAGGATTTTAAAGAAACATAAATACAGACCATTCAAAATTATTAAAATTCACCATTTACATCCTGGTGATCGTGAGCGAAGATTAGAATTTTGTAATTTATTGATAAGTGAGGACCCATATATCTTAAAATCAATTATTTGGACTGACGAAGCCAATTTTTCTAATAATGGTGTGTCAAATAGAAAAAAACACACACTACTGGAGCAGAGAAAATCCTATTTCTGTAGGAGAGAGAAGTTTCCAGCGAAAATTTTATATAAATGTTTGGTTTGCCATTGTCAGTGATAATATTTACGTACACATGTACGAAGGTACATTGAGTGGTAACAGATACCTGAATTTAATTCAAAATATACTGGGTATTATTTTGGAAGACATACCAGTAGCTGACGGGAAACATTTATTTCCAGCAAGATGGTGCATCAGCTCACAATTCGCGTCAAGTTAGGGATTACCTAAACAAACGGTTTCCAAATCGGTGGATTAGTACTTATGGTCCTATTCCGTGGCCCGCAAGAACACCAGACCTTAATCCCCTGGACTTTTTTTATGGGGTTATGTTAAAGATGAAGTCTTCAAAACTACCTATTCAGATATTCAGCATTTAAAAAATGCAATCGAAAATATTAATTCCCACATAGACGGCCGAAATTTAAGAAAAGTAAGAAGTAATATGTTCAGAAGGCTAGAATTATGTATAAATCAGCATGGCAATAATTTTGAACAATTTTTATAATATTTTTTAAAGCATCTAAATCGCCCAAACAATGATGAAAGCAAGATATTCAATTGTTTTTGTCATGGCACTCTGATTACATGTAGAAATAAATACGAAAATAATTTTTCTTTTGCATTTTTCTCGTTTTTTTTTTCGTTATGTAAGGATAAATATTATATATCGTTGTATTCAGAAAAAAATCCGAATCGAATGTAACTCAGTCTCATCTCCGCAGAGAATGAGATAGTCCCAGCCGCACTGTAGACTCTTCCTCAGCCCGCAAGCGAGGGAACAGTTGAACCGCGGAACAACTCTTTCTCAACACCGCAGCGTGAGAGCACTCTGTCTCATCTCCGCAGAGAATGAGATAGTCCCAGCCGCACTGTAGACTCTTCCTCAGCCCGCAAGCGAGGGTACAGCTGAACCGCAGAACAGCTCTTTCTCAACACCGCAGCGTGAGAGTAACCACACATAATAACAACAAAACCATAGCACTCACCGTTTCACAAAGAAGTAAATGCACCAACTAGGCGTCGTCGCTTCGAAAACTCTAGCACAACTGACCGATAATCAAATGAACAGTCATTTAATAAATATACGATCATGTAATTCAATTTAAAGCTGAAATTAAAAATTAAAGAGAAGGAATTAAACATAATACTTGCATAATTCAAAATAGCGCTAACACGAATAGGTTAATAAAAAAGTATGTTCTTATTTAAAATTAAAAAGTTGAATTCTGTATTTTGAGAACCACTGGTTGAAAAAAAAATTAGTAATGTTCATTTTAATAGTCTTATAATATAGATATTGTTTGCTAATTTAACCGACTTCGTACCTCTTACGGTTCTCGAGATAACAATAGTGAAACACTTAAATTGAATACCCTGTATATACAGAGTGTCCCATTTAAGGAACGAATGCATTGGGATCTCGAGAACCGTAAGAGCTACGAGGTTGGTTAAATTAGACAAAAGTTGCCCCATTAGGAGACCATTTTAATGGTATTTTTTTGCGAAAAAATGCATAGGTCACTAGATATAGGCGAAAATGTAAATTTTGCAGTTTTTTATTTTTGCAAATATCTTCGAAGTGTGAAATTATACTGGATTTTGGTTTGCACATCTTTAGGGTACTTTTTTATGTTCTTTCGACTGGCGATCTTCAATTTTTTTTATCAATGTTGGTTTTCGAGGATTGATGTCAAAGTTTTAATTTTTATATGGACGCCATATTGGAAAGTTACGTCGTTGGAAAGAAAATTATTTTAGCTTTACAACGATATAAAATAGTAATAATTTATTTTTATAATTAACAGAGAAATTAACAAAAAAATTTATTAATACTAAAATTTACAGTAAAATATTTAAATATTACATTTGGAGGACAATGGATAGGGACCAACAGCGAAATCAAGTGGCCTGCTAGATCTCCAGATTTAACACCTTTAGATTTTTTTATGGGGATACTTAAAAAATAAACTTTTTATTTGGGAATGAAAATGAATTAAGAAATGCCACAGTAAGAATTCTAAATCAAAATAGGCCAAGAATGCTGAGAAAAGTTATAGAAGGAACAGAACGAAGGGCGCAGAAGTGCGTAGAACGAAATGGTGGGTTAATAGAAAATTTATTGTACAGTTTTTGTAAATTATTTTTGTATTTTTAACATTATTTGTTTATTAAATAGTTATTTTCGTAAACAGCAGCCTTCGATTTACTTTTTTCAATTAAATTTTAGTATTAATAACATTTTTTGTTAATTTCTCTGTTAATTATAAAAATAAATTATTACTATTTTATATCATTGTAAAGCTAAAAAAATCTCTTTTCAAAGACGTAACTTTCCAATATGGCGTCCATATAAAAATAAAAACTTTGACATCAATCCTCGAAAACCAACATTGATAAAAAAAATTGAGCATCGCCAGTCGAAAGAACATAAAAAAGTGCCCTAAAGATGTGCAAACCAAAATCCAGTATAATTTCACACTTCGAAGTTATTTGCAAAAATAAAAAACTGCAAAATTTACATTTTCGCCAATATCTATTGACCTATGCATTTTTTCGCAAATAACAAAATACCATTAAAATGGTCTCCTAATGGGGCAACTTTTGTCTAATTTAACCAACCTTGTAGCTCTTACGGTTCTCGAGATCCCAATGCATTCGTACCTTAAATGGGACACTCTGTATATATATATATATATATATATATATATATATATATATATATATATATATTCAACTTTTTTCGCGACGAAATTTCTGTACACTCAATAAAACAATTCCTCTGTAATGGGATATTATTCTGTAGAGTGCATTTACAATAAATATATAAATGCTGTGTTGTGATTAAATTGTTAGAAAACATATATATATATATATATATATATATATATATATATATATATATATATATATATATATATATATATATATATTGTCATAGAAAAAAGAATTTATTTAGATTTTATTTGGAATAATTTCTCTTATGTCAGGTGTCAATATTTTTGTTTTCATAATTATTGTTAACATTCATTTAGTTTAATGAAGCCTAATTTAGGTCTATCGTTTTATTCTATTACAATTTATTAAACTGAATATCTTAAATAATCATGGAACGAATTTTGCGTCCTGAAAGATTTAGTATTAATTCAAATGAAGAATGTGCTACTCAAGAATGGAAACATTAGTTCAAAACTTTCCAAAATTTTATATCCTCAACTAAGATTGAAGAATTTGATAGATTAAATGTACTGATAATCTTCATTTCTCCTACGGTATGCGAATGTATTAATGATTGTCAAACTTATAACAACGCTATAAGTGTTTTGAAGAATATTTATGTAAAACCTGTAAATAAAGTTTTCGCTAGACATAAATTGAAGACACGACGTCAAGATCCTGAAGAAACTATTGATAGGTATATAGAATCTCTCAAACGTGTGTCAAAAGACTATAATTTCGAAGCAGTTAGCGCGAAAGTCAACGGAGATGAATGAATTCGAGATGCTTTCATAGATGGTTTACAGTCGTCTCACACTCGACAAAGATTATTGGAAAATTGCACGCTCTTATTAGATGAAACAGTTACTCAAGTAAGAGCTCTTGAACTCGCTCAACATCAGTCTCAGCAGTATTTAACAACATAGACAATTAATGCTGTTGTAAATAATGAACAAGAGAATCCTGTTGTAGTTAAAAACGAACCAGGTCTAAACGCTACAATAGAAAATGCTCTAGCTACGGTCAATTATAAATGCTACTTCTGTGGTCTGCAGAAACATGGTAGAACAGTCTGTCCAGCCAAGGATGCAGTCTTCAGAGGATGTGGTATTAAAGGACATTATCAAAAGACATGTAGGAAAAATAAATCCACGGGAACCAATCAATCTTCAAGATTTTCAAATTGTATTGCTTCTTTGTTACCAACTTGTTTAAGTAAAGCAATTGTAACCGTTTCTATAAATGGAATTATAGCTTCAGCTAGTTTTATTAGTCAGAGTACAGTACAAAGGCTCAAAATACCTATAATGACTTGTAAGAAAGAGGAAGTATCTATGGCAACTACAACTCTAAGATCATCTGTTAAGGGGCAGTGTAAAATAAGCATTCAATTGCAAGGATATAATTACAGAAACATTCTTGTCAGTATTCTCCCAAATCTGTGTTCTGATATTATTATTGGACATGATATATTAAGGCATCATTCAAGTGTTCAGGTTCGATTTGGAGGAAAGGAGGCTCCTCTAAAGATATGTAGCGTAGCGGTTGCACTGGTCAATCCAGCACATCTTTTTACTTATCTGTCTTCTGACTAAACCTATATCAATTAAATTACGTAGACATACAACGTATGTTCTAATATTTATTGAAAATGAAATAAAACAGTTGTTAAAAGAACACGTCATCGAGGAAAGCGTTTCGCCTTGGCGTACACAAGTGTTAGTGGTGTCTTCAGAGAACCATAAACTGAGAATGGTAGTTGATTACTCGCAAACAATAAATCGTTACACGGAATTAGATGCATTCCCATTGCCTAGGATCGATGATATCGTGAATAAAGTTGCTTCATATCGGATATTCAGCTCAGTCGATCTCCGTAGTGCGTACCATCAAATACCTATTAAAGAAGAACACAGGCTGTTTATATTGATTGACTGTATTTATTTTCAACTTCATAAAACAGTTTATTTTCAAGATATAACAATGTATACAAGAATTCACACAGCTCTCTTCTCGTCAATGTCTACACTCTCCAACGTCTAAAACACACCTCTTTTGATACCAACTGCTGCAGACTTATTTCCTCATTCACAATATGTGCAAGAGCGCAAGTCACAAATGCAGTGGCGTGCGAATCCTCTAAAGGTGGAAGGCACATGACATTATTTTACACAAGTTTACTAAACATGCCCCCGACCTTGAAAGGATCTCTTTCAAAATGAACAAAATGATGTTGACTAAACTAACCTATATCTAAACTATGGTTCATAAGTATTGTCCTTTCTTCTTATATATTCATACTAATTAGGTAGCACTTGACACAACACTCGTCATGCAATTTCACTACACTATAATTTCACTGTCACTAATGGGAAGAGGACAGATTTTCGAAAATGCTCTCTTGATGATCTTGTTGGCGACCTTGATGTTGGCGACTCGTGCTGCTCCATCCTTGCCTGGAAAGATCTGGATTACACGGCCCAACTGCCAATGTAAAGGATGTTGGAGATCATCCTTGATGATGACTAACGAACCTTCACTTAAAGATGATGTAGTCTTGTTCCACTTTGTCCGAACCTGAAGTTCCGTGAGGTATTCCCTACACCATTGCCTCCAAAACTGTTGCTGGATGTGTTGGATGAACTGGAACTTCGATAATTTATTTTCAGGTATTGATGATACATCGGGATCTGGCAATGCTGTTAATCGCCGCCCAATTAGAAAATGTGCAGGTGTAAGAGCCTGGAGATCATTAGGATCAGATGTTAACGGGACTAAAGGTCTAGAGTTTAGGATGGCTTCAACCTGGGTAAGTATAGTGGAAAACAATTCATATGTAAGATGTGTTTTTCCAACCATTCTAATTAATTTTGTTTTAACTAATTTTACCCCCGATTCCCACAATCCACCAAAATGTGGAGCACGTGGCGGAATAAATTTCCAAGTTATTCCTTCATTTGCAAGTGACTGAGCTAATTCCCCTTCATTTTGGTTTAAGAACCGTGATAATTCAATGAGTTCTTTATTTGCCGCTGTAAAATTTGTTGCATTATCAGAATGCATAGTTGAAGGTCTCCCTCTTCTAGAGACAAAACGTCGGAAACTAGCCAAAAAATATTCCATGCTTAACGATGTCACAAGTTCCAAGTGTATGGCCTTTGTACTCATACAAATAAAAATGCAAATATAAGATTTTTGAAGTTGGGTGCCGCGACCTTCCCTTGTTTTCGTAAAGAATGGTCCAGCAAAATCTACACCAGTGTGTTGAAACGGCCAGGAAATTGAAGTTCTCTCTTGGGGCAAATTTCCCATTTTTATCTTCATTGGTCTCGGGTTTGCCTTAAAACACTTCACACAAGAGTGAATTATTTGCCTTAATGTTGTTCGAGCTGAGAGAGGCCAATAAGTTTCCCGGATCGAAGATAGCGTATGATAAAGTCCTGCGTGGCCTAATCGCATATGTTCGTTTTTCAGTATCAGTCTGGTGAGATGAGGTTTTCCTAGTAGTATAGGATGTTTCTTCTCAAATGTACAGGAAGACTGTTCCAATCGTCCACCAACGCGAATTAATTTGTCTGTATCAATAAACGGGCTTAATGCGTGTAACTTACTGCTTGATGGGATCGATGTACCATTCGTTAGCCAATTAAATTCTGATTTAAAAAGCTCTTGTTGTGACAACTTCACTAGTGTTTACAGTGCTAGTGAGTATTCCACTGGAGTAATACATCCTATCTCCCTTTCCTCACGCTTTGATTGACAGTTTTTCAAGAAACGTTGACAATATGCAACCATTCGAACTAATTTGTTCAGTGATGAGGAATTTTTAATAGAAAAAATATCAATGTTTTCTTTTTTCTGTGCAACCATTGCTATTTCGGATTTTCTTGTTTCTGGTACTATTCCAGAAAATTCCAGCTTTGTTTCAGGCCAATGCTCATGCTCTGTTTTCAAAAATGATGGGCCATGCCACCAGAAACTACTCTTCAATAATTCTTCAGGATTCATTCCACGCGATAGTAAATCGGCAGGATTCTGATTTGACGGTATGTGATTCCAATTAGATGGACTAGTCATTGTTTGGATCTGAGAGACCCTGTTGCCAACAAACACTTGCAATGTATTGGCTGGAGTATTAATCCATTGTAAGACAATCATTGAGTCTGACCACAAAACAATGTTATTAATCGGTAAAGTAAAGACCGATTTTATCCTTGTTAGAAGTTGTGCTAACAAGTGCGCTGCACATAATTCCAGTCTGGGAATAGTAAGCATTTTTACTGGTGCAACTCTTGTTTTTTGCAATAAGAAGGTTAACTTGACACTCCCCTAGTTCATTTATGCTCTTCATGTACAAACAGCAACCATAAGCATCTTAGGATGCATCTGCGAACCCATGTAATTCCAAGAATGTGGGTTTAGTGCAAGTTATCTGACGTGGAATTCTAAGATTATTTAACATAGGTAACCTATCACAAAAGGTTTTCCATTTACTATATATATGTTGCGGTATGGATTCATCCCAACTGAGTTTTGAAATCCATAGTTTTTGCAGAATTATTTTTGCAACTATTATACATGGAGCTAGGAGTCCCATTGGATCAAAAATTTGTGATACATCAGATAATATAGTTCTCTTCGTAATATGTTTACGTTTGGTGACATTAATTTTATATAAGAATGAATCATCATCATTCGTCCAAAATAAACCTAATGTTTTTGCATGTTCTACCACTCCTTACTGAAGTGGATGTGAATCAGTTACAACATCTAACTCTTTCAAGATGTTGTCTTCATTAGAATACCATTTTATTAATTTTAATCCAGCTGACTGTAGAATTTTAATTACATCTTGAATAATGGGTTTTAAATTATCCATTGATTCTCCCCCTGTAACTAGATCGTCAACATAAAAATCAGAACTAATAACTTTGGATGCTTCGGGATATAAATCCTTACATTCAATTGCAAGTTGGGTTAGACACTTTGTGGCCAAATATGGCGCTGAAGATGTTCCATATGTTACAGTGTTGAGTTCGAATGTTTCTATTGGGTCTTCTGTATTGAATCGCCATAGAATACTTTGAAGATGACGTTGTTCTGGATTGATGAGTATTTGTCTATACATTTTTTGTATATCGGCACATATGATAATACTGTGTTGTCGGAATCGTAATATTATAGACAATAAGTCTTCTTGAAGTTGTGGGCCAATGTATTGTATGTCGTTTAAGGAATATCCAGACGTTGTTTCACTTGAGCCATCGAATACAACTCTCAATTTCGTTGACACACTACTATCATTTTCCACCCCATGGTGAGGAAAGTAAACTCGATTGTGATTACATGACGGATCCTTTATCCTTGTCATATGTTCTAGTTGTAAATACTCATTCATGAATTGACAGTACGAATTTCTAAAAGATTGATTTCTTGAGAATTTTCTTTCCATTGAAAGCAGTCTTCTTTCAGCTTGTTCATATGATTCTCCCAAGACGTCAGGTAATAACTTCAATGGTATATTTACCACAAACCTTCCTTCAGATGTTCTAGTGGTAGTCAATTCAAATATTTCTTCACATCTTTCTTCATCCAAGGACTGAGTCCGGTGTGAATCTTGAGCCACCTCTTCTACTTCCCAAAATTTTTCCAACTGCGTTTCAATAGATTTCACGAAATTACAATTAACCATTTGAGCACCATTGTGAGATTTTAGTGCTCCCGTCAAAATCCACCCTACAACAGTTTTTTGTAAAACTGGGCCATTATTCCTTAAATGATGCTGTCCCACACTTAGAAGCTTCCAGAAAATACCAGCTCCTAAAATGATGTCAATTGATCCAGGTTCATTACATTTTGGATCAGCCAATTTTATATGAGTGGGTACTTTCAATGACGAAATATCGAAAGAATGGTTTGGAATATCATCACACAAGTTGTCAATAACTAAACATTCAATGTTCGTAGAATAGTTATTGTACAGAGATTTAAATTTAATTTGACATTTATGGGTTATAGGTGCAGCAGTTTGGCCTATACCAACTACAACACTTTTGCTATTATACTGTTCTAAACCCAAATTTGAGCAACAATCTTTTGAAATAAAATGAGACTGTGACCCATTATCTAATAGAGCACGACAATTTTGGAATTTTCCATTAACATCTTGAACTTGAATTACTGCGGTCGACAATATTACTTGAGTTTTAGATGTAGAAGTATATGCGCGAGTATCTTCTTCCTTTGATGAAGACACCGTCTCCTCCTTGGGTTTTTGCTCTTGTTCATTGTCTCGATGTAACAATGTATGATGTTTACCATTGCAATGTTTACAATAACTGGAATTACATGCAAAGCTGCGATGTCCTGATTTCAGGCAATTTAAACATAAATTCAATTTTCGAACCAACTTGTATCGAGAATCTGGTATATAATTACTCTGGAATGTTTTGCAATTATACAACAAATGATTTTCTCTGCAAAGAGGACATTTAACTTCTGATGTTACATATGATTTCAATTTCGGATTATATGGTTTGACTTCCGGTTTTACCCTTTGACCCTTTGTTAATTCTAAGTTTTCTAAGAGATCCGCTTTCTTTCTTAGGAATTCTTTCATATCATCTAGTGTAGGTAAATCGTCTGTTTTCTTCTTCTGTTCCCATTCCTTTGTTGTGGGCTTGTCTAACTTCATTGTAATTAAGTGATTGACCAATGTGTCCCATGACTCGGTAGGCAATCCTAAGATATTCAATGATTTTACGTTTTTGGTAACTTGATCTATTATTGTTCGATATTCATTTGCAATTTCCTTTGAAACTGGTGGCAAATTGAATAGCGCGTTTATATGTGTGCTAATGAGAACAGATTTGTTATTGTACCTATCGCACAGTAGGTCCCAAGCTAAACTATAATTAGCTGCAGAAAATTCGACTGAACGTATGACTTGAGCTGCCGTGCTATGTAACGATGACCTCAAATAATGAAACTTTTCAATTTCACTTATGTTTTCATTTTCATGTACGAGTGACTGAAATGTATCCTTAAATTCTAGCCATTTTTCGTAAGTTCCATTAAACTCAGGCAATTTTATTTGGGGCAATTTGATGTTACACTTAACCGCTCTTGTCTCTAGATTTGAAGCTGAAGTTCTTGATCCAACTGATATATTATCATCACCCGTCTCAGACCCTTCTTCTTTCTCTTTAAGTAAATGATTAGCTTTTGCAACTACTTTGAAATATTGATTTTCAAATATCCTTCTTTCTTCCAATTGCTCATCAAAGTTCTCAGACAATTCTTCAATACTATCTTGATGCTCATTGAAATTTGGTCATACATTTTCAAACTTCACTACTCTTACTCGTAATTCCGAATAAAGTGATGGGAGTTTCGAATGATCACTACTATTAATGACCTTCTCAATTTCTTCGATAAATTGAGACAATGTGGTTAATTTCGCTTTTAATGCTCCCCTTTTTCTAATTAAAGTTTGTAGTTGTTGATTATTTGCCATTATTGGTATTTAGGAGTTTAATTAAGAAACAGGATAATTTAATAAGGAGAAATTGGCTCTTACACCTACCTTGTTGCTTCTGCGGTGATCTGCCTCAACTTGTAGTTGAATGACGCCTTGCTGTGATGTACCGCTACACTGCTACGCTGCACTGGGTAGCCTGTTTGCTCTGCTTCAAATTGTAGTTGAATGACGCCTTGCTGTGGTATACCGCTACACTGCTACGCTGTACTGGTAGCCTAATCAAAATATTCTGACGTATCTCGGGTGTGCCACACGATTGCGGCCGAACACCTTCGAAGTTTGACGAGCGAAGCTCTCCGCGTCGCGTTGCAACACGTTTTTACACAATACAACTAACAAAACACGTCTAAAATACGTAGCACAATCCGGCAATCCGGTACGAAGGACCACTAAATGTTTATATTGATTGACTGTATTTATTTTCAACTTCATAAAACAGTTTATTTTCAAGATATAACAATGTATACAAGAATTCACACAGCTCTCTTCTCGTCAATGTCTACACTCTCCAACGTCTAAAACACACCTCTTTTGATACCAACTGCTGCAGACTTATTTCCTCATTCACAATATGTACAAGAGCGCAAGTCACAAATGCAGTGGCGTGCGAATCCTCTAAAGGTGGAAGGCACATGACATTATTTTACACAAGTTTACTAAACACAGGCCTTACACTGCGTTTGAGGCTTGTGGTAAATTATATCAGTTTACGCGTATACCATTCGGAGTTCGAAATAGTGTTCCTGCTTTTCAATGAGCTATAACTAAGATTATTATTGTCAAAAAACTTGAAGGTGTTCAAGTATATTTAGATGATGTAACGATCTGTGAACATGATCAACAAGAACATGACAAGAATTTAAATAATTTCATGAAAACTGTTAGGAAATATAATCTTACCCTGAACATGAACAAGAGTTTCTTTTCATTAAAATCAATTCATTTGTTAGGATATATTGGGCCCTATTCTGTAACTTGGTGGTTAATTTTTAACCACTAGTAAAAATTTTTATCTAATAGATATTGATTTGACAACTAAAAATCCCTCTTTTTGTTATATGTCAACATACCTGATTGGTTAAAAAATTTAACCAATAGTTAAAAAGCAACCACTGAGTTACAGAATAGGCCCCATTATCAGTCATAAATCTATAAGACCGGATCCTGAACGTCTACAACCTCTTCGAAATTTGTGTATTCCTACGAATATAACTACTCTTCGTCGGGCGCTTGGTATGTTTTCTCATTACTCACAATTTATCTCTAAATTTGCTGAGATAATACGCCGTCGCAATAAAAATTCATTTCCTCTAAACTCTGAAGCGATAAAAGCATTTGAAGAACTAAAATTAGATATTGAAAAAGCTTTTGTATCTTCCATTGATAATGAATCTACATTGACCGTAGAGACGGATGTCTTTTACTATGCCATTGGAGCTACATCTCAAGAAAATCGACCGATTGCTTTCTTTTCCAGATCCCTTTCTCAATCAGAGCAACAGCATTCATCGATTGAAAAGGAAGCATATGGCATCGTAGAAGCTTTACGAAAATGGAGACACTACATCTTTGGCAGGCAATTCCGTCTGATCAGCGGTCAGTTTCATTTACGTTCAACGAAAATCATCTCGGAAAAATTAAGAATGGCAAAATAATGCGATGGAAACTCGAACTCTCAAATTATAAATATGAAATTATATACCGGCCCGGTAAAGAACATAAGGCTGCTGACACCTTATTACGAATATGTTCCTCAACGGGAGGAAATTTATATATTTGCATGAAGCACTTTGTCACCCGGTAGAGACACGAATGTACTATTGGGTACGTAGTAAAAATTTTACTTTTTCACTAGAAGAAATTCGGAAAGTAAATTCTTCGTGTGGTACCTGTGCAGAAATTAAACCACGTTTTCGGAAAAATGAAGATCACCTGATCAAAGCCACGCAGCCATTTAAAAGAATTAATATGGTCTTTAAAGGCCCTCTTCCTACATCTTCGTTATCTTTTCGTTCTCGTTGATGAATACTCTCGATTTCCTTTTGCTTTCCCATGTCAGGATATGTGTGCTAGCACAGTTATATTAAAATTAAAGGAACGTTTTTCTCTTTTCGGTGTACCTGCCTACTTACATTCAGATCGTGGTACGAGTTTCATGTCTCAAGAACTCAAATCATTTCTCTGTACTTTGGGTATTGCCAATAGTAGAACTACGGCATACAATCCACGAGGTAATGGTCAAGGGGAACGTTATGTTGGAATAGTTTGGAAAACCATTGAATTAGCGTTAAAAATAGAAATCTGCAAGTATCGAAATGGGAAGAAGTTTTACAGGAAGCTCTACATTCAACCAGTTCGCTTTTGTGTACTTCAACCAACGTTACGCCACATGAAAGGATGCTCAAATTTACTCGCAGATCTGGCAATGGAACAACAACGCTTTCTTGGTTTATGAACCCAGGATTAGTTTTAATGAAACGGCCTGTTCGTAACTCTAAATATGAACCTTTCGTTGAAGAAGTGTATCTGCTAGAAGGTAATTCTGAATATTCACACGTGAGACTGCCTGATGACAGAGAAACGACTGTCTCTACTAGACATCTTGCGACTACTGGAATTACTCTCGATGATTCAAGTCATCATCATTACCGATATTTGCATACAAAGCGGATTGGCACACCCAGCAATGGGTAATATGCCGTGATGACATATTTATTTATTTATTTATTCAAGTCAAGAAACTCATGCACAAAAATTCCCGGTTGCCCCTATTGGAACCGAAATAGAAGACGTAAGAGATAATACACATCCTCCAATTAGTTTAGATGAAAACGAAGTAAAAGAGAATACAGATAGTAATCATTCCAGTACGGCCCCATTAGAACAAGAACTCGCAGCTCAAGAACCATTAAGACGAAGTACGCGAGAACGACGTCCTCCATCTTATTTGCAAGAATATATTACCTAAATGGGGGTGAATGTCATAGAAAAAACAATTTATTTGGAATAATTTCCCTTATGTCATGTGTCAATATTTTTGTTTTCATAATTATTGTTAGCATTCATTCAGTTTAATAAAGCCTAATTCAGGTATATTGTTTTATTCTATCACATATATATATATATATATATATATATATATATATATATATATATATATATATATATATATATATATATATATATATATATATATATGTATATAATAATAATAATAATAACAATAATAATAATAAAGACAATGCCTGTCCATTCAGTATTTTTTAATAATTTAACATTGCCTACCTTTAAACAGATATTTTAATTGTTGTTAACCTCATGAATTATTTAAATATTATATTGCTATTCAGTAAGTTATTCAGTGATCACTTACCTTTGCAAATATATGTAATACATTGTCCCACGTTTTTCATGTCCAGACTTAGTTTACTTGGCACCTGCCTAATTAAAATAGTTTATTAAACTAACTCATGGTTAAATTTACAGCTGTTTTAACTTAAAAACTAAAGTCTACATACATTGTTTACTATATTTTACGAACTTTTTATTTACAGCAGAGAAGGTAATAATACATAAATAATAATTTTTTTGTTTTATTGTAAATTAACAACTATAGTATGGTGCACGAAATATTTAAACGTTACTTTGACCACAAATTCGATTTTTGTTTTTTTGGGCACCGGCATGTCATCTTTAATCATTTTGTTGTCACATTTTGCGGAATGGAATATACACACTTGTGTACGGACTTTACATTAGTCTAGTTAGGAATATTTGTTTATCACCTAGTTACTTATGACATATTTGGCAACACTTTCCAAGTGCGACCCGTCAAAATGTATAATTTTTAATTTTAATGTTTTAGACCTTTCTTACATGTGCGGATATAATTGCCCTTTCTCATCATTTATGATTTTCAATTGTTCTCATTTAATAAATATTTCCATTTAAAGGTTCAAAATGACACGTCAAACATGGCGTTCTTCGTCTTAAATTTTTAATGGAGCACTGTGATCGTCACTGTGACCTATTATTTTATTCCCAATTTTCAACGTTTAATAATTTTTTTACTCGAAAACTATACATCCTACAGATATTTTACACATTACGAAGACACTCGAGACAATCAAATACTATAACTTAAAATAAATTTCATCAAAATATATATATATATATAAAGATCCTCTACGCCGAGGTTCCTCTAGAGCTCCGCCGATAGAGTTTTATGGTTTAAATGCAATCCTAAATAATAATAGTTGTACGTTTTATAAAAAGTGCTAACGCCGCTGTCATCAGCGTTTTATAACTTATTATACGCATTCCCAAATTTTATACATCCATAAGCTATATACATAGTGCTAACGCCGTTATCTTCTTAGAATGAAAATAAAGAATTAAAAAAATACTAATTAAAAGATAGGGGAGTAATTTATTATTAAATGATGTGAAGTATTTATAACTGCTAGTTATACAAATTCACAATGTATATAAATTGCCCTGTAACCTATGAAAATGTCCACGATGTTGGCCCAAGACCTATTTCGCGCGATAACAATTTAAAAAGTACAATCCGGAGCATAAATTATTATTAAAAATACTAAGAAATTTACTTATTCCGATTCAATTTATTTTCCGAAGTGTACCTTCAAAATGTGAGCGCACGAAGTTGAACTCGTACTATCTTCGTGGACATTGTATTTGCAAGTATCAATGGTAATCAAAATAAAAATGTAAATAAAAAAGATAACTTTATCAAGTTACAAAAAATATACACACAAATTTATAAGAAAGATAAATTTATTATTGCACAATTAATAATTATAATAATTAAAATATACATTGAATATTCAACAAAGAATGAAATGTAAGAAAAATTAACATATTTAATAATGAATGACCCAAACTGCCCACGCAAGATGCCTACCCAAACTGCCCACGCAACATGCCCACCCAAACTGCCCACGCAACGTGCCCACCCAAACTGCCCACGCAACATGCCCACCCAAACTGCCCACGCAACATGCCCACCCAAACTGCCCCCGCAACATGCCGACCCAAACTGCCCACATAAAATATCTACGCAATATGCCCACACAAATTGCCTATACAGCCTGCTGACCCTAACTACCCATGCAAATTGTCCACACAACATACCCACCCAAAGTTTTCATAAAAAAAACTACTAACAATGGTTACCCTCCAGGCTTCCAAAAAAATACACTTTTCATGTATTTTAGTTAGAGTTCGACGACCCTATTAAATAGTTTTTTAATTAAACCTTTTCCTTACATAAGTCATGATTATCCTTGCACATTCATATTTAAGGCAACAGTGCAGTAACACGTGTCTTATTTTTGTATAAATTTTATTTTATATTCTTTGACTACAATTTTTTAACATCAGTTTATTTTATTTAACAATTAACCATTCAAACTATTTTCCATGTATTTATTTATAATTTTATCTTGTACGACGACGAACTCTGTGATAATTTTATTTACAATGGTTCTTTATGGGTGGTTGCCACAAACCTGTAATTATACAGCTTGTGTAAGTATTTGTTCATTATTTGTATTCTAAAAATTTTATATTACTGTTTCTTTACTTCATTTGTATACATTATTGTATGTTTCGTTATAGTGCCCTGAGGAATGGCAATGTTTAGCCGAAACGTTTGCTTGAAATAAATAATTTCACCAAAGACAGCTAGTCCGATTATTTCTTCTTTTTGGAACCCCTCTACTAACCTATACCTAACGCATAAAACTCAGATTTAGGTAGAAAGTGGTTTAGGTAGACGGAGATATAGCCAGACTGCCCACGCAAATTTCCTACCCAACCTGGTCGCACAACATGCCCACCCAAACTGCCCACGCAGTTTACCCATCCACACTGCCCACGCAAATTGCTACTGCATGTGTTACGATTCATTCGGATCCAATAACTTCAGTTCTACAATTAAAAAAATTACATTTTATTTGAATTTCTCTGCCTTACATATATATGCAGGCGTGATTAGATTTTGGTTATAACTGATCAACGGGAAGTAGTCTTATTTGCAGATTTTAACAGTTTTTCTTGAAAAATCGCTGATAAATATAATTGTTTCACATTTAAGGTTACAAACATTAGAGAATATTTTACTCTTTATATTATTTTATGGAATTTATGCATCATATTCATTGGATATATGCATCATTTAACATAAAAAAATAGTGATGGGAAGATAGGTGCAGTTTGTTCTTGTTTTTTGTTTGAATAATACCCCGATATTATCCAATCAAACAGCTATATCAAACTGCACCTATATTCCCATCATTATTTTCTTACGTGAAATTAATTATAGAGTTAAAAATTATAAAAAATTAAATTTCATTAAGCAGCCAGATATGCTATAACCATGGAAACAGTTAGGTACTACATTAAGAAAATTCTGATTCACAGATGTCCGTATCAGTCTGTATGACTGACAGAAGGTGAAAATAAATAATCTTTTTCAAGAAACTTTCTGTATGCAATTGTACAAATTATACAAAACTGACGGAAGGTAATGTGTTAGCCACATCAGATTTTACCAAATTCATTTTATACTTTACAAAACATAAAATTTTTCATCGCTTTTGCCCAGTTGCAGTTGCACCGCTAACCCATACATATTTTAAGCCAGGCTTAAACAAATAAATTAAGATCGAAATTTTGACAATAGTATTTAATTATTCAGTTTCGTTTCTATTTAATTTTGTAAATTTAAGGAACATTTAAAATTTAAATGCAAGTAACACTGACCGACGGTCGACCAAAAAGTGACGTCGATTATAGGTTGAATTTTCGTCATGCGGTCGTCTAATTTGACGTGGATGCGACGGCACTGCGACGTTTATTTCTGGTCTGCAATACGACTATTTAGACGTTTAATTTGACGTCTATCCGACGACACTGCGACGTAGATTTTTGGTCTCAAATAGGACTATTTAAACGTCAGATTAGTGGTCGCTATGACGACCATGTGACGACTTTATATGGTCATAATTAGGTCTATTTAAACCTTTGTCACACGTCTAATTTGACGTCTTTGCGACGATTATTTTTACTTTATTTTTAATATTATTAAAAATTCAATTTTTAAATTTATTTAATTTGGCAACTTATAATTGTTTATAACACACAAAGGTGTATATTATTTTTATTTAAATGTCAAATTGATATTCTATTTTTTCTTAATGCAATAATATAAACAATAATCTTTCAAATTTTGAAAAAATATAATAAAAATAAAATTTAATATACATTTTTATTTAATTATGGTTATCCGTCATCGTCACCGAAATGGATAAACCGTGGTGATATTTATGTTTTATTTATTTAAAAAAAAACATATTTACATTTATATACATACGATTGTGAAAAAGAAACAATTTATATCTGTTATATTTGTGGTACAAAAATCAAAATTATTATTGGAAATTTTAATTTTTAACATTTTAAACAAAATCTAATAGTGCTTTAGAAATAAATTTTAAATCTTACGAGAAATGTTATTAAAAGAAAATGTATTAAGGGATCTTTGAGTTTTGTATTTACAACTTTCCTCTGATATTAAAAGGTAAAATAAAAAAATAAATTGTATTTTCTACATGACAGATTTCCAAACAGACCCTCCATGAACAAAACAATAATACAATGACAGTGCAGCATATCACCAAGAAGATGGCTACTGTTGCTTGTGTAGGCAAACTTTGTCAAACATACCGATTGATGTTAAAATGCTGCGGTTTGTTATTGTTTTTTGTTTTATTAATATATTTTCATACAGAAATATTTTTTTTACATGGAAGAAGAAGAGTGCCTTGTCTCAAAACGTGCTAATACACAGGAAGAACTGAGCTTATAAAAGTCTAGATATCAATTTAGAAGTGGGGTTAGGTTACAAAAAACCAAACGATAATATTTGTACCAATGTTTTTGTTTTGTTATGATAAAGGTATGTAAAATGTAACATTTTTGAAATTATACTTATTACTGTTTCTTTTGTAGACAACATTATCAGAAGTTTATCGAAAATTCTTCGTAAGCGTAGTATACAGCATATGAAAAGTCGTAAATGTACACACTGTATTTGTATTTTGTAGTAACTTATGTTCTGAATTGACGACATTGTAATCCGTGACAGTAAAAGGTGAAAATTATCAGGTGGCTAAATCCATCATCTTAAAACAATGGCCATACTAGAAGAAATTTATTTTTCTATTTTAAAATCTAAACATGAACTGGTTGGTAATATAAAACAAGACATTCGAGTAACAAGGCAAAGCAAAATTTTCTCATATTTAAGTGTTTAACTATTTATTTCATAATAATCACAAAGATAAATACTCTGAACTAAAACTACTTTATAATTCTAATAAGATTATACAGTTCTTAAAGGAACTATTACTAAGTAAAGATAAGTTAATGTGTAACAAACAGTTATTATTTTATCTATTATTGTTACATATTAATTTGAATACCTGCTAAGAATAGTTACTGATAATTTTCCGGACGAAATTGTATTTTTTGCTTTAACAGCTAATGCATCCAATATGATCCGGAAATTTTACTAAATTTTCATGTATTCTTGTAAACTCTATTTCTGTTAAATAAATGTACATGTATGGTATAATATTGATAGATGCATTATTTAATTAATTTGAAATTTTTATGATTATTTTTTTCCATGAATTCTATGTAGGTTTAATATTTTATTGTATTTTTTATTTAAATTTTTCTCATACTATATACTTTAAAAATAAATTGTTTATTTTTCCTTGTAATTTTTCCTACCTATTTAAGTTATTTTCGGTATATATCCGAGGTCGATATACACGTCGAAATAACATCTTAAATAGACGTCGAAACACCGTCTAAAAATGACGTGGAAACAACGTCTAAACAAGTCTTATAATGACGTCGAAACAACGTCTTAAAATGACGTCTAAACAACGTCTTAAAATGACGTCTAAACCACGTCTGAATATAACGTCGAAACTACGTCGTAAAACAACGTCGCACAGCTCCACGCTGAGACGTCTTCCGGACGACTATATGGCGTGAATCAGCGTTTTATAACTTATTATACGCATTCCCAAATTATATACATAGTGCTAACGCCGTTATCTTCTTAGGATGAAAATAAAGAATTAAAAAAAATACTAATTAAAAAACAGGGGAGTAATTTATTATTAAATGATGTGAAGTATTTGTAACTGGTAGTTATACAAATTCACAATGTATGTAAATTGCCCTGTAACCTATGAAAATGTCCACGATGTTGGCCCAAGACCTATTTCGCGTGATAACAATTTAAAAAGTACAATCCGGAGCATAAATTATTATTAAAAATACTAAGAAATTTACTTATTCCGATTCAATTTATTTTCCGGAGTGTACCTTTAAATTGTGAGCGCACGAAGTTGAACTCGGTCTATCTTCGTGGACATTGTATTTGCAAGTATCAATGGTAATCAAAATAAAAAAAAATAACTTTATTAAGTTACAAAAAATATACACACATGTTTATAAAAAAGATAAATTTATTATTGTACAATTATTAATTATAATAATTGAAATATACATTGAAAGATAAATTTATTATTGTACAATTAATAATTATAATAATTGAAATATACATTGAATATTCAACAAAGAATGAAATGTAAGAAAAATTAACATTTAATAATGAATGACCCAAACTGCCAACGCAACATGCCTACCCAAACTGCCCACGCAACATGCCCACCCAAACTGCCCACGCAACATGCCTACTCAAATTGCCCACGCAACATGTCCACACAAAATATCTACGCAATATGCCCACACAAATTGCCTACACAGCTTGCTGACCCTAACTGCCCATGCAAATTGTCCACCCAACATACCCACCCAAACTTTTCATAAAAAAAAAACTACTAACAATGGTTAACCTCCAGGCTCCCAAAAAAAATACACTTTTCATGTATTTTAGTTAGAGTTCGACGACCCTATTAAATAGTTTTTTAATTAAACCTTTTCCTTACTTAAGTCATGATTATCCTTGCACATTCATATTTAAGGCAACAGTGCAGTAACACGTGTCTTATTTTTGTATAAATTTTATTTTATATTCTTTGACTACAATTTTTTTAAATCAGTTTATTTTATATAACAATTGACCATTAAAACTATTTTCCATGTATTTATTTATAATTTTATCTTGTACGACGACCAACTCTGTGATAATTTTATTTACAATGGTTCTTTATGGGTGGTTGCCACAAACCTGTAAGTAGACAGTTTCTGTAAGTATTTGTTCCGATTATTTCTTCCTTTTGGAATCTGTTTAAAACTAATATGTTTTAAATGAGAGGAATTTGGAAAATATTAACCCCTTGAGGTAGCAACCCGCTGCACATGGGAATAGAACGGTTAACCCGCCCTGATTCTATTTAAATAAGTCAATAAATAAATAGAAATAACTGTTTCTGTTATTTTGAAAAATTAGTTATATATTTTTACGTGTTTAAGTTTAATTTTAGAATTGTTTGAAATAGCTGTAGTATCTTAAACTAGTTATTAATATTAATATCACTGCATCTGGTTTCACGCGAGTGCGCGCGCACCCCCACGCCAAGGTAGTGCCGCTACAGCATGCATCGACCGCGCTGATCAGAATGTGTCTGGCTTGCAAACGGTAAACACGTATCGCGTGGATATTAATATCAAAAGAGCTAAGAAAATTGGAAAGAAAACGTACGTAATAGAACTAAATAAGGAAGAAGAAAAAACTAAGATATTACAAAATAAACATAAGTTAAAAGAAATTAAGGCGGAACAGATATACATTAATGAAGACCTTACGAAAAAGGAAATGGAAAAACGAAAACAGCTTCTTGAAAGAGCAAAGGAAGAGACGAATAAAGGAAAAACGGTAAAAATCGGGTACAACAAAATAGTAGTAGATGGGAAAGAGTGGAGATGGAATAATAAAGAAAATAAAATAGAAACACCACACAATCCAAAAAACTAGATGAGGCAGAACAAAAAATACAGAACAAAGTAATAAGTTAAGTAATAATTTTAGCAACGATATAAGTAAAAATAATAGCAGATATGAATTTAATAATGAAAACAACTTGGGTAATAAAGAGGTACAAAATATTAACAAAAATAAAAATAATGAAAAAAATACTAATATCTGGGGTCAACAAAAAAAAAAAACTGAATAAAAAAATGGGGGCTCAAAAAAAGAAGAAGGAAAAAATGTGCAAAAAGGAACATGTAATGATGGAAATAGTGCAGGAGATGAGAAAAAGAAAAACAGAAATAATAAACAAAGAAAACAAATCAAGATCAGTACATGGAATGTAAGGACATTACTAACTGCAGGCAAAATGAACGAAGTAGGAGAGGAATTAAGAAGGTATAAAGTAAATATAGCGGCACTACAAGAAATAAGGTGGGAAAGAAAAGGAAGAATTGACAAAGAAAATTTTACAATAATATATTCAGGAGATAAGCAAAAAGGACAAAGGGGGGTAGCATTCATGATTTGTGGACAGATGAGAGAACATGTAATGGAATATAGAGAAATAAATGGAAGAATAATATATATTTAAGAGTTATGGCGGAGCCATATAATATATCAATTTTAAATACATACGCCCCAACAGAAATATCACAAACCGAAGAAAAAGACAAATTCTATGACGGAGTAGAAGAAGAACTAGAAAAATTACCGAAGGAAGATCTAATTCTCTTAATGGGAGATTTTAATGCACAAATCGGGAAGGAAGATTATTTACAAGATGTAACTGGAAAACACACAATACACGACATCACGAATGACAATGGGCATAGATTATGTGAGCTAGCAGCAAGTTATAATATGGTAATAAGTAGTACTAAATTCAAGCACCCTAAAAGACACAAAGTAACATGGACGTCACCCGATCAGAAATCAGAGTCACAGATAGTCCACATACTAGTTATGAAGAGACGGCAAACATCAATTCTCGATGTCAGAACATACAGGGGCGCATGTGCTGACTCAGACCACTACATGGTAGGAGCAAAAGTAAGGCTAAAACAGAAAACAATTACTAAACAAAAGAAGACAAACAAATGGAATATCGAAGCGTTAAAAGAAGAAAAAATAAGGAATCAATACACAGAGAAAATAGAAGAAAAATTAAATAGTCACAGAAATGAAGAAAATAGCTTAGAAGATCACTGGATACATATAAAAACAGCTATTAATCAAGCAGCAGAAGAATGCATCGGAAAAAGTGAAAATATGAAAAGAAAACGATGGTATAATTATAAATGCAAAGTAGCCCTAGAAGAAAAAGTTAAAGCAAGAATAACGTGGATAGGAACAGGAAAAGAGGAAGATAGACAGATGTACATAGAGAAAAGAAAAGAATGTAACAAAACTATACGAAATAGTAAAATATCATGGATAGAAGCAGAATTAATGGAAATAGAAAATGAAGGACAAAACAAAAATACCAAAAAATTCTACCAGAAAATTAACTACCAAAATAAACCATACATATCAAAGACAACTGGAATAAAGAATAAAGAAGGTGAAATAGTTATAGAGGAAGAACAAGTTAAAGATATTTGGATGAAATACTTCGCAGAATTATTAAATGAGGACTTAGAACAAACAGAGAATGTAGTTGGAGACGAAGACGGAATTATAGTCAAAGACCCTACTTTAGAGGAAGTAAGAGAAATTCTAAAAAATATTCGTAACTCTAAAACACCAGGAAAAGATGGATTATACAATGAATTATTAAAATATGGAGGGGAAGCCCTTACAGAGCACATATATGTTCTAATGAAGAAAATATGGAAAGAAGAACAAATACCAAAGGAATGGGAGATAGGACAAATAATAACGATTTATAAAAAAGGAGATAGACACGAATGTAAAAATTATAGAGGAATTACTCTGCTGAACACAACATATAAAATTCTTACAACTATAATACAGAAAAGGTTACATGAGATATCCAAAAGCATTATAGGAAAGTACCAATTTGGATTCACTAAAGGAAAGTCGACAAATGATGCGATCCATGTCATAAAACAAATAATAGAAAAGGCATATAACTACAATATGAAAATCGAATTGATGTTCATTGATTTCCAGCAAGCGTTCGACTCTGTAAAAAGAGACAAACTAATGTCGGCCATGAGGGAACTGGCAGTACCAACAAAACTGAGGAAACTAATTTACGCCACAATGAAAGAAACACGAGTCACTGTAAAAACGCAAAAAGGAGAAACAGAGGAATTCGTGACAAACAAAGGTGTTAAGCAAGGGGACTCATTGTCTGCAACACTCTTCAATATGGCATTAGAACACATAACAAAAAAAAATAAACAAGAACTCAGTAAGAACAGGAGGAGGACAAATGGTCGCATACGCGGATGATGTAGTATTGATAACTTAAAGAAGAGAGATATTGCACAAGATGTTGGAGGAAATAATTGAAGAAGGAAATAAGCTAGGATTAAAAATAAATAATAATAAAACTAAAATAATGAAATTAGGACAGGAATTCGAAAATGGTAAAATTAAAATAGGAAACTACGACTTTGAAGAGGTAAATAAATTTAGATATCTGGGAGTTATGCTGTCTAGTACCGGGAAGAGATCAGAAGAAATTAATGAAAAAATTATATCAGCAAATAAAGCATTCCAAGCTAACAAAAAGTTACTGATAAACAAGATCCTATCAAGAAAAACAAAGTTGAAAATTTATAAGACCTTAATAAGGCCAATATTTATGTACTCAGCAGAAACCATGACCATGACAAAAAAGGATGAAGAAAAACTTAGAATTGCTGAAAGAAAAATGATGAGAAAAATCCTAGGACCAATCCGTTTGGCAGAAGATGTGTTCCGAAGAAGAACGAATAGGGAAATAATGCGGGAACTCAAAGAAGACATAGTAAGCAAAATAAAAGAACAAAGAATAAAGTGGTTAGGGCATGTATGGAGGGCCAAAGAGGATGAATTAATAAACATTTTTATAAAATGGCAACCAGCAAGCAAGAAAAAGAGAGGAAGACCAAGGTCAACGTGGATCCAAGAAGTGAAAGAAGACCTGAGGGTACTAGGGATAAAGAATCCAGAAGATAAAGCAAAGGACCGGAAACTATGGAATAGGATAAGCAAACAGATAGGAAAATTTTATGATGGAGCCTGATCAGCTCCGAGAAGACAGATCCTGTAAGCTTCAATAGAAGCGGCGCAACTCCACGAGGAGTGTTAAGCCACGCATACATACATACATCTATTAATATTATACCATACATGTACATTTATTTAACAGAAATGGAGTTTACAAGAATACATGAAAATTTAGTAAAATTTCCGGATCATATTGGATGCATTAGCTGTTAAAGCAAAAAATACAATTTCGTCCGGAAAATTATCAGTAACTATTCTTAGCAGGTATTCAAATTAATATGTAACAATAATAGATAAAATAATAACTGTTTGTTACACATTAACTTATCTTTACTTAGTAATAGTTCCTTTGAGAACTGTATAATCTTATTAGAATTATAAAGTAGTTTTAGTTCAGAGTATTTATTTTTGTGATTATTATGAAATAAATAGTTAAACACTTAAATATGAGAAAATTTTGCTTTGCCTTGTTACTCGAATGTCTTGTTTTATATTACCAACCAGTTCATGTTTAGATTTTAAAATAGAAAAATAAATTTCTTCTAGTATGGCCATTGCTTTAAGTTGATGGATTTAGCCACCTGATAATTTTCACCTGTTACTGTCACGGATTACAATGTCGTCAATTCAGAACATAAGTTACTACAAAATACAAATACAGTGTGTACATTTACGACTTTTCATATGCTGTATACTACGCTTACGAAGAATTTTCGATAAACTTCTGATAATGTTGTCTACAAAAGAAACAGTAATAAGTATAATTTCAAAAATGTTACATTTTACATACCTTTATCATAACAAAACAAAAACATTGGTACAAATATTATCGTTTGGTTTTTACCTAACCCCACTTCTAAATTGATATCTAGACTTTTATAAGCTCAGTTCTTCCTGTGTATTAGCACGTTTTGAGACAAGGCACTCTTCTTCTTCCATGTAAAAAAAAATATTTCTGTATGAAAATATATTAATAAAACAAAAAACAATAACAAACCGCAGCATTTTAACATCAATCGGTATGTTTGACAAAGTTTGCCTACACAAGCAACAGTAGCCATCTTCTTGGTGATATGCTGCACTGTCATTGTATTATTATTTTGTTCATGGAGGGTCTGTTTGGAAATCTGTCATGTAGAAAATACAATTTATTTTTTTATTTTACCTTTTAATTTCAGAGGAAAGTTGTAAATACAAAACTCAAAGAACCCTTAATACATTTTCTTTTAATAACATTTCTCGTAAGATTTAAAATTTATTTCTAAAGAACTATTAGATTTTGTTTAAAATGTTAAAAATTAAAATTTCCAATAATAACTTTGACTTTTGTACCACAAATATAACAGATATAAATTGTTTCTTTTTCACAATCGTATGTATATAAATGTAAATATGTTTTTTTTAAATAAATAAAACATAAATATCATCACGGTTTATCCATTTCGGTGACGATGACGGATAACCATAATTAAATAAAAATGTATATTAAATTTTATTTTTATTATATTTTTCAAAATTTGAAAGATAATTGTTTATATTATTGCATTAAGAAAAAATAGAATATCAATTTGACATTTAAATAAAAATAATATACACCTAATCAACGGAACATATTGTAACCCACAGAACTCTAGACGTTATACTCGTTTTATAGATAGAGTCCGTGCAAAACGTGATGGGCTGTTGCGCAGAAAGCAAAACTCTTTCTTTCTCTTTCACCCTCTTCAATCGTCTGACATTTTCTAGCTATCTATCTTCTTGATAGCCCATGACCACCAGCTCTAATTACCCGTCCACACAAATTAAAAATATTTTGTTTTTTTTAAATTTTTTAGATACAATGACTATCATTTATAAATACATTGGAATGATTAAATCACCAGTCACTGTATTTAAAGAATTTTAAATTGTAATTGATTGTTGTTATTCAGATTTTGATAAATATTGTAATACTTTTCTGTAGCAATACATTATTGATAATATTGATGATTGTATTATATACATATTTTTTTTCATTGTTGCCATCAACACTGGGGTCTGATTTTGTAATTTTGAAATGTTCTGTACATTGAATACAATCTACAGAGAAAGATTTCAAACGTCGCTCGCTAAGTTCACTGTGTTTTCTTGTTTGTTTATTATGTAAAGTATGATCGATTTAAATTTACAGTAGATTTCAAAGTTACAAACTCAGATCCCAGATGATGATTAAACCGAAACATATTAACGGAAGCATTTTACTGTTTATTTTTAATGGCAGCCGTGTTTTTAAAAATTCATTATTTCAAAATAGCGAAAGATATTTTAGATCTGTTTTCACGAGTTGATAAGGAAAGGTTTGAAATATATTTGTGTCAAACTAAGTACATTTTGAACAAACGGTGTAAATTTGGCTAAGCGGTAATAAAATATATAATTTTTGTTTAATGAATATTTATTCCGTTTACAAATTTGCACCCTTTATTCAACGCATTAAATATTTGTTTAAAATACTTTAATTATTCCCCTGTCTATTCGTCAAAACAGATTTGGAATATCTTTCTTCGTTTTTGAGTTATGATTTTTTTTAACCACCCCTGTGAAAGTAAAAGTTGATATTTTTCTTACAGATATGAGATTTTCAATGATAGCCCTGTCTTTAAAAATTCATAATTTCAAAATGGGGAAAGTAAAAGTAAAAAATAAAGTTGCAGCTACTAAATTTTAAATATATAAATAAGTCAACCCATATTTTTATAGGTACCCATGCGTGAGGTGTTTTAACCCGTTATTTAACCACTTTTGTACCGGAAATATCCTAATCAACCCTCTAAAATTCATGTTTGCAAGAATAAACACTCTACTAGCAACAGAAGTCATGATATTGAATTATTTTTAATACACATTTTTAGCCGAAACTAATCAAGAATGTATGCATTTTGGCGGCTCATAACTCCTAAACTGTTTGAAATATGTTCAAATTAACACAGATATGGTGATGTATAAAATTTAAATATAAATGAACTGTTATATTATTGTTGTAATCAACACATATTTTGTATAAATGATTAAACTTGTGATTATATTGTTAGAAAGCATTGTTGCAATCTATACATTTTACATGATAAATAAGTAAAGAACATTGTTTTTAAACCAAAACATTTTAAAGGAAACATTTTAATTGTTGTTAACCTCATGAACTATTTAAATTTTATATTGGCAACGAAAATGACCGATAGAGGCAGCACCGATTTTAGAAAATGGCCGGCGAGAAGAGTAATTGTCAAAACTTCTACAGTGTTAGACAGGGATATAAGCTAATAAAGTTTATATATTTTTAAATGTAAATTGATTTGAAGTGCAGTATTGCTTAAAGGACAGTATGACAACCGTAAACACAATAGTTTAATTACTTTTCTGGCAACTTCATAATTTTGCCACCAGGCGGCTACGAGTTCATTTTCTTCGCCAATAACTATTCAGTGATCACTTACCTTTGTTATAGATTCTTTGCAACGCAAGTCTAATACGTTTTCCCGCGTTTTTCGTGTCCAGACTTTATGCTACCTGGTATCTGACTGATTTAAAATAGTTTACTGAACTCACACATGGTTAAATTTACAGCTGTTTTACTGTTTATTATATTTTACAAACATTTATTATTTACAGCAGAGAATGTAATAATAAAGGAATTCTCATAAAATTAGTGTTTTACTGTAAATTATTTGATACAGTTACAAATATCTTATTTTCTACTTTAAAAATGAAATTCCGGCACTATAATTGACCGTTATACTTATTTGTATGAATAACTATAGCGGGGTGCACGAAATACTTAAACATTACTTTCGTCGCAAATTTGAATTTTTTGTCGGCCACGGGCTTATCATCTGGCTTTTATTTTCACATGTTGCTAGGTGGAAAATATGCTAAAATTCTTGTTCAATATCTCTAAAATATGTAGATATCTAATAATTACATGTACCCCACATAAAAAATATTAAACCTATCTAGGAAATTAAGTTGAATTTGTCCTTGAAGAGTTGGAAGTTAAATACAGCCGGACGCTATATCAGGTAGCAATGAAATTTATTAGCCATGCATTTAAAGGGAGACAAATATGTACATATGTTTAACCATTTATTAAAGGAAAAATAAAAACAAATATGTGTATAACATTTATTGAAGAAAAACAAAAACAGTACATTCACTGCACTTACATACATATTTATTATGTGTGTACCTACTTACGTACATGTATGTAAATAATAAGTAATGCATAAAATATTTATTTGGTTACATAATCAGTTATTTTTGATTGTTTCTGCGTTTGAAGAAACTGTTTTTCGATTGTTGTTTCCAGTTTTACAACATTTTGTAACAAATCTTTGCTCACCAAATTATTAAAAGTGATAAAGTATCTTAGGGTGCCTGCACAGCTAATATATCTTTGTCTGTTAACTCACCACACGTTTCTACGTTCTCATCAATTTCTACAAAGTTTTGAAACTTTTCTTGTGAAATAATGCCACATTTTCAATTTTCCGTAGCCATTCAGTAAGCGGCAAATCATAATCTTCATCGAACAGTTCGGTTTCCACTGATTCCCCCATGTTTTGTTGTGTAAAACCTGCGTGCATAAGATATTACTTGTAAAATATATTTTGAGAAACAGAACCATAATTACACTTTTAAACAACACTTGTATAGAATAGACTTGCACTTGTGACTTGTATCGTACAAGTGTAGTTTTTAGAAACAAATACTTGTGAAAATTAAAATTCTACAAGTGTATACACTTATTTTACAAGATTTGTATTTTTTGAGAAACTTGGGCCTGGAGTTTCTTTTTGATGGACCCAGACATATTTGCCACTACTAAAACGGTTACTCGTTCTTTAGACAATTTGCCTCCAGAACATATTTCTCCTTTGGATTTCAATGTTGTTTGAGGCATTAATTTAAAAAAATAGACAGGTTTCATCCGCATTAAATATTTGGTCGTCTTGATAGTTTTTTCTAATGTTGGACAACAAAGATTGTAACCATTGTTCAGGGATTTCTGTATTTACACTTTTACTGTCACCAGAAAATTTTCCAGGTACAATATAATTGCGAGCCCGAAATATTTTAATCTAACTTTCTGAACATTTGTAATTGTCTTTGCCCAAAGCTTTCCCAAATTCTTCTACCTTATTTTGCAAAAGCGGTCCACTGACTGGTATCCCTCTATTTCTCTTATCTTTGAACCATTGAAAGAGTGCCATTTCAATGTCTTGATGGTTAGATTGGCGGAGTTTTTTCTTCTTCAGCTTATTATCATTGAAAGCGGCTTTAATTTTTTGCGATTTTCCCATTCCGTGGTCACAGACGAATATGATAAATTAAATTCTACAGAGATAGCTCTATTAGATTCCCCATTTTCTAGTCTAGCAATAATTGCTCCCTTTTCTTCAATCGATAGCTCCTTTCGTTTATTTGCAACCATTTTATGCCTTAAAAAGTAAGATACGTGCACGGACCAAGCGACAGACATGATTTGACCTGTTGGCCTTAAATGACATGTTTTCCCAAGGTACTGGACTTTAAAACCGAACCTAACAGCAAAAAATTCACCTAAATATTGTCGTTAAAACGACTTGGACGTTATAACTGGCGACGCTAAATGTGGTCTTATTTTATATTGATTTATATAGAGAATCAAACAAAATATTTAGATTTCGCCGTTATAAGCGACGACGTTCTAATTGACTTTTAATATATATATATATATATATATATATATATATATATATATATATATATATATATATATATATATATATATAACTTCCAGATAACTTTCAGGCAGAATAACTTCACACAAAAGCGACATAAAACATAAACCAAACGCGACCTCACTATCTAAACATTGTGTGACAAATAAACATAACATGGACTTTGACAACACTGACATATTAGATAAGGAAAATAATTATAATAAACGGTCGTTTTTAGAAATGTATCATATACAGAACACAAATAACACAATGAATAAAAAAACTGATATTGATAACCTGAGCCTTGTTAATAAAAACAGATTACTTCAAAATCATGATACTGCAATTTGAGCATCGACATGGTTGAAACTAGTTTAAATAAAATCAATTCAATTCAAATTCACCCCCCTTTTTACACGAGTCCAGTACCAACACAGTTTTTCAAAACAGAAAATATAACTTATTGTACAATTGCGACGAATCAAAAACCCATGCGTTTTTGTCAAAATTAATATGTTTTTATCTTTATGACATTGTAAACTAAATTGTCTAAATTCTTCTATTTTTATGTAAATCAATGACTGTCAAATAACTTCAACAAAACGTAAGTTCCTTTAAATCAAATTATTTTATATATTGTAAAATTATTTGTATTTTAACTTTAGCGTCCACATGAAGTGTACAATCCAAATACACGAAAGATTGACAGATCTTAAAAGAATCTACTAAAACAAACTTAAGCCCAGAAAACATCCCACTGATATATCCACTAAAATTTTTCTCATATATATATATATATATATATATATATATATATATATATATACAAAGATTCTCTAACTGTTTAGTATATAGGACTAGCGAAATCTCGGCTACGCCGAATAGTGTTTTATAATTGTTTACATGCATTCCTAAATTATAATAGTTGTAAATTTTATAAAAAGTGCTACCGCCGCTGTCATCATCGTTTTATGACTGATTACACGCATTCCCAAATTTCATACATCTATAAGCTATATACTCAGTACTAACGCCGTTGTCCTCTTAGGATGAGGTAAAGAAATTACCAATATGTACTAATTAACGGATAGGGGGATAATTTATTATTGAAATGACGCGAAATATTTATAACTGGTAGGTACATAAATTTATAGTGTATATTGCCCTGAAAATGTCTAGCATGTTGGCCCGAGTCTTATTTCGTGTGATAACAATAGTCTCTCACCATAACATAAAATTGAGTAAAATGTTATTTATATATATATATATATATATATATATATATATATATATATATATATATATATATAGGACTTTATTAAAAAGAGTGTCGAAATTATTTCTGCCCACTAAATTTCATTTGACTGTCAAAAACCCGCTTTAATGTTTGTCTCCTTATATATATATATATATATATATATATATATATATATATATATATATATATATATATATATATATATATATATATATTAAATAGCTCCACGAGCCCTGAAGACTTATGGCTTGTTCCACAACTATTGCTATCTTTTTCACGCAGCCTACTGCAGAAACTGGTGCGGAAGATAGCTATAGGTTTCGTTAAAATTCAAATGCAGTTGAAACAATTATGAATTTTTAATACTACGAATTGCTTCAAAATTATACCAACTTTCATTTAAAATCATAAAAAACAATTGAGTGGAGGACCCTATTTAAAAAGTGCAATCCGGGGTATACAGGGTGTTTAATTTAAGTGTTTCACTATTGCTATCTCGAGAACCGTAAGAGATACGAAGTCGGTTAAATTAGCAAACAATTTCTACTATTAAAATGAGCATTACAAAAAAAAATTAACGAGTGGTTGTCCAAATACAGAATTCAACTTTTTAATTTTAAATGAGAACCTAGTTTTTTTATTCGCCTATTTGATTTAGCATTTTTTTCTGAATACAACGATATAAAATGTTTACACCCTTACATAACGAAAAAAAAGAGAACAATGCAAAAGAAAAATGATTATTTTCATATTTATTTCTACATGTAATCAGAGCTCTGATAGCACTAGTGCTATGACAAAAACATTTGTATATTTTGTTTCGTATCACATATCAAAGTAGTTTGTTTATGAATTTTCTTGTTTTCTTTTGTGTTAAAATGAATTTTACGCACGAAGAAAAAATTAATATATACGAAGTTTTCATATTATATCTGAAAAATACTGTTGCTGCGAAGAATATGTATAGGGAACGTTATTCTGAGCGGCGAGTTCCTTGTCGTCAGTATTTTAGAAAATTAGAATTAGCACTGCGCGCTAATACGGGTGCATTCGTATCGAAGCGAGTTAGCGTACAAGATCAAAAAGCTGAGTTAAATATATTAGCATATTTTGAAGCTAATCCAACAGCTTTGGTTAGAATGGCTGTCGCTGAGTGTAATTTAAATGTAGGCACGATCCATAGGATTTTAAAGAAACATAAATACAGACCATTCAAAATTATTAAAATTCACCATTTACATCCTGGTGATCGTGAGCGAAGATTAGAATTTTGTAATTTATTGATAAATGAGGATCCATATATCTTAAAATCAATTATTTGGACTGACGAAGCCAATTTTTCTAATAATGGTATGTCAAATAGAAAAAACCGCACACTACTGGAGCCGAAAAAATCCTGTTGCTGTACGAGAGAGAAGTTTCCAGCGAAAATTTAATATAAATGTTTGGTTTGCCATTGTCAGTGATAATATTTACGTACACATGTACGAAGGTACATTGAGTGGTAACAGATACCTGAATTTAATTCAAAATTAGCTGGATATTATTTTGAAAGACATACCAGTAGCTGAGTTGGGAAACATTTATTTCCAGTAAGATGGTGTACCAGTTCACAATTCGCGTCAAGTTAGGGATTACCTAAACGAACGGTTTCCAAATCGGTGGATTGGTACTTATGGTCCTATTCCGTGGCCCGCAAGATCACCAGACCTTAATCCTCTGGACCTTTTTTATGGAGTTATGTTAAAGATGAAGTCTTCAAAACTACCTATCCAGATATTCAGCATTTAAAAATTGCAATCGAAAATTTTATTTCCCACATAGACGGCCGAAATTTAAGGAAAGTAAGAAGTAATATGCCCAGAAGGCTAGAATTATGTATAAATTAGCATGGCAATAATTTTGAACAATTTTATAATATTTTTTAAAGCATCTAAATCGCCCAAACAATGATGAAAACAAAATATTCAATTGTTTTTGTCATGGCACTCTGATTACATGTAGAAATAAATATGAAAATAATATTTTTTCAGTTGTGTTATAAATGATGATTAAATGTTAGCGCTGAAAATTAGAATATTAAAACACATTTATCATCAAACCGGTATATACAGTACAAATACAAAAATAATAACAAATCTAGATGACCGTCGCCTGGCCGAACCCGGTCACGCGGAATCCTCCTTCACGCCGTGATTATATCTGTAAAAGAATTAACACATGAGAAATACTAAGTGAGGAGGCAATCATTGACAAAAGGTTCAGGCATTCACACACCGTACACACATGTTGGCAACTACGGGCAGTACCGCTAGTTACTACGGAACCTCTGCCGCTTCGGTGGTGATCCGGAGACAATCCTCTTAACCAACTGGATCAGATCACTACAGCCCTAACTGCTGCTACCGTTGGCGACACCAGAATGTGGGTCACTACAGCCTTCCCTGCTGCTACGCTGGCGACCCTCGGGTTCACACGAGCGGCCACTACGGAACCACTGCCGCTTCGGTGGTGATCCGGAGACATTCCTCTTAACCAACTGGATCAGATCACTACAGCCCTAACTGCTGCTGCCGTTGGCGACCACAGATGTGGGTCACTACAGCCTTCCCTGCTGCTACGCTGGCGACCCTCGGGTTCACACGAGCGGCCACTACGGAACCACTGCTGCTTCGGTGGTGATCCGGAGACATTCCTCTTAACCAACTGGATCAGATCACTACAGCCCTAACTGCTGCTACCGTTGGCGACACCAGATGCGGGTCACTACAGCCTTCCCTGCTGCTACCGTTGGCGACCCTCGGGTTCACACGATGCGGCCACTACAGTATCCAGTACTGCTCACACGCACACCCACAATCATATACATGCTAGATAACTCTCTCACCTGAATCACTATAATATCGATGTTCTCACACTGAAATCTAGAAATAAACTGAAATAAAATACATGAATACCAGTATCATTAAATGTAGCTCTTATCCAACAGCATCGGTTACGTACCTAAATAACTAATTAGAGACAAAACATAATAAATTTAATAAAAATAATCTTACGCAAAATAATATCTGTGACAGTTGCATTTTTCTCGTTTTTTTTTTCGTTATGTAAGGGTATAAAGATTTTATATCGTTGTATTCATAAAAAAATGCTGAATCGAATAGGCTAATAAAAAGTAGGTTCTTATTTAAAATTAAAAAGTTGAATTCTGTATTTTGAGAACCGACTTCGTATATCTTACGGTTTTCGAGATAGCAATAGTGAAACACTTAAATTGAACATCCTGAATATAAATAAAAATACTAAGAACTTTACTTATTCCGATTCAATTTATACTCCGGAGTGTACCTGTCAAATTGTGAACGCACGAAGTGCTGTCTTTGTGGACATTGTATTCGCAAGAATCTATAGTAATCAAAATAAAAATGTAAATACATAACAATTAATAATTATATTAATTAAAATAAATGTTGAATATTTTGTAATGAATTAAATGAAACAAAAATTATCATATTTTATAATGAATTAACAAAAATAAATAATCAAACGACATAGTACAATATTTAAAAATATTGATTTTGAAGTTTTCATTATAAACACCCTTACTTTGTAAGAAAGTTATTATATCTTAGCAACATAATTGCGAACACTGAATAAAACATGAAAAAGACAGGCTTTAAAAATGTTTCTATTGGTTAATTTTTTACCAACATTGCTTAGACTTCATGCAGCCATTTACATTTAATATAATTTTCATTTTCATGTAATTCTCATTTACATTTTTTTAAATGTGTCATTTAAGCAGACATACAAACATAAATTAAATGAAAAATGAATGCATGTGCATGTTGACATTATTGGCATTGACAAGTTCAGTTTACAAAGTTAATTTTTAAATAAATGTTTAATGAAAGTGATAGTGAGGACGAAGTATTGGCGTTAGCTTTGAATTTATTTATCATAAAAAAAACACAGAAAGAAACGACACCGGAGATTCGCGGTACGTCCAATGAATAAGTGTCGCCAAAAAATGGGGTTTTATAATCATTTGTTAAAATTCATGAAAGAATATGACTGATATTTTATATATATATATATATATATATATATATATATATATATATATATATATATATATCGCTGACGATGATGACGATGGCTATAGTTACGGTATTTCTAATTTGGTTCTTTCTTTGTTTCGCCCACACGGTACAAATATGTCATCATCATTACCGATATCTGCGTACAAAGCAGATTGCTACACCCAGCAATGGGTAATATGCCGTGATGATATATTTATTTATATATACAAGAATTACAGCAAATTTATTTGATAGTTTATTAAGATTAATTGAACCGATATCATCATCAGCAGTTCGACAGGCCGCTGTGGGCCCTGACTTTTTCTAGTCTTTTCCGCCAGTCAGTCTGATCTTGCGCCAATGTTTGCCAATTAGTAGCACCAATTATTTTTCCGTCCCTACTCACGCCATCTTTCCAACGAAGCTTGGGTCTACCTTGATTTCTTGAGCCCCCTGGTCTGGTTGTTAATATTTTCTTTGTTGGATATGTTTCCTTTGCTCTAGCAACATGCCCTGCCTATCTAAGCCTTCCAACTTTTATGTTCGTGATTACGTCTTTTCCTTGGGCGATTTCCTCGTATTTAGCATATAACTCGAAGTTGTATCTTCGGCGCCATGTTCCGTTCTCACAAATTGCGCCGAATATTCTTCTGAGGACTTTTCTATCAAAGGTACCTAGCAGGGATTAATCAGCCTTTGTTAGTGTCCATGTTTCTGATCCGTACGTTAGTACTGGAAGGATTAATATTTTGTAGATCAGAATCTTAGTTCTCTGCGTTATGTTTCGACTGAGAATCTGCTTGATAAGTCCGTAATAACATCTGTTGGCCAGGATGACCCTTCTCTTTATTTCAGCTGAGGTATTATTTGTCGCGTTTATTAATGATCCCAAATATATAAACTCTTCAACCACCTCAAAGTTCTTATCTGCAATTTTTATTTGGTGGCCTATGTTTCTATTTCTATTTTTAGGTAGTGAAGCCATAAATTTGGTTTTTTCTTTATTTATAGTTAAACCCATTTCCTCTGCCGCACTGGCAAAGGATGTTAGGGTTTCTTTTGCTTTGGGAAGTGTTCTAGTTGCTATATCTATATCATCTGCGAATGCTAATAGTTGTGATGACATAGTAAATTGTGCCTCTACTATCAAGTTTCGAGTATCTAACAACTTTTTCTAATGCAAGGTTAAAAATCAGACACGCCAGCGGGTCTCCTTGTCTTACCCTTCGATATGTTGCAAATTCTTCTGATAGTTCATTTTCGATTTTAATTTTATTCGTAACTATAGCCATCGTCATCATCGTCAGCGAGTATAGTTTTTTCGGTATTCCTAGTTCGTTCATGGCGTCATATACTTTACATCGTATTAAGCTATCGTATGCAGTTTGAAAATCTACGAACATATGATCTGTATCTATATTGTATTCATTTGCTCCTTCTAATATCTGCCGTAATACAAAGATCTGATCGATGGTTGAGCGTCCTGGTATTCTCCTTGTACCCTTTCCACGTATTTGCTTATACGCTCAAAAATGATATTTGACAGTATTTTGTAAATTGTATTTGTAAGTGTGATCCCTCTGTAGTTTTTGCAATCCAGCTGCTCGCCTTTCTTGTGACGAGGGCATATCAATCCTAGGCACCATTCTTTCGGCATTCGTTCCTCTATCCATACTTTTGTTAGTAGTTCGTATATTGTTTCATTGAGTTTGTGTCCTCCGTATTTATATAATTCTGCCGGGATGCCATCACTGTCAGGTGCTTTATTGTTTTTCAATTTTATGATAGCATTTTGAACATCATCTATACTCAGTGGTTCTATCTCTTCCTACTTTTGTATCTCTGGTTGTGTCATACCTGATGTTTCAGATGTTTCACTACCGAGCATTTCTTTGAAGTGCTCCATCCATCTTTGTTCCTTGTTGTTCAGAATGTTTCCTTATTTGTCTTTGCATTTATTTGTTCGTGGTTTGAATACTTTCCTTGTTTTGTTAACGCTTTGGTAAAATTTTCTACTTTCCTTTTGGTTTCTATACTTTTCTAACTCTTCTAGGATGGTACGTGTGTGTAGTCCCTTCATCTTTCTAAGTAACAGCTTTTCTTCTCTTCTACGCTCTTTTTATTTTTCTTCAGCTGCTCTGGTTCTATGTTGTTGCATTATTCTATGTGCCTTGTTTTTCTCAGCTGTCACTGTGCGACATTCTTCATCGTACCAATCGTTCTGCCTTTGTTGTTCCGTTTGTCCTAGGATGACGTTTGCTGCTGATATTAAGTTTTCTTTATATGTATTCCATTCTTCTGTTATTGGCATATCGCCAATTTCTATGTTGAGATTAGTATTGAGATGTTCTTGATATTTTTGTAGTACCCCTTCATTGCTGAGTAGATGCGTATTGTACCTTGTTGGTTTAGTGCCTTTTGAGTTTTTTGTCAGCGATATTCTTGCTCTTAATCGTATGCCAATTAGGTAGTGATCAGAGTGTACGTTTGCCCCTCTGTAACTTCGGACATCTAATAGGTTCTAGAAAAGCCTGCTGTCTATTAGGACATGGTCTATTTGGTTTCGTGTTGCGCCATCAGGGGAGATCCAGGTTATCTTGTGAAGAGCCTTATGTGGAAAATATGTGCTTCCCACTAGCATGTTTTTGGACGCAGCAAAGTTGATCGTTCTGTTGCCATTGTCATTCGTCGTTTCGTGTAGACTGAATTTTCCAATATTTTGTTAAAGCAATCTTCCTTGGCTATTTTGGCATTGAAGTCGCCTATAACAATTTTTATATCGTTACCTGGACAGTTATCGTAGGTTCTTTCTAGATCTTCATAAAAAGTTTATTTTTCTTCTTCCGATCTATCTTCTGTAGGGGCATGCACTTGATACTAAGAAACTAGTTCCAAATTCATGTTTACTTTCGTGACAGCTATAGTATATATCGTAATGTTTTCGCTTCATAATACCCTTACCAGTCCATCTCATCTCTTGTATTGCTATTATGTCTGGTTTATACTTAGCTATTTCATCCTCTAATTTTTCAAGACCTCTAGGTTCATAAAGTGTTCTAACGTTCCATGAAAATAGTTTTAAATCTTGGTCTTTTAGTAGTTACTTTGGTCGTCGTCTTGGATTCCGTCCGGCTTTATTTACTTGAGATTTCGTAACAATAGTGTTGTACAGACCGGGTTGTTAGCCCTGCGCCAACCCCCTTTTCGGAGGGCCATTTCTTCCGCTTCTGTTAGCCCCGAGCCTAAGGCTTAGGTTTCCAGGGTTCACCACGAGGAGGTGGAAGTCGGAATTGAGTAGGAGAGGCTATGCGGTGTCATAAAGACAAAATGCGTATGTTCGCCTTCACTACCCCATTGAACCCCTATTGAATTGAACCGCATATACAAATAAATACAAATTATATTGCATTGATAACCGTACCTGTTCTTTGCATTTCAGTTTCAATTAAATTCTAAATATTTCTTCTTGCATCTCTACTTTTAAAAAGATCAATTTTGTCGTAAATGAGTGCATTTGTTCGTACTAAATTGAATAATTTACCGTAGTCGAAATTTATTTTTGTTGATTTGTCTTTGACATTTGACAAAATTCCAAACAAAAATTTTGACGTTTTAAAACATCGCATGTGCAGTGAATTTTCATTTATATTCAAAAGTTGAAAGTTGGTTATCATATAAATTAAATGAAAATGAGAGATAAATGAGAATGTAAATTAAAATGGTGCATGAATGCCTACATTGGTTTATATGCATTTCACTTTTAAATTAAATTAAATGTAAATTAAACGTAAATATAAATGGCTGCATGAATCCGTCTTTAACTTCCTTATAAAATAGAGCTGAAAAATGCAATCATGTACACAAAAATACAAAAGTTTGGTGGTAAAAGAGCTATTGGCCGTTTTGCCAATTTCTAGGAAACTGTAAATTAATTTCTAGAATTTTTAAATTATATTGTTAAATTGTTGAAATAATATTTCAAAGTATTAAAGCTTTATTTTAATCATGTTTAATAATTAACAGTGTAAAATTTAGTTTCATGTTTCTAAATTTTTCCTCCAATTCATTAGTGTATATAGCCCAAATTTGCCAATTTTGGACAGTGTCCTTTTTAGCATATGGGGAGATGTAGGGGTCTCAATTGGAACTTTAGGATTAAAAAAAATATTTATTTAATTTTTATAATTTTATAATAAATTTTAGACATTACATAAATTTGGCTTTATTTTCTCAATAACATGTGAAATATTTGTTTTGAAGTTAATAATTGTTTCTGGTTTATTTTTCTTTCGCTAAAGAGATTAGCACCCGTATTTTTACCTCTTGAAGTAGCGCTACTTCCGAAAAAACCCTACTTCAATTGTCAAACGTCAACTTTAATATTAAAATTTAAAAAAAAAACAATTAAACTGTAAATACCAATTATTACAAATATTATAGATTTCATGTACAAAAGTATGAAACCTCTTCTTGTTTATTCATAAAATAAAATGAAATTTAAAAATCGAAATAGCGCTACTTCGGAAGAAGTGAGAATACGAACATAAGATATTTTGTCTATTTTTATATTATTTTAGTTAAATTTGTAAGAAAATAAACGAATTTGTTTGGTATATGACACATTCTGAACATTAATTATTTGCACTGAATTCTATTTTATTCCGGTATTTCAAATTTAGTATTCATTGTTTTATCAACAAAGGTAGACACCAAGATTAGATTAGACTATATTTGAAAAAATAAACTGTTAAAATTAGAGTCGAATTCGCTAAGCCAAAAATGAGGATGATTAGCTTAATTTTTTTATGAATCTGCTAGTATACGATTTGATTGCAGTTTTGCATTAAATTTATTTGATATACGTTAAAAAATTAAAGGAATTAAATTTCATAAATCAGCCAGATATACTATAACCATGGTAACAGCAAAGTAGTAACGTTAAGAAATTACTGATTGACAGATGTTCGTGTTAGTCTCTGTATGGCATTTTTATACGAAATACATAGAACTGACATAGGCGCCGACTTTGATAAATTTTTAGGGTGCACTCACCGAACATAAAATTGATATTATACATATATAGGAGGACACATAGGACTTTAACAATTCCTGATTCTCTAATTATATTAGTAAAAAGCTTCAAATAAAAGATGTAGAGCATAAAATTCTGCATTTGAATCAATAAATAAAATTAATTTTGCATGTTTTATAACGGTATGAAAATGTCAAAAATCGCCCTATTGCTATGTTCGAGATGATTTTAAACATTTTCTTCCCTATTTTTTGCCGTTAGAAAGCAAGCAAAATGCTTATTGATTCAGATGCAGAATTTTATGCTCTACAACTTCTATTTGAAGCATTTTTCACCTAAAATAATGAGGAAAGCAGGAAATTATGCGTCTGATTTTACATTTTAAAGAACTGGTGTTGGTCATGACCCTATTACCATATACTTTTATGTAAGGTTATTGAAAAAAGAAAAAGAAATATCTATTTTTTTTATTATTAATTTTAGATCAATAGTTTCAAATATTTTAGCGAAATTAAATGCCATCTTTTGATGTGAAAAGGTCCTGATCACTTATTAGTGAATAAAACTTCAGATTATTAACAATGATATAAATATGATATACATGTTATAATGGATAAAATTTTTGTCAGGTGCAAATACTTTTGCACTTGACTAATTATTTTGTCGGGTGCACTTGACCCCATGCACCCTACAAGTCGGCGCCTAAGGAACAGACGGAATGTAATGTACTGAAAATGAATCTTTTGGAAAAAAATTATGTATGCAATTTGCACAAAATATACTGAACTGACGGAATGTAATGTGCTGGCCACATCAGTTTTTTTAAATTTGTTTTATTCTATATATATATATATATATATATATATATATATATATATATATATATATATATATATATATATATATATATATATATAATATACAATTTTTCATCTATTATGCCCAGTTGCACTGCTGACCCTTAAATTTTAAGCCAGGCTAAAACAAAAAAAGTCAGATCGAAATTTTGACAGCAATATTTAATTACTCAATAGACGTTTCGATTTGTCAATTTAAAGATCACATAAAATTTAAGTGTCAGCGGTGCAACGATGCATAAGAATGTCAGCATTCTTTTCCAAGAACTTTTGTAAAAATAATTAACCGTAACATAATTCAAAACTCAGGATGTTATACTCGTTTTATAGGTAGAGTTCGTGCCAAACGTGATGGGCTGGGCAGAAAGCAAAACTATTTCTTTCTCTCTTCAATTGTTTGAAATTTTTCAATCTTCTTGATCTGTGCATATTATATCCCATGACATTTGGCACCACTTCTAATAACCTGTCCACCAAAACTAAAAATATTTTGCTTTTCCTCAATTTTTTAATTAGGGGATGACTAAGTTAGTGGATTTTCGGGAGGTATGCCGGTTTGCTCTTTGAAAGTAATCTGTTGAGTTTTTACACAGCTGCTGAAAGAATTTGGAAAAATGTTCATAACAGTTATTAATTTTGTTTGAAAAACTTTGTTGACGGTAAGTATTTAAAGAATTTTAAATCGTAAAAATATACATTCATTGTTATGTTATGCTAATTTTGATAAGTATTCATATTTTTCTGTATGAATGCATTATTGATAAAATTGATAATTGCATTGTTAACATTTAAATGGTCGCACGAATGCACTGAGTGCTCCATTTTTGTTAATAGCTCTGTAATTTTTTAAATATTTTCTTATAATTGTACACCTGTCCATGAAACCTACGACTGTTGTGTTTACACTTTCTCAATCTACTAACAGTAATGACATTAGGAGAGACGCCGCCATGTTGTCTCTAATGTTATGAGCGGGAAACCGTTGTAAGCAGTGGGTACATTCGAGACGCTGTAAAAGTTATTAAACAAAACGGTATTATATTCAACAAAAACTGTTTCATTCAAATATATTTATCTACTTATATTATTTTATACAAATCTTGATCAAATAAATAGAAGTAATAAAAATATAAATTAGTGATAGATCAAATTATTGTTGTACATATTAGCGTTTTTTATAATTAATCTTCAAACAATAAAATTTATAAAATAAAGTAATGAATTGACATAAAAATAGAAAGTAAAACTTTTATTTAAACATAATATTTAAAACAAGCTCTTACTTTTACAGAATAAAAATAAAGGATAAATTATGTACATAATTACAAACATTAAAAACTATAACCTATATAAAAATTAAATTTAAGGCCGTATTGATTTACTTACGTAGGATCTGTGTTATATTTTTCTGTTTCCTGCAACTTTTAGCCTAAATGTCAAAAATCTTAATTCAATTTTAAAACAATCAATTTAAAGAGCATTGTCATATAAATTCATGTACCGTAAAAATAAACTCATTAAAATGAAAGACATAAATTGATTGTTGTATTAAAATGTTTATTGGTAATATAATTACAAAATTTTCTAACAACATTTGAAATCATCAGTCAATACAAAACTATCTTTTCAATAATTCTTTCCTTATATATTAGTTGCATTTATATGATTGTTCATATTTTCCAAACAATTGTAAAAATTTAAGTATCGTAGAAATGAAGTAACATTTATAGAAATGAATTAAATTGACCCTTTATTTTCACGACACATGAATTAAAACGATTGTTTATTTGTATGATACTTGAATTAAATTGTTTGTTTAATTCTACGATACATGAATTAAAATGACTGTTGATAATTTTAAAACAGTCAATTTAATTAGCGCCGTCGTGACTATTCCAAGTACTATTTGCAATTTGGTCATTGTTTCTCAGATGGCTCCACATATTGTAGCTTTGTATAGATCTCTATAATTTTAAGTTATTAGTGAGTGATACTTCTCATATCAAATGAAATAAAACTATTAGCAAATAATAGTTTTGAAAAATTATTATCTTCGCTTAGCCTACTGAAAATAACATAAAAATCAAATTTATAGTATATAAAACAATTATATTGATGACGGTGAAATTAGCAGCCGATTCGCAGCAGCCGATTCGCGATTCAAGTAAGTGTGAACCAGCCTAACGCTGAACGAATAGATGCACTACCAAGACCAAGCATGATGTAATGAATTATATTAAATGTATAATCTACGCATTAATGTTATTTAGAGACACAATAACAATATGTAGATGGAACAAAAGTGTACATTACAACAATATAATGTTAATACTATTAAAATTACGCCAGTGTTTACAACAACTTGACAATTATGTCTTGGTCGAAATGAGCGGTAAAATCAAAATAAAATTAAATGAATTGCTCTAGTGTTATATTATACTTCTTTTTAATAGTATCCCTATATTGCTAATAACAAAAAGCAATAAGGATATTAACCTCTGGACCCGTAGGACAATTTGTATGATTTAATTACCGAAAAATTTCTGTCACCCGTGAATTAAATAATTATTATAATTGTTATTAATGATAGTCTTAAATTCAAATTTTATGAATATTATCCTTATAATGTTACTAACAAAATGCAATAACAATATTATCCTCAGGATCCGTAGGACAATTGGTATGAATTAATTACCGTGAAAATTCTGTCACCCGTGAATTAAATAATTTATATAATGGTTATTAATGATAGTCCTAATTTCTAATTTTGGTAATATTATCCTTATACTGTTACTAACAAAATGCAATAACAATATTGTCCTCAGGACCCGTAGGACAATTTGTATGAATAAATTATCGTAAAAATTCTGTCGCCCGTGAATTAAATAATTAATATAATTGTTGTTAATGATAGTCTTAATTTCTAATTTTGGGCATATTATCCTTATATTGTTACTAACAAAATGCAATAACAATATTGTCCTCAGGACCCGTAGGACAATTTGTATGAATAAATTATCGTAAAGATTCTGTCGCCCATGACTTAAATAATTAATATAATTGTTATTAATGATAGTCTTAACTTCTTATTTTGGTAATATTATCCTTATATTGTTACTAACAAAATGCAATAACAATATTGTCCTCAGGACCCGTAGGACAATTGGTATGAATCAATTATCGTAAAGATTCTGTCGCCCGTGACTTAAATAATTAATATAATTGTTATTAATGATAGGCTTAATTTCTAATGTTGGTAATATTATCCTTATATTGTTACTAACAAAATGCAATAACAACATTGTCCTCAGGACCCGTAGGACAATTGGTATGAATCAATTAACGTAAAAATTCTGTCACCCGTGAATTAAATAATTTATATAATGATTATTAATGATAGTCTTAATTTCTAATTTTGGTCATATTATTCTTATATTGTTATTAACAAAATGCAATAACAATATTGTCCTCATGACCCGTAGGGCAATTGGTATGAATAAATTATCGTAAAAATTCTGTCACCCGTGAATTAAATAATTTATATAATGGTTATTAATGATAGTCTTAATTTCTAATTTTAGTCATATTATCCTTATATTGTTACTAACAAAATGCAATAACAATATTGTCCTCAGGACCCGTAGGACAATTGGTATGGATAAATTATCGCAAAAATTCTGTCGCCCGTGACTTAAATAATTAATATAATTGTTATTAATGATAGTCTTAAATTCTAATTTTGGTAATATCATCCCTATATTGTTATTAATAAAATACAATAACTATATTATCCTTTAGACCCGTAGGATAATATGTATGAATGAATTAATGTAATGAAAGTCTTACTTTTTATTTTTTTCTAATATTATCCCTATATTGTTATTAGCAAAATGCAATAACTGTATTATTTTCTGGACCCGTAGGACAATTTATATATGTATATATATATATATATATATATATATATATATATATATATATATATATATATATATATATATAAATTATCCTACGGGTCCAGAAAATAATATAGTCAATGCATTTTGTTAATAACAATATAGGGATAATATTAGCAAAATTAAAAAGTAAGACTATCACTAATAACAATTATATTAATTCTTTAATTCACGGGCGACAGAATTTTTACTATAATTAATTCATTCAAATTGTCCTACGGGTCCTGAGAATAATATTATTATTGCATTTTATTAATAACAATATAGGGATAATATTACCAAAATTAGAATTTAAGACTATCATTAATAACAATTATATTAATTATTTAAGTCACGTGTGACAGAAATTTCACGATAAATAATTCATACAAATTGTCCTACGGGTCCTGAGGATAATATTGTTATTGCATTTTGTTAGTAACAATATAGGGATAATATTTATAAAATTTGAATTTAAGACTATCATTAATAACAATTATATTAATTATGTAATTCACGCGTGACAGAAATTTTACGATAAATAATTCATACAAATTGTCCTACGGGTCCTGAGGATAATATTGTTATTGCCTTTTGTTAGTAACAATATAGGGATAATATTCATAAAATTTGAATTTTAGACTATCATTAATAACAATTATATTAATTATTTAATTCACGGGTGACAGAAATTTTTCGGTAATTAATTCATACAAATTGTCCTACGGGTCCTGAGGATAATATTATTATTGCATTTTATTAGTAACAATATTGGGATAAAATTTATAAAATTTGAATTTAAGACTATCATTAATAACAATTATATTAATTATTTAATTCTCGGGTGACAGAAATTTTTCGGAAATTAATTCATACAAATTGTCCTACGGGTCCTGAGGATACTATTGTTATCGCATTTTGTTAGTAACAATATTGGGATAATATTCATAAAATTTGAATTTAAGACTATCATTAATAACAATTATATTAATTATTTAATTCACGGGTGACAGAAATTTTTCGGTAATTAATTCATACAAATTGTCCTACGGGTCCTGAGGATAATATTGTTATTGCATTTTGTTAGTAACAATATAGGGATAATATTCATAAAATTTTAATTTAAGACTATCATTAATAACAATTATATTAATTATTTAATTCACGGGTGACAGAAATTTTTCGGTAATTAATTCATACAAATTGTCCTACGGGTCCTGAGGATAATATTGTTATTGCATTTTGTTAGTAACAATATAGGGATAATATTCATAAAATTTGAATTTAGGACTATCATTAATAACAATTATATTAATTATTTAATTCACGGGTGACAGAAATTTTTCGGAAATTAATTCATACAAATTGTCCTACGGGTCCTGAGGATACTATTGTTATCGCATTTTGTTAGTAATACTATAGGGATAATAGTCATAAAATTTGAATTTAAGACTATCATTAATAACAATTATATTAATTATTTAATTCACGGGTGACAGAAATTTTTCGGTAATTAATTCATACAAATTGTCCTACGGGTCCTGAGGATAATATTGTTATTGCATTTTGTTAGTAACAATATAGGGATAATATTCATAAAATTTGAATTTAGGACTATCTTTAATAACAATTATATTAATTATTTAATTCACGGGTGACAGAAATTTTTCCGAAATTAATTCATACAAATTGTCCTACGGGTCCTGAGGATACTATTGTTATCGCATTTTGTTAGTAACACTATAGGGATATTATTCATAAAATTTGAATTTAAGACTATCATTAATAACAATTATATTAATTATTTAATTCACGGGTGACAGAAATTTTTCGGTAATTAATTCATACAAATTGCCCTACGGGTCCTGAGGATAATATTGTTATTGCATTTTGTTAGTAACAATATAGGGATAATATTCATAAAATTTGAATTTTAGACTATCATTAATAACAATTATATTAATTATTTAATTCACGGGTGACAGAAATTTTTCGGTAATTAATTCATACAAATTGTCCTACGAGTCCTGAGGATAATATTGTTATTGCATTTTGTTAGTAACACTATAGGGACTATATTACCAAAATTATAATTTAAGACTATCATCAATAACAATTATATTAATTATGTAATTCACGTGTGACAGAAATTTTACGATAAATAATTCATACAAATTGTCCTACGGGTACTGAGGATAATATTGTTATTGCCTTTTGTTAGTAACAATATAGGGATAATATTCATAAAATTTGAATTTTAGACTATCATTAATAACAATTATATTAATTATTTAATTCACGGGTGACAGAAATTTTTCGGTAATTAATTCATACAAATTGTCCTACGGGTCCTGAGGATAATATTGTTATTGCATTTTATTAGTAACAAAATAGGGATAATATTCATAAAATTTGAATTTAAGACTATCATTAATAACAATTATATTAATTATTTAATTCTCGGGTGACAGAAATTTTTCGGTAATTAATTCATACAAATTGTCCTACGGGTCCTAAAGATAATATTGTTATTGCATTTTGTTAGTAACAATATAGGGATAATATTCATAAAATTTGAATTTTAGACTATCATTAATAACAATTATATTAATTATTTACTTCACGGGTGACAGAAATTTTTCGGTAATTAATTCGTACAAATTGTCCTACGGGTCCTGAGGATAATATTGTTATTGCATTTTGTTAGTAACACTATAGGGATAATATTCATAAAATTTGAATTTTAGACTATCATTAATAACAATTATATTAATTATTTAATTCACGGGTGACAGAAATTTTTCGGTAATTAATTCATACAAATTGTCCTACGAGTCCTGAGGATAATATTGTTATTGCATTTTGTTAGTGACACTATAGGGCCTATATTACCAAAATTATAATTTAAGACTATCATTAATAACAATTATATTAATTATGTAATTCACGTGTGACAGAAATTTTACGATAAATAATTCATACAAATTGTCCTACGGGTCCTGAGGATAATATTGTTATTGCCTTTTGTTAGTAACAATATAGGAATAATATTCATAAAATTTGAATTTTTGACTATCATTAATAACAATTATATTAATTATTTAATTCACGGGTGACAGAAATTTTTCGGTAATTAATTCATACAAATTGTCCTACGGGTCCTGAGGATAATATTGTTATTGCATTTTGTTAGTAACACTATAGGGATAATATTCATAGAATTTGAATTTAAGACTATCATTAATAACAATTATATTAATTATTTAATTCACGGGTGACAGAAATTTTTCGGTAATTAATTCATACAAATTGTCCTACGGATCCTGAGGATAATATTGTTATTGCATTTTGTTAATAACAATATAGGGATAATATTCATAAAATTTGAATTTTAGACTATCATTAATAACAATTATATTAATTATTTAATTCACGGGTGACAGAAATTTTTCGGTAATTAATTCATACAAATTGTCCTACGGGTCCTGAGGATAATATTGTTATTGCATTTTGTTAGTAACAATATTGGGATAATATTCATAAATTTTGAATTTAAGACTATCATTAATAACAATTATATTAATTATGTAATTCACGTGTGACAGAAATTTTTCGGTAATTAATTCATACAAATTGTCCTACGGGTCCTGAGGATAATATTGTTATTGCATTTTGTTAGTAACAATATAGGGATAATATTCATAAAATTTTAATTTAAGACTATCATTAATAACAATTATATTAATTATTTAATTCACGGGTGACAGAAATTTTTCGGTAATTAATTCATTCAAATTGTCCTACGGGTCCTGAGGATAATATTGTTATTGCATTTTGTTAGTAACAATATAGGGATAATATTCATAAAATTTGAATTTAGGACTATCATTAATAACAATTATATTAATTATTTAATTCACGGGTGACAGAAATTTTTCGGAAATTAATTCATACAAATTGTCCTACGGGTCCTGAGGATACTATTGTTATCGCATTTTGTTAGTAACACTATAGGGATAATATTCATAAAATTTGAATTTAAGACTATCATTAATAACAATTATATTAATTATTTAATTCACGGGTGACAGAAATTTTTCGGTAATTAATTCATACAAATTGTCCTACGGGTCCTGAGGATAATATTGTTATTGCATTTTGTTAGTAACAATATAGGGATAATATTCATAAAATTTGAATTTAGGACTATCTTTAATAACAATTATATTAATTATTTAATTCACGGGTGACAGAAATGTTTCCGAAATTAATTCATACAAATTGTCCTACGGGTCCTGAGGATACTATTGTTATCGCATTTTGTTAGTAACACTATAGGGATAATATTCATAAAATTTGAATTTAAGACTATCATTAATAACAATTATATTAATTATTTAATTCACGGGTGACAGAAATTTTTCGGTAATTAATTCATACAAATTGTCCTACGGGTCCTGAGGATAATATTGTTATTGCGTTTTGTTAGTAACAATATAGGGATAATATTCATAAAATTTGAATTTTAGACTATCATTAATAACAATTATATTAATTATTTAATTCACGGGTGACAGAAATTTTTCGGTAATTAATTCATACAAATTGTCCTACGAGTCCTGAGGATAATATTGTTATTGCATTTTGTTAGTAACACTATAGGGACTATATTACCAAAATTATAATTTAAGACTTTCATTAATAACAATTATATTAATTATGTAATTCACGTGTGACAGAAATTTTACGATAAATAATTCATACAAATTGTCCTACGGGTCCTGAGGATAATATTGTTATTGCCTTTTGTTAGTAACAATATAGGGATAATATTCATAAAATTTGAATTTTAGACTATCATTAATAACAATTATATTAATTATTTAATTCACGGGTGACAGAAATTTTTCGGTAATTAATTCATACAAATTGTCCTACGGGTCCTGAGGATAATATTGTTATTGCATTTTATTAGTAACAAAATAGGGATAATATTCATAAAATTTGAATTTAAGACTATCATTAATAACAATTATATTAATTATTTAATTCTCGGGTGACAGAAATTTTTCGGTAATTAATTCATACAAATTGTCCTACGGGTCCTAAAGATAATATTGTTATTGCATTTTGTTAGTAACACTATAAGGATAATATTCATAGAATTTGAATTTAAGACTATCATTAATAACAATTATATTAATTATTTAATTCACGGGTGACAGAAATTTTTCGGTAATTAATTCATACAAATTGTCCTACGGGTCCTGAGGATAATATTGTTATTGCATTTTGTTAATAACAATATAGGAATAATATTCATAAAATTTGAATTTTAGACTATCATTAATAACAATTATATTAATTATTTAATTCACGGGTGACAGAAATTTTTCGGTAATTAATTCGTACAAATTGTCCTACGGGTCCTGAGGATAATATTGTTATTGCATTTTATTAGTAACACAATAGGGATAATATTCATAAAATTTGAATTTTAGACTATCATTAATAACAATTATATTAATTATTTAATTCACGGGTGACAGAAATTTTTCGGTAATTAATTCATACAAATTGTCCTACGGGTCCTGAGGATAATATTGTTATTGCATTTTGTTAGTAACAATATAGGGATAATATTCATAAAATTTGAATTTTAGACTATCATTAATAACAATTATATTAATTATTTAATTCACGGGTGACAGAAATTTTTCGGAAATTAATTCATACAAATTGTCCTACGGGTCCTGAGGATACTATTGTTATCGCATTTTGTTAGTAACACTATAGGGATAATATTCATAAAATTTAAATTTAAGACTATCATTAATAACAATTATATTAATTATTTAATTCACGGGTGACAGAAATTTTTCGGTAATTAATTCATACAAATTGTCCTACGGGTCCTGAGGATAATATTGTTATTGCATTTTGTTAATAACAATATAGGGATAATATTCATAAAATTTGAATTTTAGACTATCATTAATAACAATTATATTAATTATTTAATTCACGGGTGACAGAAATTTTTCGGTAATTAATTCGTACAAATTGTCCTACGGGTCCTGAGGATAATATTGTTATTGCATTTTGTTAGTAACACAATAGGGATAATATTCATAAAATTTGAATTTTAGACTATCATTAATAACAATTATATTAATTATTTAATTCACGGGTGACAGAAATTTTTCGGTAATTAATTCATACAAATTGTCCTACGGGTCCTGAGGATAATATTGTTATTGCATTTTGTTAGTAACAATATAGGGATAATATTCATAAAATTTGAATTTTAGACTATCATTAATAACAATTATATTAATTATTTAATTCACGGGTGACAGAAATTTTTCGGAAATTAATTCATACAAATTGTCCTACGGGTCCTGAGGATACTATTGTTATCGCATTTTGTTAGTAACACTATAGGGATAATATTCATAAAATTTAAATTTAAGACTATCATTAATAACAATTATATTAATTATTTAATTCACGGGTGACAGAAATTTTTCGGTAATTAATTCATACAAATTGTCCTACGGGTCCTGAGGATAATATTGTTATTGCATTTTGTTAGTAACAATATAGGGATAATATTCATAAAATTTGAATTTTAGACTATCATTAATAACAATTATATTAATTATTTAAATCACGGGTGACAGAAATTTTTCGGTAATTAATTCATACAAATTGTCCTACGAGTCCTGAGGATAATATTGTTATTGCATTTTGTTAGTGACACTATAGGGCCTATATTACCAAAATTATAATTTAAGACTATCATTAATAACAATTATATTAATTATGTAATTCACGTGTGACAGAAATTTTACGATAAATAATTCATACAAATTGTCCTACGGGTCCTGAGGATAATATTGTTATTGCCTTTTGTTAGTAACAATATAGGGATAATATTCATAAAATTTGAATTTTTGACTATCATTAATAACAATTATATTAATTATTTAATTCACGGGTGACAGAAATTTTTCGGTAATTAATTCATACAAATTGTCCTACGGGTCCTGAGGATAATATTGTTATTGCATTTTGTTAGTAACACTATAGGGATAATATTCATAAAATTTGAATTTAAGACTATTTTTAATAACAATTATATTAATTATTTAATTCACGGGTGACAGAAATTTTTCGGTAATTAATTCATACAAATTGTCCTACGGGTCCTGAGGATAATATTGTTATTGCATTTTGTTAGTAACAATATTGGGATAATATTCATAAATTTTGAATTTAAGACTATCATTAATAACAATTATATTAATTATTTAATTCACGGGTGACAGAAATTTTTCGGAAATTAATTCATACAAATTGTCCTACGGGTCCTGAGGATAATATTGTTATTGCATTTTGTTAGTAACAATATAGGGAGAATATTCATAAATTTTGAATTTAAGACTATCATTAATAACAATTATATTAATTATGTAATTCACGTGTGACAGAAATTTTTCGGTAATTAATTCATACAAATTGTCCTACGGGTCCTGAGGATAATATTGTTATTGCAATTTTTTAGTAACAATATAGGGATAATATTCATAAATTTTGAATTTAAGACTATCATTAATAACAATTATATTAATTATTTAATTCACGGGTGACAGAAATTTTTAACAATTAATTCATACAAATTGTCCTACGGGTTCTAAGGATAATATTGTTATTGCATTTTGTTAGTAACAATATATGGATAATATTCATAAATTTTGAATTTAAGACTATCTATAATAACAATTATATTAATTATTTAATTCACGGGTGACAGAAATTTTTCGGTAATTAATTCATACAAATTGTCCTACGGGTCCTGAGGATAATATTGTTATTGCGTCTTGTTATTAACAATATAGGGATAATATTACCAAAATTAGAATTTAAGACTATCATTAATAACAATTATATTAATTATTTAATTCACGGGTGTCAGAAATTTTTCGGTAATTAATTCATACAAATTGTCCTACGGGTCCTGAGGATAATATTGTTATTGCATTTTGTTAGTAACAATATAGGGATAATATTACCAAAATTAGAATTTAAGACTATAATTAATAACAATTATATTAATTACTTAATTCACGGGCGACAGAATTTTTACGATAATTAATTCATACCAATTGTCCTAGAGGTCCTGAGCATAATATTGTTATGCATTTTGTTAGTAACTATATATGGATAATATGACCAAGATTGGAAGTTAAGACTATCATTAATAACAATTATATTAATTATTTAAGTCACGGGTGATAGTATTTTTACGTTAAATATATCATACAACTTGTCATACGGGTCCTGAGGTTAATATAGTTATTGCATTTTGTTAGTAACAATATAGGGATAATATTAGCAAAATTAGAAACTAAGACTACCATTAATAACAATTAATTCATACAAGTTGTCCTACGGGGCCAAAGGTTAATATCCTTAGTGCTTTTTGTTATTAGCAATATAGGGATACTATTAAAAAGAAGTATAATATAATATTAGAGCAATTCATATAATTTTATTTTGATTTTACCTCTCATTTCGACCAAGACATAATTGTCAAGTTGTTGTAAACACTGGCGTAATTTTAATAGTATTAACATTATATTGTTGTAATGTACACTTTTGTTCCATCTACATATTGTTATTGTGTCTCTAAATAACATTAATGCGTAGATTATACATTTAATATAATTCATTACATCATGCTTGGTCTTGGTAGTGCATCTATTCGTTCAGCGTTAGGCTGGTTCAAACTTACTTGAATCGCGAATCGGCTGCTGCGAATCGGCTGCTAATTTCACCGTCATATTATATTGTTCAATTCAGAAAAAAAAAATACTCTCCAAGTTTGATATAAGAGAGATATCGTGGAGGAAAAAATCGTCACACACAGACAAACTAACAGACATAATTGTAAAAATAGTAAAATCGTGTTGTGTGGACCCTAATTCGTGCTTGTTCACTGAAAAGCATTACCTCCCTTATAGACCGGGGACTACGTGAAAATGTATTATGGTATTCCATTTATTCATCCTTGGTGCTCACTTTAAATTTAAATACCCTGGCGAACAATTTGCTGGCTTCCCTGAAAAAAAAGATGATCTACCCAGCTGTGGGTTATGACCCAAAACTGTTTTAAAAAATATTTTAGAATCTAGGTATTCTCTGTGTAAGACCTACATAAAATGACATGTATATGTAAATGTTATAATAATATTTTTCGAATTTTAAATGGCACAAAATTGACCCCTGTTGTGCACTCTCCACGCCAGCAATGAGTGTCCGTGAGGTGACGCCTGGTAAGCCCCCGCACGGTGCAAATATTTCATCATTACCGCATCTGTGTACAAAGCACATTGGCACACCCAGCAATGGGTAATAAGCCGTGATGATATATTTTTTTTATTTTTACATAAAATGCAAAATATTTTTTTAAACATACATTTGGATCATGATCCACAAGGGTAGATCGTCTTTTTTCCGGGAATCGGAAATTGTTCTCCAGGGTATTTAAAGTGAGCACCAAGGGTCATAGGTTTGGAATACCATGTTACATATATTTCACGTAGAACTAGCTCCCGGTAGAGGAACTGAGCTTTTAAGTCTATATATCAATTTAGAAGTGGGGTTAGGTTACAAAAAACCAAACGATAATATTTGTACCAATGGTTTTGTTATAGTAGAGGTATGTAAAATGTAACATTTTTATAATTATACTTATTACTGTTTCTTTTGTAGACACAACATTTTCAGAAGTTTATCGTAAATTTTTCGTAAGCGTAGTATACAGCATATGAAAAAGGCATAAATATACACACTATTTGTATTTTGTAGCAGCTTTTATTCTAAATTGACGACATTGTAATCCGTGGCTGTAACAGGTGAAAATTATCATGTGGCTAAATCCCTCTACTTAAACAATGGCCATAGTAGAAGCAATTTATTTTTTCTATTTTAAAATCAAAACATGAACTGGTTGGTAATATAAAACAAGACATTCCAGTAACAAAGAAAAGCAAAATTTTCTCATATTTAAGTGATTAACTATTTATTTCATAATAATTACAAAAATAAATACTCTGAAACTAAAACTACTTTATAATTCTAATAAGATTATACAGTTCTCAAATGACCTATTCCTGGGCAAAGATAAGTCAATGTATAACAAACACTTATTATTTTATCTATCATTGTTACATATTAATTCTAATACCTGCTAAGAATAGTTACTGATAATTTTCCGGACAAAATTGTATTTTTTGCTTTTAACAGCTAATGCATCCAATATGATCCGGAAATTTTGCTAAATTTTCGTGTATTCTTATAATCTCCATTTCTGTTAAATAAATGTACATGTATGGTATAATATTGATAGATGCATTATTTAATTAATTTTAATTTTTTATGAATATTTTTTTCAGGAATTCTATGTAGTATTAATATTTTATTGTATTTTTTATTTAAATTTTTTTCATACAATATACTTCAAAAATAAATTGTTTATTTTTCCTTGTAATTTTTCCTACCTATTTTATTTATATTCGGCATATATCCGAGGTCCATTTACACGTCGAAATAACATCTTAAAAAGACGTCGTAACACCGTCTTAAAATGTTGTCTAAGAAACGTCTAAAAATGACGTGGAAACGACGTCTTAAAATGACGTCTAAACAAGTCTTATAATAACGTCTAAACAACGTCTTAAAAAGACGTCTAAACCACGTCTGAATATGAGGTCGAAACTACGACTAAAAATGACGTCGCACAGCTCCACGCTGACACGTCTTCAGGACGACTATACGACGTGAATTAGGACGTCACAGTGACGTCGATTTTAGGTCATTTGTGTTACTTGGGATGTATCGTAGAATTAAACAAACAATTTAATTCAAGTATCATACAAATAAACAGTCGTTTTAATTCATGTGTCGTGAAAATAAAGGATCAATTTAAGTCATTCATATAAACCCCAAAATCGACCTAAAATCGACGTCACTGTGACGTCCTAATTCACGTCATATAGTCGTCCTGAAGACGTCTCAACGTGAAGCTGTTTCGACGTCATATTCAGATGGGGTTTAGACGTCATTTTTAGACGTTGTTTAGACGTCATTTTAAGACATTGTTTACACGTCATTATAAGACTTGTTTAGACGTCATTATAAGACTTGTTTAGACGTCATTTAAGACGTTGTTTCCACGTCATTTTTAGACGTTGCTGAGACGACATTTTAAGACGGTGTTTTGATGTTTTTTTAAGATGTTATTTCGACGTGTAAATAGACCTCGGATATATGCCGAAAATAACTTAAATAGATGGAAAAAATTATAAGGAAAAATAAAAAAATTATTCTTGAAGTATATTGTATGAGAAAAATTTAAGTAAACAATACAATAAAATATTAAACCTACATAGAATTCCTGAAAAAAAAATATTCATAAAGAATTCAAATTATTTAAATAATGCATCTATCAATATTATACCATACATGTACATTTATTTAACAGATATGGAGACTACAAGAATACACGAAAATTTAGCAAAATATCCGGATCATATTGGATGCATTAGCTGTTAAAAGCAAAAAATACAATTTTGTCCGGAAAATTATCAGTAACTATTCTTAGCGACGATGACGGATAACCATAATACAATAAAAATGTATTTTAAATTAGATTCATATTACATTTTTTCAAATTTAAAAAATTTGAATATGAATTTTTAATAATATTAAAAATAAAGTAAAAATTATCGTCGCAAAGACGTCAAATTAGACGTGTTATAAAGATTTAAATAGACGTAATTATGACCATATAAAGTCGTCATAGCGACCACTAATCTGACGTCTAAATAATCCTATTTCAGACCAAAAATCAACGTCGCAAGGTCGTCACATAGACGTCAAATTAGACGTCTAAATAGTCCTATTTCAGACCAAAAATCAACATCGCAGTGCCGTCGCATCCGCGTCAAATTAGACGGCCGCATATGACTTAAATTCAACGTATAATCGACATCACTTTTTGGTCGACCGTCGGTCAGTGTTACTTGGGATGTTACTTCATTTCTATGATACTTGAATTTTTAAGTTTGTTTAGAAAATATCAACAATGATATAAATTGAACAAACATAAAATTAAAATAATATTAAAAAGAAAGTTTTGCGTTGACCGTTGATTTAGAATGTTTGTTTGAAAAATTTGTAATTATATTATCAACAAACATTTCAACTCAACAATCAGTTTAAATCTTTCTTTTTAATGAGAGTTTATTTTTAAGATACATTAAATTGTACGACTGTTTTAAAATGAGGGAATAAATGTTAAAACGGCATTCCATACATCTTCTTTATTTTCTGTAGAAAATACTGTGATAACAAATCTACATCTATGTTATTTTGGATCGCACTAAACCAAGAAGGAGCTAAAAAATAGAAGGAAGTTAGTTTTTATAATTCAAAATACAACATAATGTACTTTACCTGAGTTTCAAGTATGCTCATTGCGACTGTCAACAAGAGAATAACAAATGACAGAATGATACATAAATTTCTCATCCCTCCGTGTTCTCCTTCCAGCCCTAGAAATGCGGTACCGTTATACTGGCCATCGGAAAAACCTGTAGGGCCTTTAGTTGCTACCTGGACTAACAAACAATTTTTAAGAAATGCGAAAGCTTATTCGACCACTTTTCATTTTCTAAATCTTAAAATAACTAATATCGTTATGCATTTGTTTATATAACAACTATATAAGTCTACACATCGTCAGTTATGTTTAATTGAATATTATAGTTTTTCATATAGTTTTATAAACACGGGTAAATAATGCTATAAATCAATTGTAATCTGTTATGTTTTGCATTTCACACATTTATTTATCTATCTTGTAATATGCTATGTACGAGTATATTCAATAGTTTGTTACAAATCACTTTCTACAAAGTAACGTAGAAAACGATGTATGTATTTACGGAAATATAAAAAAATATAATAAGATTAATAAACAAATTTAATTTGTATTAACAATGAATAAGATTGCAAAATTCAGTAAAACTGAACATTTTTTTATTATTTCTGCCGTCGTTTTCCTATTATTCCTTTGTAATTTCACATATATGACATTGTTACGTGCTAATTAATGTCAACTCCATATGTTTTTATGAACCTAGAATATTCAGCTCGAATCATCCCTAAAGGTCTAAACATGTTACAAAGATAGGGGCACCTACCTAATATACCTACAGTGCAACGAAAATGCCTGTAAGCGACTTGAATTTGCCCTACCAAAATTTCCTACCTTTTTCTTACCATGTTTTGACCATCCTACCCTAAATCAACTTTAAGGAAGATTCAACAATTCAATTGGAGATTCATCTTCCCTGTTTCTACCCCAAAACTTTACAGTGTATGAACATTAGTTCTAGCAGCTGGAATGTAAAAAGCATAGGACGAGCGGGTATTAATCACTGGCGCAAAAAAATTCAAGGAAGTTAGGCTCATAGGATCATCAACGGTATTATAAACTAATTTAGAGACATGTATTATAGTATTAACACGTCTCCTAAAATGTAATGATTTGAAGTTAAAAATATTAAGCAAAACTTCATAGGGAAGCTGATGATCGGGGTATGACCTCGTAATCTTAAAATAAATGTATCTCAAAAACTTCTTTTAAATATTCGTGTATTACGGATTACAAATCCAATCATTCTGTTAGCAGAGGATTGTATGTGCGGTATGAAAGTCAATTTGCCGTCAAATATTACACCAAGATCACAGATTGTTTCGCATTTATCTAGATCCTGATTGTTTAAACTATAATTAAAAAATATGGGAGTCTTTATCCTCGTATATGTCATAAACTTACATTTACTGACATTAATATGAAGTTTATTCATTTGGCACCAAATTTATAATGTTTGTAGGTCGTTTTGAAGCAACAAACAATCTGAAGGATTTGATACACTACGACAGATCTTAAGATCATCAGCAAACATTAAGATTTCACTTATAAATATACATGAAAGACCATTGATGAAAAGTAAAAAGAGAAGGGGGCCAAGATTAGATCCTTGGGGAATCCCCGAAGGAACATCAAAGTAAGAGCTTTGTTTTCCTAAAAAGTGAACTAAGAATTTTCTATTATTTAAATAAGGTGAAATCAAATAAATTAGTGAATTAGATACTGAAAAAGACTTTAGTTTATGAATTAAGATGTTATGATCTATCCTGTTGAATGCCTTAGCAAAGTCTGTGTAAACTGCATCAACTTAAATATTGGCATCTAAGGTGGAAGAAATAAAATTAGTGAAGTAACAAAGGTTTGACGTAGTTGATCGTTTAGACATAAATCCATGTTGACGAAAGGATAGTTGGTTTCTTACTTAACTGTATATTGATCTGTATATTAAACTTTCAAATATTGTACTAAAGTGGATGCAGGATTTATCACCAGACTTATGACTGGAGTTACGCGCGCAATTTTCCAAATATCAGGGAAAGTATTGGTCTGAACTGCTAAATTTAATATATGAAATAGAGCGAGAGAGAATGGATAAGCACAGTCTTTGATTATTAAATTAGGTATTACATCTGGTCCACAAGATAAAGTAGGTTTGAGCTCAGTTATCACAGATTTAATTTTTTCAAGAGATATCATACTAAGTAAAATAGGAATATTGAAATTAGGAATTATTTCAGGTAGAGGATTACTCGACGGAGGATAATATACACTATGAAAATATGTTGTAAAAACATCTTTATTAAGGTATGGTCTGATATTTTAGGAATAGGTAGAACTTCACAACTAATATTATCTGTATTTATTATCATTGTTTTTTATGTGCTTGTTACACGAGTGTACTGTTGTAATGTCTGTCTAAGATCATTTTGTGTGACTATCTCTTTTAGTCTAATTGTATAATTCTTATTATAACTCTAAACTTCTAATCATAATTAAATGTCCTATAATTACAATATATAAGTAGGGTTGCATATTTGCCATTACCAATTCTTCTAAAAATTCTAAGAATTTGGCTACATATAACGATTTATGTGGCATAATTGTAATATACAAAAACCACCAATTATGTTCTATAGATTCAATCAAGACCTGAATTTATATATATATATATATATATATATATATATATATATATATATATATATATATATATATATATATATATATATATATACAGAGTGGTGACTGCGACCCCGGAACATAGGACTTTAACATATAAAATCATACTTTCTTAATATCCTCCTTCCCTAATTATTTTAGGTAAAGAATGTTCAAATACAAGTTGTAGAGCATAACATTGACAGAAGAAAATAACTTTTCCTATTTCATGATCCTTGGAAATGAAAATTGTAAATTAATTTTCAATTATAAATTATTATGATAAATTGCATTAATGATTATAAAAATTCTTTTTGTACAATCGTTTATGGTCCTGAAAAGAACCGTTGTTTTTTGAAACGAAAAAAATATTCTTGACAGAAAAACCGTCAATCATTTGTTAACAATTTTGTTTCATTTCCAAGGCTATCACTATTTTTGAGCTAATTTTCAATATTTTTATATTTAATTTCTGCCATTTTAGAGCAAAGAAAATTAATTATGTTTACTGATGATTCTCTACAACTTTTATTTGAAGCATTTTTACCTAAAATAATTAGGGAAGCAGGAAATGAAGAAAGTATAATTTTAAATGTTGAAGACCTATGTTCCGGGGTCGCTGTCACTAGCCTGTATATATTAAGTTAAAATACTTCCCGTATGTTTAGATTCCGAAGCCTGTCGACATATTGTATATCCTTCAATTTGATATTCAATATTTTCGGAATTTCTTATGTGAGTTTCTATTAGAACGAGTAATAGTGGGTAACGTTCTAATAAAAAATCTGATGTGGTCAGCACATAACCTCCCATCAATTCCATGTTTAAAATAGCAATGAGCTTTAAGTAAAGTATCACTTCCGAATGATCGTTTGTAAACAAAATTTAATTTATTTTTGCAATAAATAGAAAAGTCTGTAATACGAAATTTTAGATATTTTATTGTTTTTCCTTGAAAATCTGTCAAGAGCTCCAAATTAAGTACCACTTCCGGTTTATCATATAATTATAGTCAAAATCTAATATGTTGTTTCCGAGGTTGTTTCAAACTATACGCGAGTTTTAAATATCAAATTTGATAAGTTTTTTTATCATGTTTTAATATATTTTTTCAAGAAAATCTGTTTATAGCTTTATGTAAAGTACTACTACCGGGTTATCAATTTTAGCCAAAATATAATATGTTGCTCCCCTTTATATAAAAGTCTTAAATACCAAATTTGACAAGTTTTAAAATATATCATAATATATTTTTCACAAAAATCTGTTCAGAGCTTCAAGTAAAGTGTCACTTCAGTTTATTAATTTTAGAAAAAATCTAATGTCCTTCTCATTAATATAAAAGTTTTAAATACCAAATTTGAAAAATTTTGATTATATCAAAATATTTTTCACGAAAATCTGTTCAGAGTTTCAAGTAAATTATCATTTCCGGCTTATCAATTTTAGAAAAAAATCTAACATGTCGTTCTCAATAATCTACAAGTCTTAAATACCAAATTTGAAAAGTTTTGGTATACATCATAATATATTTTTTACGAAAATCTCTTCAGGGCTTTAAGTAAAGTATCACTTTTGGTTTATTAATTTTTGCCAAAATCTAATATGTTGTTCCCCTTGATATAAAGGTCTCAAATACTAAAATTTAAAAGTTTTGGATTATATTTTAATATAATCTTTCATTAAAAACTGTTATGGGCTTTAAGTAAAGTATCAATTTCGGTTGTCCAATTTTACTCAAAATCTAAGTTACTATTTATATTAATGTAGAAAGCATAAATACGGAAAATATAAATTTTCGGAAGTTTGTTGTAAGAGTTATCGTGGAGGAAAAAATTGTCACACACACACCCATAGACACACATACACACACTCGCACACACACCCCCATACACATTCACATACCACAAACACACACACACACACACACACCCATACACATTCACATACCACAAACATACACTCACACACACATACACACACACACACACACACACACACACACACACACACGCACACACACACACACACACACACACACAGAGAGAGAGAGAGAGAGAGAGAGAGAGAGAGAGAGAGAGAGAGAGAGAGAGATCATCGTAAAAATAGTAAAAACATGTTGTGGGGACCCTAATTCGTGCTTATTTAGAAAACTCACCATCGAATTTTTGGACCGATGACATTACCTCCCTTACCTACAGTATGACGGGAGGTAAAAATGCTTATCCAACACCGACTCATAATATACTTATTACTACGGTTATTTGAAATAACTAATGTACATTATTACTCACTCCATGAGAGAATATTTTAGAAGTCACGGAGGAATTATTACTGATTTTTGTGTTTTTTTTAATATAAATAAAAACCAATTTTACAAATTTATATATATATATATATATATATATATATATATATATATATATATATATATATATATAGGATTAATTAAATACAGCATTTATAAATTATAAATACAGTGCAATAATTATACAACTAAATGTTGTTTTCCCACTCTTAGTCTCCAAGCCCGCCTGTCGTACGCCATCTCCTCTTCTAAGTCTCGATCTCTCATGGCTCTTCGAATTCCCTCGTTCTAGGATCTCCTAGGTCGTCCTATCCGGTTCGTTCCTGGTGGTTTCCAGATGAAAATTCTTTTTGGCCATCTCGTCTCTTCCATCCTCAAAAGATGCCCAAACCACTCCAAACTTCTTTTTTCAGTTCTATCTATTGCTGTTTCTTGAGAGGCGACATGCGATTTCTTATTTCCTCATTTCTGACTCTTTCCAGTCTAGACACTCCTGCACTTCTTCGGAGATAATCCATTTCTATGGTTAATATTTTTCGTTTATCATCCTCTTTCAAGGGCCATACTTCGCTGCCATAACTCATAACTGTTTCCACCATTGTTTATCCTATGCGTTTCTTATTCTCTCGACTTATGTTTTTATTCCACCATACTCCGTTTAGAGCTCCTACAATTTTTTTTAGCTTTCTGTACTCTGCTTTTTATTTCTTGATGGCCTATGCTGTTTTTATCTATTATTGTACCCAAGTACTTATAATTGTTCACTTGTTTCACCGTCGTACCGTTATTCAATAATACATCGAATTTAGTGTCTGAATTGGTAACTAGGTATTCAGTTTTTTCAAGACTGACGAAGCCCCCATTTTTCGTATTCGTCGTATAATCTTGTTAGCATAAATTCTAGATCATAAGCGTCTTGAGCGATTACAACTTGATCGTCCGGAAATTGTAAAGTAAGGAGGTGTGTGTCATTTACTGGAATTCCCATATCTTGGCAGAATCTCTTCCATTTCCTCAATGCCACTTCTACATATATATTGAAAAGAAGTGCGGATAAAAACAAATTTATTTTATTATTGAAATAATTTAACTGTATGAAACTAATTTATTTATATTAATATTTATGCTAGAATAGATTACTTATCTTCACCAAATAACAGTATCATGTACGGATAATTAAACGAAAACGAGACACAAGTTAGTGGTTATTTGCTTTGGAATTAAATTCAATGATGCTGCTTGTGCTTCTAAGTGAACACGTTTAATAGAAAGGTTCTCATTTTAACACTTTTTTATGTATATTTCTTTCAAATAATTTCCAATGACAGACAGTAATTATTACAGCAATTTTTTTTTCTATATCAATGTAACAAAACCATAACAACCATACAATGGCAACTTAGTAATTTAAAATACTACATCAATTGACTTGTCGGTGTCAAACCATGAATGAAAACATAAAAATCTGATGCGGCCAACACAACACCTCGCGCTATTCAATTTTTATTAGGTAATTTAAATATATATATACTTACATATTTAGTTAAGCTGGAAACTGTATTAAGAACCATTCCATAAAACTATGGTTCTATTTACTATTTTCTTTTTAAAACGTTATTATTATTAATTTGAAATAATTAGTTCTTTGACAGTGACATTTATATGTCAGTTACATAAATTTGAGATATGAACTATGTAACCAAGGAGTTGTGCTTGTTTAAAACGTAAGCTCCGGGATTTATCCAAATTTTTAGAAAATTTAATAATCTTTAATTTTTATAATAACATAAATCTCAAAAAAACAACATTTGAAGGTATGTTTCGAAGAAAAACTATTTTGAGCTACTTGTAAAGTATCAACGTTAAAACGTGCTCTTTTACCAAAATCTCGAGATGCGATTTTTAGCACGATCCCTATACATGCCTTAACAAGGGTAGCGGGAGGTAAAAATGATTTAAGAATTTTTTAAAAAAGTGTTGGATAAAACGTTGTATTACACTCGTGTGGAATGTATATTAGTCACTAAAAAACTTAGCTACTTGCCAGTGTTGCCAAAATTTTCAAAGCCTGGATAGCCAATATTTTTTCATAATGTAGCCAAAAGTAGCCACGAGACATCGATTAGTGTTGCAAAACGAAACCATAAATTAATTATTAAATTTATTCGATTTTTTATGTATTATATAATATAGGAACAGTTATTTACGAGTTGTATATTTTTATAAATTACATTTTACAATCCTATTTGTTTAAAATTCCGTATATTTCTTATGCTCACATTACCGTCGTTTGAAGCGTGGCGTGACAGCAAGAGACGTCACGAATTGAGCATACAGGCCTGTATTCTCGTGTGGCCTCGCATGCAGCCGAACCTGACTGAAAATGCGAAATTAAAATTTAAGCGCTATATTAGAATTAAAAATAAAATATTGAAGAAATCAATAAAAAATGGAAATTATTAGTAGCCCAAAATTGTAGCCAGTAGCCAATATAAAAATTTCGCCGCCAGATACAAAGTTTTAGTAGCCCAATTGGCTATATGTAGGCACAGCTGGCAACACTGCCACTTGCCCTGCGAGCTACGTGACAAAACTTTTTCTTTCGTGACTAATACGATACATTTTACACTCATATAATAAATTACTATTAATTTTATCATTATTCCTTTGTAATCATTGTATTTTTAAGCAGTATATACAGTTACAACTATATTTATTTTTTAATTACTATTTTGTTCGTTTGTACACGTCACAATTTTTGTCATGCACTGCATGTTTCGTGTCTAGATCTGTTTTCAAAACTTTTTTTGCTTTGATACAATTTGCACACGCAAACTCATTTTCAGTAGCAGTACATTTCATACTCTCATGACTTTTTTAATATTTCAAACAGACAATTGAATCATTAGTACAATTTATTTTTTATGGCCATTGTGCTATCCCTGGGTTCAAAATAATCCTCGTCGCCAATATGTGCTACCCTGGGGAAACATAATGAAATACTCAAATGCTCATACACCAAAATATTTATTCTTCCCAATACAGAACAAGTAAATTGTACAAAAACATATGTAATATTCGGCTGTTCGCTCCTGACTGACTCGTTCGTTCCTTTCCCAATTTATCATCATCATCATCATCATCATCATCGCTCCTTCCCTTTTTTCAACTTGATTGGCAAGACTTTCGGTTCTAGGGAATTTCCGTCTCCGCTGTCTTCAAAGCCGGGTTGTGGTGCAGGGTAGACTGTAGTAAGGTCAGTAGTCAAAGTACTAGGACCTGGAATAATTGATTATTGTTCTAAGTTTTGAACTGGTTCTTCTGGAACTTTTTTGTATGAGAGATGTGTCTTTTAAATATTTTTCCGTCTTTTCTTAATGTCAGCTCGTTTCCTTTCCTTTAAATTACTTCATATTGTTCGCTTTGAAATTTGTTTTCCAGTTTGTTGGTGGTTATTATATTTTGCATTAAGACCTTGTCTCCGGGTCGTATAGTACTGTTCTTAGATCCTCTTGCCTTATCTTCTCTCTCCTTTCCTTTTTGTTTATTTATAATGTCGTCTCAGGCTTCGTCATCTCCTTCGTCGTGTGTTAAATCAGTAATGGACGGTATTTTATCTCGAATGTTCCTACCAAATAACAGCTGAGATGGTGATTTTCCTGTTGTTCCGTGCGGAGTAACATTATGAATTTTAGTATCTCACTCTGGTAGTCACGTCCATTGCCATGGGTTATTTTCAAGCGTTTTAAAATTGACTTATTTATATTCTCAACTTCCCCATTAGCCTGGGGCCAGTAGGTTAGGTTAGGTTAGGTTGTTAAAATTCGTTGCTAACAAATTGTCTTCCATTATCGGCTCTCATACTTGTGGGAAATCCAAGTCGGGAAAACATGTCCATTAAGTGGAATATTATTACGGATGACGTTGTTGTTTTCAAAAATTTAATTTCTTGGTATCGGAAATAGTAATCAATTACAAACAGTCTCGACAATTCTTCACAAACTGTTCTGCTTGCCTGTCTATCATCAGCCACCATACTTTGGGTCGTAGGCACCTTTTCATCACGGTTTCGCCTGGGTGACCCTCGTTAGCTAATTCTAAAACTTGTTTCGTAAGTGACTGGGGTATTACAATTCGATTACCTCCAAGTAGTACTGAACCCATTTTTGTGAGCTCTGTCTTGAAAGGGGAATATACGTTTTTGTCTGTCGGGTTCCATGAATCATTACCAAGTTTTGTTATCGCTTATACTATGTCTTTGTCGCTTTTACTTTCTGAAATAATCTGTGATACCTGCATTGTTTTTAATGCGTTATTTTTTACAATGGTAAATATGTGTCGTTCGCCTTCTACATCGAAGGAATTTTCTTCTTGTAGTTTGCATAGCATGGACACTGAATCGGCGATGTTCAGTTTACCTGGTTGAAAGACGACTTTAAACTTAAAAGCTTGTAGTCTAAGAAACCATCTTTCGATGCGCGCGAGTAGTTTTGATGTAGGTTTAAATATTGTTTCCAACGGCTTATGATTCGTTACAAGCTCAAATTCCAGCCCTGCCAAGTAGAAATAAAATCTTTCCACTGCCCATACTAAGGCTAAACTTTCCTTCTCTGTTTGCCAGTAACGTCTTTCCACATCAGACAAACTCTTACAGGCAAATAAAATAACTTTGGGGTTGTTTTCGATATCGAATTGTAGTAACACTGCTCCGAGTGCTACGGGGCTGGCATCGGCAATTAGGCGAGTACGTCGTTGTGGGTCGAAATAAGCTAACGTAGGTAACCTGGCTAAAGATTGTTTAAGACTATTAAAGTGTCGTTGATGCTCTTCGGTTCAAATACATTTTGCATTAGTCTTTGTTAGTTGATGTAATAGTTCTGTCGTTGTTCCTAGATCCGGAAGGAATTTGCCTAGGTATGTTACAAGACCCAGTAAGCTACGAACTTCCTCTTTACTTTCTGGGGGTCGAAAATCCAAAATTGTTCTAATTTTCCTTTCATCTGTGTTTATGCCCTTATCGGATAATTTATGACCCAGAAAATTTAGTTCATTGACTTTTATAATACACTTTGTTTTGTTTAGTGCTACGTTCTTTTCGTTTAACACCGTCATGACTTCTCTGAGGCATTCGTCGTGTTCACTTTCGGATGAACCATATATGATTGTCATCCAAGTAATTTACGCAATTGTTACACGACGCCAATAAAGCTTCGAAAATTCTTTGGAATATTTCAGGGGCCGAGTTCACACCAAACATAAGGCGCTTGTAGCGGAACATTTCTTTGTGGGTAATAAATGTGGTGATGGGGCGACTATCTCTATCTAACTCCAATTGATAATATGCGCTCATTAGATCTAAACGTGAAAAGAATTTAGCGTTCCTCAATTTAGTCATAAATGAGTCGAACGTCGGCAGAGGATAGTTTTCTCTTAAGATAGCTTCGTTTGCCCGACGCATGTGTACGCAAATGCGAATGTCGCCGTCAGTTTTAAAAATAACAACAATAGGTGATATCCAATCACTAGCTTGTATGACCCTTTCGATGATATCGCTTTGTAATGCTTTGTTTAATTTATCTTCTACTTGTTTTTCAACAGATACAGGGACTTTCCTGAAGGGTTGCTGTACGGGTTTTACATAAGGGTCTATTGATAATTTCACAATAATATCTTTAATTTTGGGAAATGGTATTACCGTTTCAAGTCTATTTACATTTCGTCCTAATTTTTAGATACCTAACTGTTTTGCCGTATCTTTTCCTATTAAAGAAATATCTCCGTTTGGAACTACATAGAAGGAAGCAATAATTTCATTTTCACTTGGAATGTTGATTGTTGTCACAAACCGATGTTCTATTTTTAATGGACTTCCGGAGGCATATGGTTTTAGAATATCTGTGGAACTTGTTATATCCCAAATAACTGCTTTATATTTAGCGAGTAGTTCCCAATCTTCGCCTTTACTTACATTGACCTTTGATCCTGAATCGATGAGTACCGTTATTTTTACCCCACCTATGAAACATTCAATTAGGTCATCACTTCTTAATTGATTAGTTTTTTTATCTTAAAACAATCGAATTTCCTAATATTGTCCTGCGTATCAATTTCGGCGTCCTCTGTGTCTAGAAAGTTTACGGACAATCTAAATCGCTTGTAGCTTGACGTAGGTGTGGTAAAGTTAGATGGTCTTTTCCCAGGTTGACGACTTCTGTAATATGCGGTAAAATGTCCCTGTAAATTGCATTTACGGCATTTTGCCTCCTTTGCTGGGCATACTTTATTGTGCCTTGCAGAATTATGTCTTCCGCATCTTAAACATTGATCATGTTGCGTACTTCGTTGTATTCCTACTTTGTTAATGCCTGACGACGACGTGCTTGGCTTACCTTCATTCATTACTGTTGACTGGGTTCCTATTTGTTCATGAACTTGGCACAATTTGATAATTTCATTTAATGTTCGTTCTCTCTCTAGAAGTTTCTTCTTTAGCTCCAGTGAAGCCCAACTGTCGATGATCTTGTCTTTAATGCTTCAGTTTTGCCAAATGAACAAGCTTTTGCCTGCTGTCGAATATTAATTAAAAACTTTTTGAAATTTTCATCTTCTTCGCGCTTGATGTTTCGGAACGTATGACGTTCAAAAGTAGAATTTTGCTTGGGAGAGAAATATTCTGATAGCTTTTGGACAAGTGTTGTGAAAACATCGTTTTTCGTTTTGGGGTTAAATGTTTCTACAGCATGAGGTATATTATAAGCTACTTCTTCCAGTTGGGTGCCTCCCAGGTGTAACAGTTTATTACTCTTTTTTGTCACGTCTGTGATATTTTCAGATGCCAGATATAATTCTAACGACCTTAGCCATTTCTCCCATTCACCTCTTACTAGAGCTTTATCCATATTTTCACACAAAAATGGCTTTATTCCAATATCTGCCATTGTAATCTGTAATCAAAATGAAACTGTATAATTTGCATTGACAAAGAACATTTAAATTATTAATTAAATTAAGTTTAATTAATTGGGTGTTTTAACAACACGCATTACAATATTTTAATCATTTACGTAATAAGACAAATACAAGACCAATCAATTTGAGTTACGAATTACTATGTAAAAAAATAGCTATTTTTTTCTTATGCTAGCCTTATTAGCCTGACAAATCTTTGAAAAAAAAAAGAATTATTACATTAGAATAGATTCACGTGAACTATTTTAAATAGCATTTCTATTTGCGCTGAACTTTTTTTATATTGTGCTCACAGCCTTTCTCTTATTTGGTGCTCACAGCCCTTCTCTTGTTTGGTGTTCACAGCCCTTCTCTTATTTGGTGTTCACAGCCCTTCCTCGATACCTAACAACAGTGTTATGGGTATTTTATATATATATATATATATATATATATATATATATATATATATATATATATATATATATATATATATATATATATATATTATTTTTATTATTATTATTATTATTATTATTATTATTATTTCTTACCTTTGGGTTCAAAATAACCCTCGTCGCCAGTATGTGCTACCCTGGGGAAACATAATGAAACACTCAAATGCTCATACACCAAAATATTTATTCTTCCCTACACAGAACAAGTATATTATACAAAAACATTTAATATTCGGCCGTTCGCTCCTGACTGACTCGTTTGTTCCTTTACCAATTCGTCATCATTGCTCTCCCTCACCTATACATTTATTCTATCCAATCACAGGTCTCCACAGCCATATTTATAGCTTCGCAAAATAATTAAGTCCTCGAATACAGCACATTACTCCAGCCAACATTTATTTTTTTATTTGCCAATACTGTTTCTAACGAAGTGCTATCCATTTCTACTGTTCAAGGGTAATTCTTGTATGTATTTTTAATTATCATTTTACATGTGTGTGTGTGTGTGTGTGTGTGTGTGTGTGTGTGTGTGTGTGTGTGTGTGTGTGTGTGTGTGTGTGTGTGTTTGTGTGTGTTTGTGTGTGTGTGTGTGTTTGTGTGTGTGTGTGTGTGTGTGTATGTGTATGTGTGTGTGTGTGTGTTTGTGTGTGTGTTTGTGTGTGTGTGTGTGTGCGCGTGGGCGCGTGCGTGCGTGTGTGTGTGTGTGTGTGCGTGTGCGTGTGCGTGTGCGTGTGCGTGTGAGTGTGAGTGTGTGTCTGTGTGTGTGCGTGCGCGTGTGCGTGTGCGCGTGTGCGCGTGCGCGTGTGCGTGTGCGTGCGCGTGCGCGTTCGCAAGCGTGCGTGTGTGTGTGACAATTTTTTTTCCGACGATAACTCCAACACTACAATTCTGAAAATTATAATTCTTTCGTATTCCTCTTCGTTACATTCATATGAAGAACTGATTAGATTTTGGTTATAATAAGTCTACCGGAAGCACTCTCATTTGAAAATTTTAACAATTTTTTTTAAATATCATTTTTTCACATTTAATGTTATTATAAATATTAAAGAATATTTTATTCTCTATATGATTTGATTACATTTTATACTTCACATTCAATGGATATTAAGTTAAAAAATTATAAAGTAATTAAATTTCATAAAACAGCCAGCTATGCAATAACACTGGAAACAGCTAATATAATTTAAAAAATTGTGATAGACAGATGTCAATGTCAACTGCGATTAACATGTTTGTGTTATAATTTTACAATCAATTCTAAGAAACTTTCTGTATGGAATTTGTACATAATACATAGAACTGAGGGAAGGTAATGTGCTGGCCACATCAAATTTTTTTCTTAATTCTGTATTTAACTTTTTTTCTATCTTTTTCACTTCTTGTTTTTTGTCACATGTTATTACTAGCGCACCATCCCTGAAATTTTATACAGCTCTAACACCTACTTTTAATTCAATATCAGTTTTAGTTTTCTTACATTCCTGATTTGTTTTAGGTTAGATTACTACTTAATTTTTGCGTGTGAGATTTAATATCCAACTTATACAAAAATTTCATCATAATGTCTTTATTAATTAACATTTACATTTTGTCTTCTTACAAATTTCACAAAAACAAATTTAATTAGCTAATTGTTAATCCAGCTCTCGAAAGTCGGTTTAGTTAATTGGATATATTTATAGTGAAAACTCCGCTCACACGGTCCATAACAAGAAATTGAGTCCTTCCTATTGGTTTCTAATTTACATTTATCGCAATTTATTTCCATATTTACATTTGTTAGTCCTAATTATTTTCACTTTCGTGATGCTGGTTACCTGTTTACAGGCTTTTAATACACCGTTAGTTTAATGGTTTTTACACTTTATCAAGTTAAGTCACGCACCATTACTTAAGTCAGCAGTTTCCACACTCAAAATTACATGCCTTTAAATTCACTCTTATTACTTTATTATAATTTTATATCCACTATTTCACCCAAAATTCTCAATATAACATGAGAAGCAAATAATCTAAGTCCTAGCTTAATTCTTATGAATCGCCAATATGTCATTGTCCCTTTCTTTTATAAAATATACTCTTTCGTCTGCATTAGAATTATTAACCATCCAAGATTGGTTATTGTAAAGCAGGTGTATTCGTATGGTATGATAGTTTTTAGGAAGCTCTTTTTTCTGAAATTCCATTTCAGTTTGTGCTTTCTGACGTTTATGTTGAATAGTATATTCCACTGCTGATTACTTTAATACTCGAAGGACCAATTGTTGTGGACAATATTACCTGAGAAATTATTACTTATATCCGGCTTAAAGTGACAAAACACCGAAATTAACATGTATAAAGTACTTACTCCTGTCAATATTATTTTTTATTATATTTCATATACAGTAACTACAACATTTTTTTGTTTTTGCCTAGGTACTTTAAATTTATTATCTAAAAAATAAATTCTTCATCTAGTCGGCGGCGACAGTAGTGCTAGTACTGCTGCTAAATATGCAGATATGGTTTTATTTACAGAATTTGTAATGGTAATGCGAGTAGAAGTGATACAACGCAAAACTAGATTTGAAAATTTACCGTTTTTTTATTTTATTTAAAAAAAATACTTTTTGTATTGGTAACTAAAAGGAATAGGATATGTGTTTATGATCTTGTTAACACAGAATAGCCTGGGGAATATGCTTTTAATGTTTATTAAGGTAAACCCACATTGCTTATGTTATGTCAATGTCATTGGTTTAATAATTGAAGTTATAAATTAGTACCAAAATTTTAACATAGTATGAATGTAAACTAGAGCATATGTAGATTCATTTTATTTTTGTTATGTCAAAATAGCATAGACAATTGGCATATATATTGTGATCGGCTACTATTAAAATCCAATTTCTGACATAGTACTGATATTGACATAACATAAGCTATGTGGCGTTACCTGTACACTAAATATAAATCAACCTGTATTTAGTAATGTTAGTAATTTCGCCGTATGATATGACGAGTAACCTTGTAGAATTTTTTGATTCAGTCAGCTAATTGATCATTGATCTCTATGTTATATCATGGATTGACAAATTCGTTTATTTAAGTATCACATAAAATTTTGAGCAATGTACAAGATTATGAGATTTTTTAGGAACTTTAATTACACACCCAACAATGGGTAATATACCGTGATGATGAATTATTTTTATTATTGTTATTATTATTATTATATATATACCGGCATGGGCGTCCGCAGAAATTTATCTAAAGGGGGGCAAAATTTTAATTGTAAAAGATAAGAATTTTTAGGAACTTTAATTACACACCCAACAATGGGTAAAATTCCGTGATGATGAATTATTATTATTATTATTATTATTATTATTATTATTATTATATATACCGGCATGGGCGTCCGCAGAAATTTATCTAAGGAGGGGGGGGGGCAAAATTTAAAAATAGAAGATAAGAATTTTTAGGAACTTTAATTACACACCCAACAATGGGTAATATGCCGTGATAAATTATTATTATTATTATAATATATATATATATATATATATATACCGCCATGAGCGTCCGCAGAAATTTATCTAAGGAGGGGCAAAATTTTTATTGTAGAAGATAAAATGAGTTATTTTTCATTTTATACATAATTCATATCTCCATTTTCCCTCTGCTTGGGGATCACTGGTGTATATTAGTTTAAAATATATTTTTATCGAAAAGAAATGTTCATTATTTTATTATCTATTGTTGTAATCAAGCTTTTATATCTTCTAATCATAATTATTTATATATAAAAAAAAAAATTACTGCGAAATATATATTGAATTAATAACCTCAGACATTCTTGACGTTTGATACAGCATGGCGGCTTAGCTCTATTTCAAATGAACTTTACATGTGTATTAGAGAAAAGGAGATAAAATAGTTTGTTACTTCGTTCGAAAAATAATGACGGACCGATTACCACAAAGGAATAGAAATAAATCTTACTTGTCTTATTTTGTACATAGGTATGTAGAAGAAGTAAAAATTGACGATAAACAATATTACAAAATTGAAACACTGTAACAAATCTTTTAATAGAAAAACCTTTATTTACTTACTTACTTACAACTAAGGATACATTTAATAAACAAGTGATAAAATAAATGTGTTATTTTTTACCTTCCGTCACCTTTAGGTAAGGAAGGTATTGTCTTTGGTCAATAAATTCGGTGGTGAGTTTTTGATGAATAAGCACGTTTTAGGGTCCCTAGAATACGATTTTACTATTTTTACGATGATGTCTGTATGTGTGTGTGTGTGTGTGTGTGTATGTACGTATGTGTGTGTGTATGTATGTATGTGTGTGTGTGTAACAAAATTTTCGTCTGCGATAACTCTATTACTACAATTCTAAAAATTATAATTCTTTCGTATTTCTCTTCGTTACATCCATGTGAAGAGCTGATTAGATTTTGGTTAGAATTGGACAACCGGAAATACCCTCATTTGAAGATTTTAACAGTTTTTCTTGAAAAAACTATGTTAAATATCATTTTTTCACATTTAATGTTATTATAAATATTAAAGAATATTTTATTGTCTATACGATTTGACTGCATTTTATACTTAATATTAAATGGACATAGAGTTAATAAATTATAAAGAAATTAAATTTCATAAAGTAGCCATAGCTATGGAAACAGCTACTATATTAAGAAAATTTTGATTGAAAAATATCAGTGTCAAGTGAAATTGACATAGTGTGTGTGTCTTTTAATTTTACTGGAAATGTAGGATCTTTTGCTATAAATTGTATGGAATTTGCATAAAATATATGCAACTGCCGGAAGGTAAAGTACAAGAAATATAATCTTTAGCAATAAGGAACTTTCTGTATGTAATTCGTACAAAATACATAGAACTGACGGAAGGTAATGTGCTGGCCACACCAGATTTTTAATATAAATAAGGAAAAAAATGAATAGACATATAAATAAGTAACAAAAATAAACAGACATTCTATATGCATAATTATTAAATAAAATATGAAAGCTATTTGTCTTTAAATGCGAATAACAGTCTTCTTGGGTTCTATGCAAAATGGTCAATAACTTTTTTTATAAATTCTTTTTTATTTTCTTTTCCCTCAATTTCTTTCCTATGTATGCTTAGCATGCATAATCCCGTTAACCTATTTTCGCTTATTGTCGACCTAAGCCATGTTTTTACCCTCCGAAGGGTAATAAAAGATCTCTCGATCGAACACGTTGTTGCAGGCAGCGTTAAGGTGAAATGATACCCCAGCGCGTGAAATTCAAAATTAGTAAAATGGTTTTTAATTTTTTATTTAAAATTTTGTAATGTAATATGATTTCTTCGTATACACAAATAAAAAGGGTAAAATTTGCCATGAAAACAAAATAGTTTCAATAATATTTGTATGTATTTATTCACCCAAAATAATATTTTAAATATTATTTTCAATATATCTCCAGTTCAAAACCTACAATTTTGATTAAATTTGCAGTAAATATTTAAAACAGGGTAAGGAATAAAATATGTGAAAATTAAGAAAAATTATTTTCGAGAACAATTTTAAAAATCCAAAAAACCTACTTTTTTCATACATTTTAATGTTTTTCTTCTATACTAAACCTACAATTTTGTTTATACTTTAATATGTTTTGAAGAATATTATTATACATAACATATAAAAAAAATCAAAAATTAAATTTTGGGAACATACTTAAAAAAAATAAAATGTTAAATTTTATTTATTTTCTCAAGTCTATGAAATTCTATTCCTAAAATTTGTTTAGTATTGCGTACTGTACACATTTTTGTATTTCTTAGGCAAGTATTTTAAATATTTATCGTTTAATATAGAAGATATTGATAATTAAAACACATTCGGGAAGTATTTTCGTCAAATATCAGGAAGTGGCGCTATGAGTAGACCTAGCGGTGCATAGATAAGCTATAATGAAATCAATTTTAAAAATCCAAAAAACCTACTTTTTTCATACATTTTAATGTTTTTCTTCTATACTAAACCTACAATTTTGTTCATACTTTAATATGTTTTGAAGAATATATACATAACATAAAAAAAATCAAAAATTAAATTTCGGGAATATACTTAAAAAAAAAAATGTTAAATTTTATTTATTTTCTTAAGTCTATGAAATTCTATTCCTAAAATTTGTTTAGTATTGCGTACTGTACACATTTTTGTATTTCTTAGGCAAGTATTTTAAATATTTATCGTTTAATATAGAAGATATTGATAATTAAAACACATTCAGGAAGTATTTTCGTCAAATATCAGGAAGTGGCGCTATGAGTAGACCTAGCGGTGCATAGATAAACTATAATGAAATCGGTGACTCCATGGAAAATAGAAAAAAATGAAGTGAATAAGTACATACGTTTAATTTAGTTTTATATATTAAATTTATACGCCGATATTTTAACTTAAAAATTAGAAGTAGGTAATTTTTTAGAAATTTCCAAAGAAATTACGTTCTATAGGTACGCACTAGTCATTGGTATTGTTAGTGTTACTATGAATACAAAAAAAATATAAATAGTTCCCAATAATTATTTTCATTAAAATGTAAAATTTTATTAATTATTAAATTCAAATTCAATATATATATATATATATATATATATATATATATATATATATATATATATATATATATATATATATATATATGTGTGTGTGTGTGTGTGTGTGTGTGTGTGTGTGTGTGTGTCTGTGTGTGTGTGCGTGTGTGCGTGCGTGTGTGTGTGCGTGCATGTGTGTGCAAATTGTTTTCTTCACAAAATTTTGAATATTAGAACTACAAACAGTGGTACACATTTGACATTTACATGAAACTACAACTATATGACTACAAAAACTCTGTTATACATACGTGAATTATAAATAAAAAATACTAATAAAAGAGAAAATAATACGAAAACTAAAGAAACACAATTGACAGCAAAGTTACGTTTACAAATGTCAACAAAAAGTGTACCATTGTTTAATCTGATTAGCGCCATCTTTTGATACTTGAAAATCCCAATAGTTACTCATATTAATACGAAATAGAATAAATTTAATAATTAATTTGGAGGATTTAATATTACAATATCGACATGTATTTGGTGTAAGTACAATTTTGTTTAGCCGTAGGCCCTAGGAAGCGCATAAAATAACATATGTAAAGATACATATTGACTGTTCGTTTTCCAAACTTACAAATCATTTTTACCAAAATAAGCCACAGGGAACTTAATATTTACATAGGAATTACATTCCGTCATACCTTTAGATAAGGAAGGTATTGTCTTTAATTTTAAAAAAATGATGGTGAGTATTTAATGAATAAGCACGTTTTAGAGTCCCTAGAATACGATTTTTCTATGTTTGCGATGATAATATGCATAAGGTATAAATGCCCAAATTATTGTTATTTTGCATACAAGATAAAAGCTTGAACACCGTAATTTATCCACTGAGTAAAAGCTTCGTTCTCGAAATATTAGATCTGTGCCTAAATAACAACTTAGTTCTCAGAATAGTCGGTCACCAAATAAATGAATTATCGAACTATAATATAAGTTCCTTTTTAAATTCCGTCAAATTTGAGTTCTGTGCGTTAGGTTACCGTTATTAAACCATTTTTCTGAAAATTTGCAAGAGAAGAAGTCGCATTTTTACAAGTTTATGACTTGATCAATATGCAAAATTATTTAAACTAAAACACTAATATTAAACTAGAAAATAAACGTATGCTCTCAATAATGATAATTACAAACATATTTATAAATAAATTCAAATAAAATGGAATTTTTATCAAATACTATCTACTTAATAATAGAAAAATGTGAGAGGCAGTAAACTTTCACGAAGTAAGCATATACGAGCCTATACCAACAATTTGAATTTAATAATTAATAAAATTTTACATTTTAATGAAATTAATTATTGGGAACTATTTATATTTTTTTTGTATTCATAGTAACACTAACAATACCAATGACTAGTGCGTACCTATAGAACGTAATTTCTTTGGAAATTTCTAGAAAATTACCTACTTCTAATTTTTAAGTTAAAATATCGGCGTATAAATTTAATATATAAAACTAAATTAAACGTATGTACTTATTCACTTCATTTTTTCTATTTTCCATGGAGTCACCGATTTCATTATAGTTTATCTATGCACCGCTAGGTCTACTCATAGCGCCACTTCCTGATATTTGACGAAAATACTTCCCGAATGTGTTTTAATTATCAATATCTTCTATATTAAACGATAAATATTTAAAATACTTGCCTAAGAAATACAAAAATGTGTACAGTACGCAATACTAAACAAATTTTAGGAATAGAATTTCATAGACTTAAGAAAATAAATAAAATTTAACAGTTTATTTTTTTAAAGTATGTTCCCGAAATTTAATTTTTGATTTTTACCTTCCGTCACCTTTAGGTAAGGAAGGTATTGTCTTTGGTCAAAAAATTCGGTGGTGAGTTTTTGACGAATAAGCACGTTTTAGGGTCCCTAGAATACGATTTTACTATTTTTACGATGATGTCTGTATGTGTGTGTGTGTGTGTGTGTATGTGTGTGTGTGTGTGTGTGTGTGTGTGTGTGTGTGTGTGTGTGTGTGTCTGTGTGTGACAAAATTTTCTAATGCGATAACTCTAATACTGCAATTCCAAAAATTATAATTCTTTCGTATTCCTCTTCGTTACATCCATGTGAAGAGCTGATTAGATTTTGGTTATAATTGGTCAACCGGAAGTACCCTCATTTGAAGATTTTAACAGTTTTTCTTGCAAAAACGATGTTAAATATCATTTTTTCACATTTAATGTTATTATAAATATTAAAGAATTATTTATTCTCTATACGATTTGAATGCATTTTATACTTCATATTAAATGGATATAGAGTTAAAAAATTATAAAGAAATTAAATATCATATATATTAGTCAGCTTTGCTATAACTCTGGAAACAGCTGCGATACATTAAGAAAATTCTGATTGAAAGGTGTCAGTGTCAAGTGCAGTTGACAGTATGTTTATGTTATAATTTTACTGGAAATATAGGATCTTTTGTTAGAAACTTTCTGTATGGAATTAGTACAAAATACATACAACTGCCTTAAGGTAATGTACAAGAAATATAATCTTTTGCAAGGAACCTTCTATATGACATTTATACAAAATAAATAGAACTGACGGAAGGTAATGTGCTGGCCACATCAGATTTTTTTTATATGTTATGTATAATAATATTCTTCAAAACATATTAAAGTATGAACAAAATTGTAGGTTTAGTATAGAAGAAAAACATTAAAATGTATGAAAAAAGTAGTTTTTTTTGGATTTCTCGAAAATCATTTTTCTTAATTTTCACATATTTTATTCCCTATATATATATATATATATATATATATATATATATATATATATATATATATATATATATATATATATATACCGTGTGTCCCAAGCAAACCTTGACATAGGCGTTTAACATGGGAAAACAGATTTTTGTGAATAAAAAGTGCCCGGCTTAAAATTAAGCCATGCTATTTAACATGATAATAGTACATTACCTCGTGTACCTTATTTAATATTAATTACATTATCATTGCGTAAATCAGAGAAAATTATAAATATCTGTTAATAAATATTTGTTTCAATATTTTATCACGTAATATCAAAATAATTGCAATTGTCATTGTCGGTCAATGGTTAGCATTAGGGCTGTCAATATCCGTAAAAATACCAATCCGGATATCCGGATAAGTGCATATCCGGTATCCGAAAAAACCGGTATCCGGTTTGAAATACGGATAAACCGGTATCCGGTAACCGGATAACCGAATATCCGGAAAAACCGATAACAGAAATTCATATAAGCCATATTGTTAAAAAGTAAAAATCAAATACCCCTAGGTCCTAATACTTACAATATAAGTTACAACTTAGAAATATTAACTATATGCATACTTATTACCTATACGTAATTTTGTAGATTAACAAGAACAATGGTAATCATAGAAAAAATATAAGTAATAACATGATTTTATTTAGTGCCTATTTAAGTATTTAATTTACGTATTTATATTACAGTTCCTTGAATAGGTTGGCCAAAATATGTATTACAGGGTGTCCGTTGGGGTCTCTGAAACCGTAAGAGATACGAAGTAGGTTAAATTGGGGAAAAGTTGTCGCATTGGTAGGCCACTTTAATAATGTATTTGTTTTTCCGAAAAAATACATAGGTGACTAGATAAAGCGAAAAATCTAATTTTGGCCGATTTAGTTTTTCACTTATAACTTTTTTTTTGAATTATTACAAGTTTCTAATTTGCACATTCTACAGACACTTTTTTACGCAGAAAACATACATAAACTAAACAAAAGACTATGACTAAATGACTATATTCGCTTACTTACAACGTTATAAGCTTATAAGCGCGAATACGGCTAGAACATAGACCTATATGAACGACTGGAATGCACCGGCGCAAACATGTATTCTAACTAAAGATAAAGAAAGAGTACACTACGCAACGCATGCAATACGCAAGTCAAGTAGCAGTGATAATAAAAAATTAGTAATCATTATTATAAATTATAACCAGATAGAATAATTCGGATATTCGGTTATCCTGTTTTCCGAATTGAAAAATCAGGATATTCAGTTATCCGATTTTCAGGATTGAAAAATCCGTATACTCGGTTATCCGGTTTGAAATATCCGGATACTCAGTTTTTCGGATTGAAAAATCCGGGTTTTCGGATATCCGGTTTATCCGGATAGAGAAAAAACGGATATTTTAAAAATGAAAATCCGGATATCCGGATTTCATTGACAGCTCTAGATAGCATGCTGACTGTGGAATGAGATGACGTTTAGAGGTTGGGGTTCGAATCTTAGTCAAGACAGTTTTTTTATTATTTTTTTATTTATGAATTAATTGGGAATTATATTAAAGATATTATGTATTATATTAATAATAACTGTCTTGACGGGGATTCGAACCCCAACCTCTAAACGTCCTCTCATTCCACAGTCACCTACGCTAACCATTTACCTACAATGACAATAGCATATATTTTGATACTACGTGGTAAAATATTGAAACAAATATTTATTGACAGATATTTATAATTTTCTCTGATATACGCAATGATAATAATGTAATTGATATTAAATAAGGTACACGAGGTAATGTACTATTATCATGTTAAATAGCATAGCTTAATTTTATGCCGGACACTTTTTATTCATAAAAATCAGTTTTCCCATGTTAAACGCCTGTCAAGGTTTGCTTGGGACACACGGTATATATATATATATATATATATATATATATATATATATATATATATATATATATATATATATGTGTGTGTGTGTGTGTGTGTGTGTGTGTGTGCGTGCGTTTGGGAATGTTGTAATCTTCACTAAAAATATCAACTAATGTGAGTACTTAAGACCAAAATTATTTTATAAATATTACAGAAATAGAAGAAACGAATATGAATTTAGAAGATGAGAAAATAAATATTTAAATTTCATACGAAGCAACAGTTGAAGACTGCTCGGTAGCGTATTTTTCAGGGTGGGGAACATTCAAAATGTTAAAGAAATTTAACTGTTCTTTATGTAAAGAAACTCTTAGTAAAACTACAAATCTAAATAATCCTCTTCATGAACTAATTAACAAAGATGTTACACATATGAAAATAATTTGATATATCCAACAGAAACTTTATATAATGTTGTAAAATTTCAACTAGAAATACTTTGTAAACATTTTGAAAAAAATCTGATGTGGACACCACACGACTTCCTTGTACGCAAGACCAATATGAAAATGAAGTATAGACTCAGTTATAAAACTGCACGTATTTGACGTAATTTGACATTAACATCTATTTTTTATTTTTTTTGTTATTTTTTGTCCTAATCCATAGCAAGCTTCATTACAAAAACCAAAAAGTATGTAAGTTTTAAATTTACATATCTCGCTTATACAAAGGGCTAATTTAATAATACTTGATGTGCTAGACGCAGAATTTAATTCTCTAAAACTCTTATTTGAAACATTTATTTCTAAAATCAAAATGAAACCATTTTATTCAAGAAAAACTGTTAACAACTTCAGATAATATATCACTTCCGGTTAGCCTGTTTTAACCAAATTCCGCTATGTTATTCCAATTGATACAAAAGTCGTGTATACTAAATTTGAAAAGTTTTAGATTATATTTTAATATAGTTTTTCATTAAAATCTATTATAGGCTTCAAATAAAGTACCTTTTCTGGACATTATGTAATGACCAAAAAGGGAGGTGCACAACTAGATGTTATAGAAGTCCTAAATACAAAATTTCAACTTTCTACGGCTTACCGTTTTTGAGTTATGCGAGATACGTACGTACGTACAGACGTCACGACGAAATTAGTCAGAATGGATTCAGGGATGGCCAAAATGGATATTTCCGTTGAAATCTGAAAACCGAAATTTTTCGCGAATACAATACTTCCTTTACTTTGTACAAGGAAGTAAAAAGAAAGTTTATCGCAATATCAAACAAGTTTTATTAAACATAGCGAAATTGGAAACAGAAAAAAAAGTTTCCCGACTGGTTTATAAATTATACAATCCATAAAGAGTACATATTAGAAATAATTTAAAAGTTAAATTATTTGAAGAATGTAAGTGGACAAGCGATGCCATGAAAAACAAAAGTAAAATATTGGACAAGATACAGGTAGTGTCTCCTAAAAATTTAATAATAAATTAGCTAACCGTTATTATTTTTTAAAAAATATATACATTCTTAAAGAAAATTTGTTAATGTTATTGGAATAAATAATGTGAGGAAATATAACAAATAATTGCTTTCCTTTCAACTGAAGTTCATGTTATGAATTTTGTTTATTCATTTATTCTTTAAGCTTTATACAATACTTCATTATCAAAATTTAATTACATATATTGTTTGTGACACGGGTTTCTACTCCATTATCGTTTAATAATTTTAGCAATAATTTTTTTTTGATTTTATTATTTTATAAATGAAAAATGATATTGTTGACAGTGTTAACTGTTTTAAAATGAATAGGTAATAAAACGTTGTCATTTGATAATGTTTCGAAGAGTGTGCATTATTATTATTTTTTTTTTTTGAAGACGCAAAAAAATTTATTAAGAATTTTTTTATTATTAAATATACGCATTCCATCCAAAACTGGTGATATTTAATGAAAATCTTTCTTTATTTTTTTATGTATGTCTATGTTTCATTTGATTCATTTGTTATTATTTTGTATGTATGCTACTATACTTGAGTACTACATCGTAAACTAGACATGAACATTTTAACAAAACTTCATTCCTTTTCTAGTACAGTGCGCGTAAAGACATCTCCTGACAAACTATCAAACTAGAATATGAAAGTAATTTTTTACCGTTATGTGCCCATTCTGTTTGCTTGCATATTTTCTGTGCTAAGGGATAGAGTTTGATAGTTCAATGATGCGAAACTAGGTGGCAACACCATTCAATTTAGCGGCATTTTATGATGTTTTGAAGATCATGTAGGCGTAAATAAAAGTATATATATATATATATATATATATATATATATATATATATATATATATATATATATATATACAGGGTGTTAATTAAAAAGCGGGCCATAGGCGTTTAACATGGGATATCAGTTTTTCCATGTGCAAAAGTTCCCAATTAATTTGAGACAAAAATGTTTCAAATAAAAGTTGTAGATAATTAAATTGTACGCCTAAATCACTAAACAGATTTAATTTTGCACGTTTGGTATCGTGTAAAATTGAATTTGAAATTCTATTATATTGCTTATTTGTGGCAATAGCCATGGAATAGAAACAATGTTATGAAGAAATGCATTTATTTTGAACTGTCAGAAATTCGATTTTCAAATAAAAATTACATGTAATTATATTCTACACCTAAGCCACTATACATATTTTGTTTATAATGTAGATCTAAATCTCAACAGAGATTTCATTTAAATTTTATTTTGTAACCTGAAAAATTGACAATTCAAACGATATGTGTTTCTTTGTAATTTTGTTAATATTCCATGGCTATCGCTACAGATGAGCAATTTTTCTACAATTTCAAATTCGATTTTACACGTTACCAAACGTGCAACAGTAAATCTGTTTATTGATTTAGGAGTACAATTTAATTATCTACAACTTTTATTTGAAACTTTATTGCTTAAAATTAAATGGGAACTTTTGCGCAAGGAAAAACGGATTTCCCATGTTAAACGCCTATGGCCCGCTTTTTAATTAACACCCTGTATATATATATATTAAAAATATTCTTTCAGTTAATGTCAAAGCGATGTTAAAGTTTTCGACGGTTCAAATCTAAAAGAATATTTTAAAATGGCGGAAACAAAAAAGGAAATAAATGGTGTTATGTTTTATATCACACACGGAATTTTACATAGGCGAGTTATAGATAAAAACGGTAGAAATTTCGAGCAAATAGTAGTACCTAGAAAATTAGTGGGAAAATTAATAGATTTTGCACATGATAATATGTGGTTAGGACATTTAGGATGCAATAAAACAACTCAAAGAATACAACAAAACTATTGGTGGAGTCAGATGAGTAAAGACGTAAAGAATAAAATAAAATGTTGCGATACCTGCATGCGAATTGGGAAATCAACTGATAAGAAAAGAGCACCAATGTGCCGAGTGCCTATAATAACTGAACCTTATAAACGGGTAAATGTGGATATTGTAGGACCTATGATTAAAACTGAGAAGGGAAATCGATATTTGTTAACATTCATTTGTAATGCAACAAAATTTCCTGATGCTATTCCATTACAAGTTGCAGATTCTGAATCTCTGGTAGAAGGACTGTTGAACATATTTTCCAGAGTAGGATTTCCTGCGGAAATTCAAATGGATTTGGGTACAGTGTTTACAAGCAATCTAACTACGGAATTCTTGGATCAATGTGGAATAAAAATCATACACAGTTCAGCCTATCATCCACAGTCCAACGCGGTGGAAAGATTCCATGGAGTGTTGAAGAGAATACTGAGAGCATTGTGCTATGAACATGGCAAAGAGTGGGACGAATATATCGATCAAGCACTATTTGCAATTAGATGTGCGCCACATGCTGTTCATGGGTTTAGTCCTGCGGAACTAGTTTATGGACAACAAATGAGATCACCTTTGAGCCTGGTTAAAGATTTATGGACTGGCAAAGATACAAATGAACCAGTTGTAAATTATATTCTAAACTTGTTCGATCGGTTAAAGAAGATGCAAGATATAGTAGAAGAAACTATGGGAAAAGCTCAAGATAAATCAAAAAAATATTATGATCGAAAAACAAACGATATTAAGTGTAATGTTGGCGACAAAGTTATGTTATACCGATATGCACTTACAAACAAATTACAAATGCAATGGACCGGACCAAAGAAAATTGTAAAAAAAAATTCGGAAACCAATTATATTATTGAAGAACTTTCCGGGAAGAGGAAACAGATGTTGGTCCATGTAAATCTATTGAAACCATATTATGAAAAGGCAGAAGTGGTAGCAATGACCATTACTCAACCGGGAGAAGACCAAACAGAATTTGATATCCCAGAATTAGAAGAAGTAAGGAACAAAGCGATACTTACAGTTTCTGAGATATTAGAACAAGCTAAAGGAATTGGAGAACTTACAGAAGTTCAGAAAGCTGAATTGAAGAGTCTAATGCAAGAATTTCCGGGATTGTTCTCAAATCGACCGGGACGAACAAACTTAATAGAGCATGACATTGCACTAAAGGAGGAAAAGGTTATAAGATCAAGAGCATACTCTCATTCGCCTAGGATACGAGAAATTATCGACAAAGAAATAGATAAGATGCTTGAGTTAGGAGTAATTCGACCAAGCGATAGCCCTTATTCATCACCTATGATTTTGGTGGAAGCAGAAGGAAAGGAACCAAGACCAGTAATAGATTACCGAGCTTTAAATACAATAACGGTTCCACAGCAACACCCTGTGCCGAATATAGAATCCTGTGTTGAACGATATAGTACGGCCAAGTATCTGAGTTTAATTGACGTCGTGAGAGCTTATTGGCAAATTGGAATGACAGAAAGAGCTAGTAAGTATGCAGCTATTATAACTCATCGAGGTGTTTTTGAACCGGTGACGTTAGCTTTTGGGTTACAATCTGCTCTGTTCTCTTTTCAAAGATTAATGGACAAAATCTTGGAAGGGATGAGTGAATTTGCTGAACCATTTCTAGACGATGTAGCGGTACATTCCATGACCTGGGAGGATCATTTGAAACATTTACGCCGAGGGGTGAACCACCTAGTAAAAAATGTACAGGGATTGCCATTTTTGGCAATACTGAGATATTTAATGTCAGTATTACCTGTATTTAAAAAATACTGCCAGTATTACTAAAAAACTGCCAATATGACCAGAATAATGCCAATATTGCTAAAAAATTACCAAAATTGCCAGTATTGTTAACGTATGTACTGTATTGCCAATGTTTTCGAATTTAATTTTTTTATATATAAATAACGATTATGATGACAAAAACTTTTTTTAATAATTACTTTGCGATATAACAATTTGTTATCAGTGCAACTGTGTCGTCACAACGACTGGTGCGAAAAGGATAGCAATAGGTTTCGTTAAAAATCAAATGCAGTTAAACAAAAACAATTAAGACTTTAATACTACAAATTGCTTCAAAATTAATTGAACTTTTATTAAAAATAATTTAAAAAAATGAGTGCTCCATTGCAGAACAAATAAATTTATACTTACATAGATCGGTACTAATTTCATTCAAAGCTTGAATTCTATTTAGGCGCCTTAGAATATCTAGTAGATCAAAATTAACGATAGTTGAAAACGTACTTGTCATAGACCTGGTTTGACGAAATATTTTCTCGCAGGGTTGAATGCTGTAGAGCCAAGGTAAAAAGGGAATTTTGTTTTCTCGACATTTATCTAACATAATAATTAATTGATGATCATTTAACTCTATACATGTGTAACTATTTAAAGTCAAGAAATTTTTCTCAATACTAAATTTGTTTTCTTTCAGCCATTGTTTCCAAAGCTTCAGAAAAAAAATTGAATACCACATAATAGTATATTATGTGGCAAGTGTGTGAAGCTTCGGCTTGTTTCGCAAACCACCCGAATGTAAAATAGGCTTCACACACGTGTTACATACTATACTTTTTCTACGACCTTGCAATAAAGTATAACTTTTTCTTCACATTGTCATTCTTTTAACTCTGTATCACTATTAAAATATTAAAAGGAAATATAATAAATTTATATTTTGTAAGTAAAATAAATAAATAAATATATCATCACGGCATATTACCCATTGCTGGGTGTGCCAATCTGCTTTGTACACAGAATAAGTGACAATCTGTAAGATCATAAAATTTGTATTAGATTGCTTAGAATTTTTTTATTTATAGCTTTTGAATGCTTACTAAACTGGATTTATATTTGACATAAAGCTGTAAATTTAGAATTCCAAATTTTATTTTATGTTATTTCTCCGAACCATTTACCAACACATGATTTACACACACACACACATATATATATATATATATATATATATATATATATATATATATATATATATATATATAAAGATATTCATTCTGCATATTAAAACTGAACTATTTACTTTACGCACACTGTGCGTGAAGTATCACTTCACGAACAGTGTACAAAAAATCAAACTTCACACAAAAATTGATACGTGAAGTACTTCCTTCATGCATGTATATAATGTGTAACAATTAAATATTGTTGTGTTTTGTGTTGCTTGGCTGTCAGGAATTTGTTTTATTAAATCTGTCACACATAAAGCAGATAGTTTAATTAATTAATTAAAATTCATTTTATCTGTATCTGAAATATTATTATTATTAATTGTAAAATTAAGATAATAGAAAGAAACATCAAAAGATGCAGTTAAATAACATGTAAACTGAAATTTTTTTTCCGGATTGCCGGAAACAACCAACTTTTTATTTCAAATGTAACATCATGTACACAGGTATTTTAAAAATACGGATCCTGTAGAAAATTCTGAATTCCATCTTACATAATAAGTTATTTTAGGTTGTAAACTATCGTACATTTTTTTAAATAAACATACAATTTAGTCATTTTTCCTGAAAAGATTATAAAGGTAAAGTACCTAATGACTTTACTCTCATGAAGATATTTTTCATATTTTCTTAGTAAATAAATAAAATACATAAATAACTTAGTTACTGTAATACTCAGGTTTAATTATATTTAACTCACTGCACAGTCTATCCACTCAAACAAGTTAAAGCTTGAAATTATAAAAATAATCGTCTTTTCGCCTTGCTTTTCGCAGAGAAATGATGACGAATCTCTGTATTGCTGTATGTATTGCCACTTATTGCCGCTTATTGCCGAGTATTCCAGAGTATTGCTACGTATTTCCAAATACTGCGTCGTATTCCCTAGTATTCCTAACTATTGCCATGTACTGATAGTATTTCCAAATGTATTCCTTAAAAAATTTCCGCAATGTACAAAGCAGGATTGACCATAAAGGCAAAAAATGTGAATGGGGTCAAGCTCAAGTTTTGTATTTGGGACACAAAATAGAACAAGGATATAGAAGTCCATGCGAAGTAAAAGTAGCTGCCATACAAGAATTTCGGCGACCAGAAACGAAAAGAGATGTAAGAGCTTTTTTAGGTGTAACTGGTTATTATAATCATTACATACCTATGTACGCTGAAATAGCAAGTCCATTGACCGATGCATTGCGCAAAAATGCTAAAAATGTAATAGAATGGGATGATAAAAGGAAAAATCATTTCAACGATTAAAGGAAGAATTGATAAATGGTAATATATTGAGAGTACCAAATTATAACCGCGAATTTATATTGCAAACGGATTGTTCGAAAAGAGGAATGGGGGTGACTCTGTCTCAACGCGATGAAAACAACGAAGAACATCCGGTATTATATATGAGCAAAAAGCTTACCGATAGGGAACAAGCATATAACGCCAGTGAGTTAGAATGTGCTGCCTTAGTATGAGCTGTAGGGAAATTGAAACATTTCACAGTAGAAACAGATCACTGTCCGTTGACGTGGTTGAAACAAATGAGCAATAAAAATGGACGACTATTGCTTTGGTCGTTAGCCTTGCAAATGCTAAATTTTACTATCAACTATAAACCTGGAAAAAATGCGGAAATGTAGATTCTCTATCACGATATTTTGTTGAGTAACAGACAAGAAATTCCTATCATTTAGTTTAGTTTGACAATAATTTTAGGTTGCTTAAGGTTCAAATATTGTTAGTTAAGTTGATTTTTAAGTTTTAATTTATCAAAACAAGACCACAGAATTCCAGATTGCAAGCTTGTGTTGCTCAGATAAACTGGAATCAGTCTTGTGGTGCCAGAAACTTGTGGGTTTCAAACCCCAAAGACTGTTTCAACGGGGGGGGGGGGGGGGGTCAACTGTTGGGAATTGGTTGCCAACTGCCGAACGGGTACGAGCGGAGACGAGCCAAGTCGGTCCCAGCGAGATCGAGAGGGGTCGGCTGGCTACGGAGGGTGTTTGTGTTGTGCTGTGCGGCAGGTATTCGAGGGAGAACTATCATCAGTGGCGTATTATCCCAGAAGCCCGAGAAGCCCGGGCTTCTGGAGCAAAATTATAGGGGGCGCAAAAATATGAAAGGAATTGAAAAAAAATCACATATTTAAAAAAATATAAACTGAAAAAAGATGCAATTAAATGTGTAGGGGCGGGCGCCTGTCTGCAGGCAGAACATTGACAATGTTTTTCCTAACATTGTCATTTTATTACGAATGTCTGCTTGCAAAGCAGTGACTAACTGTACTGGCGAGAGATCCTTTTCAGCACTGAAGAGACTGACGGATTACCGGAGATCCACATTATCCAAAACAAAATTAAACGCTTTGGCTATTATGTGCATTGAAAAAACTCTTTTAAATGAAATTAATTTTGACGACACAGTGAATATTTTTGCCAGTGCCAAAGTAAGAAAAATGTCATTTTTATTTATCATTATAATATATATTAATTAAAATTAAAAGTTTAGTTTCAATATTTGCTGAATTTTACTTTTAAAAAAACTCCCATTTATCCGCCTATGATTGTCAGTTTTGGAATCATTGGTCTATGTCAGTTGTTAGGTTTAATTTTTATAATTATTGTATTGGTTTCTTACTAGAAAAGTTCAAGTATATTTTTTTGTTTCATTAAAGTTAAACAAAAACCGGGGGGGGGGGGGGGGGCTTGGGGGCGCAAAAAGTTCAAGGGCTTCTGGCGCCAAACTACCTTAATACGCCACTGACTATCATAGAGTGTAGACCTTGGTATAGACGATATTTGAAAGTTTGTATCATTTTACTTTGTGAAGTAGTAAATAAAGAAGTTAATCTTTACAAAATAAAGAAGTTATTTGTATCATTCACAAATATTGTAACCCAGCTCCTCATCGAAGGCGATACACAACAACAGTAGCAACAGCGTTGTGCCGATTGTTATTGCCGAGTAAGTTGATTAGTTCATTCTTTAACATGCCTACTGTAGTATATCGTTGGGCCGCTAAATTTATTTAGTTATGTGGGACGCGCATAGATACCAACAAATCCCACATTTTACTTTAGTACATACTAACCGTAAGGCGCCCATTCTGTTTGCTTGCATCACAGGCAAACAGCAAGCATTATTATTATTTTGTACATCATTTCATTGTTGCGCTGTATTAGCGACTACAAGTTCCATATAATTTTTATGCACAAAAAGAGGGCAATATTACTCTCTTCTCTATTAACGCATTGTTTTTGGACTGGACAGTCATTATCAGGCTGTATTTACTGTCAATTTTTATTAACGCATTATTTTTGGACAGTCAGTGTCAGACTGTATTTGCTGTTAGAACGGGCGTCTAATGGTAATAATTGAACTTCATTTTCTAATTCGGCTGTTCAGCAAAAGATGGTTCTAGTCGCATCGATATGTACAAGAAAATGGTTTTGATAACTTCTTTTTGAATGACAATGAGATGAGGTTCGAAAGCAGTGTTCAAAACTATTTTCCCTATTAGTAAGGGTAACGAGAACTGACGGAAACTATCGAAAATTGACGAATTCCAATGTTACTAAGGGGAGATACATTACAAATAAGGAATAAGAAAGTAGAAATAAATGAATTTCTAGTTAAATCATTTTTGTAGCGCACGAAATAATTTCCATTAACCAAATTTTATTTATCAGAAAATTGTTTACGTGTGTTACTCCCTAAATTATTTTAGAAAAAAAAACATGAAATAAAATTTGTAGAGATCAAAAAAGACTTATTTATTTCTTTTGCTTTGTAACTGCAAAAATTGAATTTGAAATTTGAGTAGAACTAATAAAATTACCCCTTAATATTAATGTTAATAAAAACTAAATACGTATTTCGAGAACTAAGATCTCATCATTAGTAGTAAAACAGAGTAGTTGTTAGGGATTAACTACTTGTCAACATCGAACTGTCACAAATACCGAATGTCACTAATACCGAAAAGTTGTAAATATCGCGCCTAAGTTGGCAATGCTGACGAGCACCAAGACCCGTGACCTCGACGCATTTCACGGTTGTACAAAAATGTCTGCCGAGCGAAGTGTGGACGTGCCGAATTGAATCCGTTGACTTCGGATATTTGAAAGTGTCAGCAGCCACTAAAATTGTAATACAAGTGCTTCACTGCATTAAAGGTAGGCGGGGAGCATTTATTTAGATACAATTAAACTCTTTATTTAAAATAACAAATGCTTAGACTTAAGTTAGTTTTCCATTGTAATAAGTTTATTAAAACAATTTGTATTTTGTAGGCGCCTTTAATGCGAATTCTATTTTGAATAAACGCCTCATTCAATTCTGGTCCAGCCAATTATTTGCGCCCGCTTCCTGTGCGAGAAATTAACAGTAGTCAAGATTAAAAAGTTTAATAGAATTGTTTACTTTGTGATTATTAATAAACATTTGTTGCGCTACACTACTTTTTCCTGGATTACCGCTTTTTAGGTGATAAAAATATTCTTTAACCAGGGGTCAATTTGCCTTTAATTTGACCGTATTACTGTATTACAATCATTACAACTAATTTTATAAATAACGCATTTTTTTCTTAGTATTTATTTTATCTTTAGGGTTGATTTGTAAGTTACGGTTAAATTTTGATTTTTAAAAATGCTGTTTAAACTTTTGGAAGCGTTATCGTACGGTAGTGTTATGTATTTATTATTATTATTTTTATAATTAGATGGTGTTAACGTTGTAAAATTAAAAATGGATTGGCGATTTTTAAATTTATTAACTAATTTATTGATAGTTTTAAACGGGAAACCGTTATATTTAGCTATTTCTTTAATATAGTTCAGTTTTAAATGTAATTAATATGTTTATCAAAAAATTGAACGAAGCTAATGTATTTAAAATGATTGGAGTCTGCAGTTAAAAATGTTTTAGTGTCCGTGGATTTTTTGTAGATATCAAACTCTATTATTATATTATCTCTTACTTACTTTATCTATATATAATATTATTATATCATCTAACTGTGAGTTAATATTATTTGGTAAATATTTTAAACTTAACAAGTTAAGTTCTTTAGAAAATTTTTCCGACGATTGATTTACAACGATGTTTTTATATAAAAATTTGATAAAAATCAATAATTTCTTTTTAAAAAATATGTTGATTTAAATCACGATTTAAATCTGGCCAACCCTGATTTTAAATGATTCGTTGAGTATTTAGTAAATATTGCAAAACATATGTAAACTAAAAGGTTGTATTTTTATTATTGAAAAAATAGTGTTTGTAAAAAAATTGTGTATGATATAGATACGTGTTAAAAAAGATTTTATTTTATTCGAAGCTTTGGATCATTCCGCTTTGCGTCGTGTTCCAAACTTCCTACTCACAAAATAAAATGTCCTTTTAACACTTACCTTTATCATAAATAACTATTGTGTGTGTTACGAGCATAAAATATATTTGTCGCTTATTTGCCATTTTATTTATTACTTTCCTCTCTGTATGCGAAAATAACTGTTTTGATTACAATAATGAAGTTATTCATTACAATAAAGAAAATTAGATTACAATAATAAAAATGACTAATCAGACAATTATAACAAACGTACCTAGAACTAGTGCCGGCTTAAAAACTAAAATATATCCTAAACTAGTCGGAAGGTGAATCGCACATATTTTTTTTAAATAAAATCTGCGTGTTTCAGCGTTTTTATAAGAAACCAGCTGAGTTCTCTTTTTTAATATTCTATACTTTAATCCCACAATGTATATATATATATATATATATATATATATATATATATATATATATATATATATATATATTCATTTCCTTTCTTTATAAGCCATCGTTTCCTTCTTTCTTCATCTTTTGGCAAACTGTAATATTTTAAATTGTCTTCAATAGAAGAGCAATTTAAATAGATACATTACTTTGGCCGACTCATTTGACTTTATTTTTATTTTTCCACTGTTTTTGCGTAGGATAACGTTATTTTCACTATACAATAGCACCTTCAGATCTCCAGAGACTAGGTGATATATAAAAGGCGTCTGTGGAAGGGTCTAAATAATCAATAATTTTCTGAAATGTTATTGAGTGAATTGTGAATGGAGGTTGTGTAATTTACAGTTTTTCTAAGAATGTTATAGGGGTGAATTGTAAAGGTTGATCTAGTTGGTCTATTTCGGATATTATATATTGATTTTTTTATTTCTATTTCTTCCAGTAGATCTAGTTGTGTCCTTTCTTTTAAGTATATATGTAAAATTTCGGAGGTAAAATTACTGTAGTGGTTTTCTTCTAATTTGCAAATGTGGAATTTTTCTTTTTGTTTATAATTAGGTCATTGTTTTTCCTGTTCTTTTATTCTAATGGTAACATTACGTCCTGGTTGGCCTATGTATACAGCATCATATTTTCCATATTTCAGTTTATAGGTACATACGTACAAGTACAAAAATCAATTTTACCTATTTGAGCGCGTCTTATTTCCGGTTCATGTCAGTCGTGATAATCCTATATCTCCGAAGTGCTACGCCACATAAATGCTATGCTTCCCAAATGCTACAAGTTATAAAGTTATCCCCACCACCAGACCCGAAGTTTCCCGAACACACAATGCTACGAGTTATAATATGGGACGAATAGGTACAGGATGAAGAGTGTTCTGAACGTATGAATCATTCATTATAGGTCGCTACATATTCGTATTTCGCCTATTAAAATATAGGTGGCTATACATTAACTTTGAAATTTGGTGATTTGAATTTGAAATTAATAATAATAATAATAATAATAATAAATCTTTATTGCCCAACAGTCTCATGACCAATTACAGGACAAAAAATAAATAATTATAAATGTAGAAACACTGTAGTAATTTAAAAGCTAGGTATAAAGTAATAGCTAATAACTAATTACATATTAAGACAGTTAATAAAAGTAGAAAGGGACATGTGGTAAATATCTATATCGGCAGCTAAATTGTTACAATTTTTCAACATTACATAGATTGGAGACTTTTCTAGAATATTAGTTTTCTAGTATTGTAATAATACGATTGTACATGCCTGGCATGTTCTCTAGGTACCAGAAAATTAACTTTACTTAATAAGAGAGCACAATCTATTCTATTATTTAAAAGTTTATATAGAAAGATTAAAGAAATTTTTATACGCCTGGTTTCAAGAGACTCAAATTCAAATTCATTGAGAAGAAAATTGTAATCAGTGCCACGTTCTGGATAGACATTGAAGCGTCTAAACGACAAAACTTTAAAAACTCTTTTTTGAACTGATTCGATTTGTTTTATGGCATTATTGTATATTGGATACCAAATGATAGCACCATACTCCAACTTCGATCTTACATAACTATTGAAAAGCATTATCACAACATTTATATTTTCGAATTCTTTAGTGTTACGTATTATGAAGCCTAGAGCTCTATTTGCACTATTGACGATAGCATCTATATGAAGGTTAAATTGAAAAAGCTGATCAAAAAGAATACCAAGGTCTTTTACTGAGTTTACTCTGGTAATTTTTGCCTCGTTAATTATATATTCGAATAGTTCTTTAGATTTTTTGCGAGTGAAAGTTATTACTTGACATTTATTTACATTTATCGTTCTTGATAAATTTGTTTTACACGCACAAGTCATTTTCATGTCATTTTGATTATATCTGTGCGAGCTCCGATGGATTCAGAGAGCGATATTGAAATTCCAGAAAAAGTGAATGAAATTACCAATGTTGCAATTTATAATCTTTTGCTCGTACGATCAAAAAATCAATACTATGTTATTTTCAATTCGCGAATAGTGCGGGAAGAAAAAAGATAGGTAAAGTATCGGAAAATGTTGTACTGGCCCATTTTGAAGAATAGTCAATGAAGGTAAAGGCACCAACATTGTTTTAGTTGTTATTCATATTTTAGTTGTTACTTATATTTATTGTCATTTTTCGTTACCTAGATCTCAAAAATTTAGCGTGTTGTAATGGTCGATTTATGCACGCTTTTGCGTGTTTTAAAGAGCGATTATGATGCATGTAAAATAAAAAAAGTTTTTTTAGTTTTTGATATATTTGAGATTTTAAGTATCTTATATATTTACGTCACATCACAACTATTGCCTTGTTTCTCGCACAGCCTACTGTAGAAACTGGTGAAAGAAAGATAGCTATAGGTTTCGTTAAAAATCAGATGCAGTTAACTATGTTGTTATTTTTATTCTTTCGGGTGAGAAATGCGTGATTTTATGTATGTACGTATGTATGTATGTATGTATGTATGTATGTATGTATGTATGTATGTATGTATGTATGTATGTATGTATGTATGTATGTATGTATGTATGTATGTATGTATGTATGTATGTATGTATGTATGTATGTATGTATGTATGTATGTATGTATGTATGTATGTATGTATGTATGTATGTATGTATGTATGTATGTATGTATGTATGTATGTATGTATGTATGTATGTATGTATGTATGTATGTATGTATGTATGTATGTATGTATGTATGTATGTATGTATGTATGTATGTATGTATGTATGTATGTATGTATGTATGTATGTATGTATGTATGTATGTATGTATGTATGTATGTATGTATGTATGTATGTATGTATGTATGTATGTATGTATGTATGTATGTATGTATGTATGTATGTATGTATGTATGTATGTATGTATGTATGTATGTATGTATGTATGTATGTATGTATGTATGTATGTATGTATGTATGTATGTATGTATGTATGTATGTATGTATGTATGTATGTATGTATGTATGTATGTATGTATGTATGTATGTATGTATGTATGTATGTATGTATGTATGTATGTATGTATGTATGTATGTATGTATGTATGTATGTATGTATGTATGTATGTATGTATGTATGTATGTATGTATGTATGTATGTATGTATGTATGTATGTATGTATGTATGTATGTATGTATGTATGTATGTATGTATGTATGTATGTATGTATGTATGTATGTATGTATGTATGTATGTATGTATGTATGTATGTATGTATGTATGTATGTATGTATGTATGTATGTATGTATGTATGTATGTATGTATGTATGTATGTATGTATGTATGTATGTATGTATGTATGTATGTATGTATGTATGTATGTATGTATGTATGTATGTATGTATGTATGTATGTATGTATGTATGTATGTATGTATGTATGTATGTATGTATGTATGTATGTATGTATGTATGTATGTATGTATGTATGTATGTATGTATGTATGTATGTATGTATGTATGTATGTATGTATGTATGTATGTATGTATGTATGTATGTATGTATGTATGTATGTATGTATGTATGTATGTATGTATGTATGTATGTATGTATGTATGTATGTATGTATGTATGTATGTATGTATGTATGTATGTATGTATGTATGTATGTATGTATGTATGTATGTATGTATGTATGTATGTATGTATGTATGTATGTATGTATGTATGTATGTATGTATGTATGTATGTATGTATGTATGTATGTATGTATGTATGTATGTATGTATGTATGTATGTATGTATGTATGTATGTATGTATGTATGTATGTATGTATGTATGTATGTATGTATGTATGTATGTATGTATGTATGTATGTATGTATGTATGTATGTATGTATGTATGTATGTATGTATGTATGTATGTATGTATGTATGTATGTATGTATGTATGTATGTATGTATGTATGTATGTATGTATGTATGTATGTATGTATGTATGTATGTATGTATGTATGTATGTATGTATGTATGTATGTATGTATGTATGTATGTATGTATGTATGTATGTATGTATGTATGTATGTATGTATGTATGTATGTATGTATGTATGTATGTATGTATGTATGTATGTATGTATGTATGTATGTATGTATGTATGTATGTATGTATGTATGTATGTATGTATGTATGTATGTATGTATGTATGTATGTATGTATGTATGTATGTATGTATGTATGTATGTATGTATGTATGTATGTATGTATGTATGTATGTATGTATGTATGTATGTATGTATGTATGTATGTATGTATGTATGTATGTATGTATGTATGTATGTATGTATGTATGTATGTATGTATGTATGTATGTATGTATGTATGTATGTATGTATGTATGTATGTATGTATGTATGTATGTATGTATGTATGTATGTATGTATGTATGTATGTATGTATGTATGTATGTATGTATGTATGTATGTATGTATGTATGTATGTATGTATGTATGTATGTATGTATGTATGTATGTATGTATGTATGTATGTATGTATGTATGTATGTATGTATGTATGTATGTATGTATGTATGTATGTATGTATGTATGTATGTATGTATGTATGTATGTATGTATGTATGTATGTATGTATGTATGTATGTATGTATGTATGTATGTATGTATGTATGTATGTATGTATGTATGTATGTATGTATGTATGTATGTATGTATGTATGTATGTATGTATGTATGTATGTATGTATGTATGTATGTATGTATGTATGTATGTATGTATGTATGTATGTATGTATGTATGTATGTATGTATGTATGTATGTATGTATGTATGTATGTATGTATGTATGTATGTATGTATGTATGTATGTATGTATGTATGTATGTATGTATGTATGTATGTATGTATGTATGT
>OY720450.1:45654483-45767483 GCA_963082715.1 Harpalus rubripes | reverse complement strand
CAGATCTCATTTCCAAAAATCACAGATACCTCCTTGCTGCAAGGTCTTCAATTTCAACTCATAGGTACGTCCATTGGCATATCAATTAATTTCTGAGGATTTATTTCAATGTTTGAATTTATGTATTTATTTCCATTATTTACGATAAAAATCACAGAAATATGAAAAAGTTAATTATGACCTGTAGCTGTAATTATATAAATTGTTTCCCCACAGGTCAGAATTAATATAGTTTATACATATAAATTTTATTTAGAAAAATATGAAACGAAAAACCAGCATTCGTCATAAGTATAACAAATTAATGTTGTCATGTAATGAATAAAAACTGTAAAAAATATTATTTTGTTCTCCCTCTCATTCATTAATATTTCCTGCATTTATTTTTTTATTTATGTTCTTAGACCTGGTTTACATGTTCAGGTACATTTAGTTCCAAAGAAAATAAAATGTAATAATTCTTTAAATGAATCTTAACTGCAATGATTTTATGGCCGTATTATAATCAGAGAGAACCGTATTATTGACGGAGACAGAATTGAAGTAGGATTTGACAGGTTTTTGTTTTGAGTAGTGAATTTTGTTTTTTCTCTGGTAATAAATGTCTTTTTTAATGTAAACTTTGTGCATCAAGTCAATAAAGGGACTTCTTTGTCATTTATCCAACATTAACTGAAAATGAAGAGAAGAAAACAGTATAGAAATCATTGCCAGCTAAATTCAAGGACTTAAAATTATGAACTTTAGAAAATTTTAGAAATCAAGAATGTGATAAATATCATATCTGTTTATAAATTACCTTAGGATTTAATGTAAAGTGTTTCGTTTCTTAGTATTATTATATGAATCAGTCCTACTAAGAAAAGAAAATTTATTATTAAAATGAATAAAATATTATTTATGAAACGTGTTTATTATTTATATTATAATAATTATATTTATATTATTTACTTAATTTCAAATTGTTTATATTTTTATGGTTGGAAAAAATTAAAATGTAGTCACCTAATTTCAAAGTTAATGTATAGCCATCTATATTTTAATAGGCGAAATGTGACATGGGTACGGTTATGTAGCGATCTATAGTGAATTGTTCATACTCTCTGAATACAGAATACTCTTCATCCTGTCCCTATTCGTCCCACATTATAACTGGTAGCATTGTGTGGTCGGGAAACTTCGGGTCTGGTGGTGGGGATAACTTTATAACTTGTAACATTTGGGAGGCATAGCATTTGTGGGGCGTAGCATTTCGGAACTGTCGGATTATAACGGCTGGCACGCACTGCTTATTTCGGTACGTTTCGTCGACCGTCGGATTAAATCGCCCTTGTTGATTATTTAATTCATTATCATGTACTCTACATTTTATGTTTGGGTCACTAAATATAGTTCTGTGGGCTGCACATAGAGGCCAACATTCAAAAAACCCACATTTTAGTGGAGTAAATACTACCCGCAAAGCGCCCGTTCTGTTTCTGTGCTTGCATATTTTCTGTGACAATATGCATAATGTAGTGCTGGGAAAAATAATCGATTATTCAAATATAATCGATTAATCGGTTAAATGATTACTTTTAAAATAATCTATTAATCAAATTTTTGATTGATTGATTGTTTGATTATTTGATTAATCGACTGATTATTTGATTAATCGATTGTTTGACTATTTGATTAGCCGATTGTTTGATTATTTGCTTAATATATTCTTTGATTAATTGATTGATTATTTGATTAATCAATTAATCAAAATAGATTATTTTTTATAATCAATAATCAATTATTGAAAACCATAATCGAACAGCCCTAGTTGTTGCTATGGTAATGTTGCCAAGAAATTGATATTGATACTGGAATAAAGCCTAAAAAACAAGCAGAAGCATTCATAGCCTATACCTACTCCGTAAATTTAATTAAAACTTTCTGATCCGTAATCCGTAGATATTAAAAAATTATAGTCGGACGTTAAACTTTAAACGCACCACGGGAGTTAAACGGACAATAATGCTTTCGGTCAACGTACAAACCTCGGGCCAGTGGCCCTCGGAAAGTACTTTATTGTCCTTATAACGTTAATAACTATCTATTGTCCACCTTTTGAAAAATGCTTCTTTTTAAATGTTTTCATGTTGGGGTTCCTACAGATTGTTGTATTATCTTGTAAGTAACGTCCAAAAAGTTTCAAAATAGAATTTAAAGTGAAATAGGCGATTCAAATTAACTTTTCCCGCAACTTTTATCACGTGACGTGACATCACAACGAGTATGTTTTCGAATTGTCGTTTACTTCTGCATTAAAGTTTGTGTGTATTGCTGTTTAATACATATATTTAATGAATTAACGTCCGACTAGTATGTTATTTTATCATAATAATCTTGCTTTCAGGGTTGCTATATACTAAATAACACCCAAGGGCGTGTTATGAGTTATTGCTATGGTAATCTTTTCAATAATTTGATATAGGTACTGGGTACTTCTTAAATTTTATTAAAACTTTCTGATTTATAATCCGTAGAATATTAAAAAAACATAGTCGGACGTTAAATGTCGAACGCACCACGGGAGTTAAACGTACAATAATGCCTTCGGTTAACGTACAAACGAGTACGTTCCGCGCGGTCAAATTCCACGCGATCGAAATTCCATAGCTCGAAATTCCACGCGGCCGATATCCATCTGATCGAAATCCCATGGGGTCTAAATGTTACAAATCCCTCGCTCCCGTACCGCTCTCTTTATCGATCGTATTGCATTCTAACAATTTATACTTCGTGGTAGTTTCGCGTCAAAGATAATATATTTAAAAGAAATTTTAAAACATATTATATTATTATACAACAAACTATTTAATGAATAAAGCAGGAAAAAAATTTACCTATACATTTTAAGTAAAATTATTGATAATTCTGGTCCGCCTTTTTAGATTAGCTGTCATATTATGTAAATTAGCAATTCATTCTTTGTATCAGTTGTAAAATGATGTATTTCTGTTTCTATTATAAATCTTATGTTGCTTTTATTAAATTCTTTCCCTGCTTCATTCATAAATATGCTATCATATGGTAAAACACGATCAGATGATAAAAATTAAACTCTTCTCATTGGATTATGCCCACAAACCAGCGGCGTATAAATATCCGCATGAAATTACTTGAAAATTGATAAATTCTGGCTCACTAGCAATTAAAAGCATCTTGTTCGTGTAAGGCAGGAAACTAACCTAAATATAAATATGTTTATACTAACCTAAATATAAATATATAATCAAATATTTGAATATATTCATATTATTTTAGACCTACTAACACATGCGTAATCTTCGTTATAAAAATGTAAGGAACAAACAAACAAACAAACATTGAATCTGTATGTGATTAGATAATCCTTTACTTTTAATAAAAAGTTCATTTTGGAAAATGTACACTTCAAGATTAAATGAAAAAAAAAATTCAAATTTTGGAGAAACAGCATCAAATGAAAAATGTATATACCGTCAAAAAAGTTTACCTTTTTTTAACACCCTGTAAAAGTTTATCCATTAATATTTTAGATGTTATATTAAAAAGAAAAAATTAACAAAATTCCGTTTTTCGTCATTATCTAGTACCCTATGAGATATTTTGGAAAAATAAATGCACATGTGTGACGAATCCCCCTTCTACCCTCCAAATGCGCATAAAAAGTCGTATCTCTCGACATCCCAGTCGTGACAATTTTAAATAGGATACATTGTATAAAGTGAAATAGACAAAATAAAACTTTTTCATTTAATAATTGAAATTTTATTTCACCATTGTTTTAAATTTGTTTTATTGTATTATAATAATTAATTGTAAATCTTCTAAACATGTATGATTTGATTTTATGTAATAGTTATTTGTATACCAAGTGTTGAAAGTAATTCATTGTTGAACCGCCTGAGCGAAGCGAAGGTTCTAATCGTTTTCCTATTTTTTACGTCTGATAGTATAAATAAAGTACACTTTTTTCATTATTTATATAGTAAGTCTTTTTTTAATACTTGAAAGTGTGAAAAATGCATTTTTTTAACGCTGCGGAGTGAAATAATGAAACGCTATGTTACTTTTTTCACACTTTTATTGCACACGTAAAAAAATGTTTATGCAACTCATGAGTATATCTTTATTTTTACATACCTTATTCAATTGTTACATAAAAAACTATTTTTCTACACCAGCAAGATAAGAAAAAAAAAGAAAAAAGGTAATATAGAATTATTTTCTTTAAATAATTTGACCTTTATTATCAATTTTTGTATTTGTGATGCGCATCTATGACAACATTGTAAACAACATTCATAAGTAAAATTCGGTGCTAGGATACCAAAGCGTGCAGCAAAGTTTTCAAAAACAAACCAGAATAGTGTTTTCCGTGTAGGAGTAGAAAAAAATAGTTTGACAATAAATTTTGATACTTGCTAAATTTTAGATCTATGAAGCTACAAAAGTGCAAAGTTTGATGGACAGGCCCCGGGTTGATGTACACATTATCCTGGACATTCTGTACGAGCTCATGTGCTGATCGCATTTTTTAAATTTATTTTATTTAGGTGTTTTTCTTTTTCAGGTAACAACATTCCTTATAACTCACTCTTCAACTCGCAATCGCCGGTCACCTTTGGAAATCGGTTTTGTCCAATTCACAACGTTGCATCAACGTATCCCTGATGTTGCGATTCACTTTCCATCTGTTGTCGTGCATAACTCAACAAAAGCTACGGCTGCAGAAGCGCCGCTCTATCGTGACCAGTGGGTACCTGGCCATGTAGTGAACCATGTGTTTGTGCCCGGCAGAGTGCAGCACATACTGGTGCCAAGTGTCGTCGTGCTGCACCCTATAATAGAACACACATCTATTTACAGGAAACATTACGGAGGGTTTGGAGTAGGGGTGGATTATGGCGGCGGAGGAGCGGGGCATGGGTTTCATGTGGTTACGTCAAGTTAAAAGACTAATTGAACCCAATACACTAGTGTAATTTATAATATGAAAGTGAGGATAAACTGCACCAATGAGACTTAAATATTAAGTTTTACTTAAAAAATGCAAATAGATATTTTAATAACATAAGTATTCAATATTGTATTGTTTGGGGTTTTATTTAATTAATTAATCACTTTATTTGGTTGATTGCTTAGATGTGATTAACTTAATTGAACTAAATATTCTTATAATTATCGTTGTCAACTAATTTATATTATAAAGTCACAAAAGTATAATTCTAACCTAAATTATTTTACAAAACTAGGCAGCATAGTCTTTATCTACTAGATTTTATGATTTGCCTTTGAGAACGAATGATTACATTTGATTTACAATAAGTAAAATTTGGCTCAAATATCTTATTGGGAGTATCTCTTATTATATACTTTTGGTTACGTTCTATAACGGAACTACTATTTAATTTTGCGCTAAAAGTTGTTGGCTTATTTGAAATGTTTAGAATATGACCAGGTATCCAGAAGTTTTTGTCATGTTTTTGTACCCTTACCTTATCATCCTTCTTAAAAACTACATTTCTTTCTTTAACCGATTTGTCAAAATTCATTTTTGGTTTCATTTGTCTTTGTGTTAAACTATCTTTGGTTTGTTCGAGATCAAGTTGATTATAGTTAGAAATAAAATTTGGAAGTTAACTATTTATGTTTCTGTTATACATTGTTATACAATATAGATCTTTTTCATTATATTTTTTAATGTTTGAATACACCATACACCTCTCCACCATCCCGTTTAACTGAGCATGAGTGGGACTCGACGTGATATGTTTAATACCCCATTGCGAAACAAAAACTTTAAATAGTTGTGAACTAAAATTTGTTCCATTATCAGACCTTAAAATTTTAGGTATACCATGTCTGGCAAATATTGATTTTAAACATTTAATTGTATGAGTACTATCTAATTTAGAAACTTGTGAAAATTCAATAAATTTAGAAAAATAATGTACAACTATTATATAATTTTTGTTTCAGCAGACAATGATTCTGAGACGCTTCAAAACAAATCTATAGACAATTTAAGTAGTTTACCTTCGTGGTTTAATGATAATGAGCTTTTCTTCCACAAAACTAAAACAAATTATATTAGGTTTCATAATTTTCAAAACAACAGGAATTTAGATATTAATGTTTGTATTGACAATAATAGATTATGTAAAACCAATAAATGTAAATTTTTAGGTCTTTCTATTGAAAAACATCTTAAGGGGGGGTTTCGAAAAAGCGACATGAAGTAATATCGGCCAAACTATGAACTATTGTATTTTTTCTTATAAAAGGAACCAACAGAGGGCAATTGGATGGTTCTCGTCTGTACTAAGGTTCGTGCCTGAGATGAAGAAATGAACGTAAACAAAGAGATAAGAGACTCTTCAGGTCAACTTTTACCCAGCGCCTGGGGTTTTATAACTGGCAAATAAAAGCTTTTATAACCAGCGACGCAGCAACAACAAACTATTCATTTCTGTAGCATTTCACTTTTAATGTATGATTTCATAATATTTATATGTAATTTGATTTCATGCTTTTTTATTCAAATACAAAAAAAAGTATTTTTTTCTTTTAAAAACTAATAATAATTATGTAAAAAATACATATCATTTTTATTAAATTTTAATTTATAACAGCTAGATGTAAATTTAAATATAGACGTTATCTCTGAAGAAAAACTGACCGACCAAGATTATAAAAAAAAATTATAGTCTAGCGGCATCATATAATGTGGTATTTCTGTAGGCAAGGCATGTGTTGTGTATTGATATTGTAGTATTTCGGCAACACAAGAAGACAAACCACAGGCAATTGTTGTAAACTTCGAGGAAAAGTAATCAAAGATATTATGGTGTGCTGTGTATAATGCACAAGCATAATTATTATTTCGGTTTATCTTCCGGTAAGAAATAATCGTATTAGAGGTATCGTGTACTGTAAGCTCAAAAATTAAGATTTATGAAACAATGATTTGCAGACCGTATTGAGTTAGTTGTATTTATTACTAATGAATTCCGATTAGTTAATCGGCTCTGTTTTGCAATTGTAACTCTCTAGTTAATTCCGTTATCAACAAACTGGTTAAAAATTTGGACCAATGAAGTATGTTGCTATATGTTTAACAAGAACATGGATTTTTAGATTTCATATCTAAATATATTGAATAATTTTTTTTACCATTCGTTACAAAATAGGCCCGATTGTCTAATTTAATTTAATGTTATCATAAAACAAAGAAAATATATATCTTATTTTCTCATATATGAGTATAAAAATGAAAAATATATACCAGAGGCGTTCAATCTTTTCTACTTACGCGACCTACTTTCGCATACCAAGTTATTTGGCGATCGACAGAAAATAAATTGGAAGAAAATTAAATATATAATTATATTTTGTATATATCGTATTTTTTAACGTGAAACATAGGATTTGCAATATCTATAGGGCGCGAGCAGACACGTGACTCGAGCGTCCTTGACGTGCTTGGAATCAGCTGATTTGGGTGCGCATGTCATTTTGACAAGAACAATATGTCACTTTGACAAGACCAATGTTTTGATTTATTTAAATTTTGAACTGTTGAGAAGTTATTATTTTTAATTTCATGTGTTTTACTGCCTGAAAATTGTGCATTAATAACATTTTAGCAGTTCAAAATCAAAATAAGTCAAAACATTTGTCTTGTCGAAGTGACATTTTTGTTGTCAAAATGACATGCGCACACAAATCAGCTGATTCCATGCACGTCAAGGACGCTCGAGTCACGTGTCTGCTCGCGCCCTATAGTAACTAAATGACAGATTTAAAAATCAAAAATGTAAAGATCCCGATTACATTACAGAAACAAAACGATTAATAGAGCGAAATAAAACAAATTATTTTTTATTACTCAATAAGTATAATTACTTTCTGTCAAATTATTTCCTTTCGCATATTCACAATGATGATGCCTTTAAGATGAAAACTATGTTTAAAATGCCAACTGAGTGAAACATTTAAATCTTTTAAATTAAGAAATAGGTCAACATTTTATTGGAGTTTATGAATATACATACAATGGAAATATTAAATAGGGGAAGCCAGGTAGAAAGGGAAAACCTTGAACGCCAATTTTCAAATATTTAAACTACTTTACCGACACTACTACGCTGTTGACATCTGTGACAGGAACGTTGAACTATTTCTTGAGGATCTGCCATTAAATACCGACGGTTTTGGAGTTATTTTTTGTAGCGATTTTTAACTAATATACAAAAATATCTACTATGGAAATCGTATATTACTCTATATTTTTGTGTTGGCTATTTCCTGAATGTGTTTCTGTTTTATAATATCAAGTCTTAAGTCACATTTCAAATATTTTCTCTTATGTGCGTTGCATTTCTTCAACCAAAACACATTCAGGAAGTAAAGACAACAATATAATTGAATTATTCTTAGTTTTATTGCCTCTTCTTCAAACAGAAAACTGAAAAATCGTTCCCAAAAATATATTTTTTTGCTTATGCAATTTGCACGACTCAAACGCCCCCTTAAATGGAACTCTCACTGTGAGGGTCTTACCAAAGCTTTCGCGTCGATCTACTACCAAATTTTGTACTTGAGAAGTATTCTCACAACCTCACAACTTGTGATGCTATATCATGCGCAGATAGGTTCTCGGATTAGGTATGGAATTTGTTTCTGTGGTCTGTCTCCTCCCGCTCATGATGTGTTCGTCTTCCAAAAAAAGATAGTACGTTGTATAGCCAATGTCTCACAAACACACTCATGTAGGCAACTTTTCAAAAAATTTAATTTACTTCCATTGATCTGCATCTATATTTATGAAATCTGTATCTTTGTATTTCGTAACAGAGGCAACATTCCAAAAAACTCTTCTATACACAATTACAACACGCGTAACAAAACTGATTATAGAGTCCCATTAACCAAAAGTACTCTCGTTACTAAAGCACCTCAAGTACAGGGTTTACATGTGTTCAACAAATTACCTCCTGAAATTAAACAATGTGATAATTTGAAAACATTTAAAAATAAATTAAAATTGTTTTTACAGAAACATAGTTTTTATTCATTACATGAATATTATAATTATTAACTGTATTATTTATTATCTTTTATCATCTTTCTTTTGACATGTTCGATACTGTGCGTGTACAGTCTTTTGGACAATAAAAATTATTATTATTATTATTATTATTATTATTATTATTATTATTATTATTATTATTATTATAAATTGTTATTGGCAGATCTGGATTATAAATTTGTAAAACTGATTTATTGGTTAACAATTTTTTGATTTCATTAAATGATTTGTTGTGATTTTCATCCCATACAAAATGACAATCCTTTTTCAATAATTTTCTTAATAAATTCGTTTTATTCGTTAAATTTGGAATAAATTTTTCTACTTATGGTGAAATGATACCCCAGCGCGCGAAATTCAAACTTAGTAAAATGGTTTTTCACTTTTTATTTAAAATTGTGTAATGTAATATGATTTTTTTCTATACACAAATAAAGAAGGATTAATTTGTCATGAAAATAAAATAGTTTAAATAATATTTGTATTTATTTATTAACCCAAAATAATATTTTAAATATTATTTTTAATATATCTCCTGTTCAAAACGTATTTTTTTAATTAAATTTGCACTAAACATTTATAACAGGATAATGAATAAAATATGCGACAATTAAGAAAAACGACCTTCGGGAACAATTTGAAAAATCCAAAAACCCTACTTTTTTCACACATTTTAATGCTTTTCTTCTATACTAAACATACAATTTTGTTCATACTTTAATATGTTTTGAAGAATATTTTTATACATAACATATAAAAAAAATCGAAAATTAAACTTCGAGAACATACTTAAAATAAAATGTTTATTTTTTTTTTCTTAAGTGTGGGAAGTGCTATTTCTAAAAAAAAATTACTGTTACGTTTTGTACACATTTCTACATATTTCAGGTAAGTATTTTAAATATTGATCGTTTAATACAGAAGATATTTGTAATTAAATCAAATCCGGTAAGTATTTTCGTAAAGTATAAGTCAGTGGTGCTATGAGTAGACCTAGCGGTGGATAGATAAACTATAATGCAATCGGTGACTCCGTGGAAAATTGAAAAATTGAAATGAATAACAACTACATAATTTAGCTTTATGTATTAGATTTATACGTCGATATTTTACTTAAAAATACGAAGTAATTTTTTTAAAATTTTCAAAGAAATTGGTATTGTTATTGTTCCTACAAAATACAAAAAAATTATAGTTCCCAATAATCATTTTCATTAAAACATAAATTTTTATTAATTATTGTAGGTATAGGCTTGTTTATGCTTACTTCCTACTTCGTGACGTTACAGCGAGAGGCGAATGACAATATTCTGGTATTCTGTAGGACCGGGAGCGCCAAGCGCTTGTATGTTGCAAAAAAGAATCGTACGTTAGGAAAGTAAAAATATCCGTTTGGAAAATAACTTATTCGATCATGAATTTTGTGTTCTATCTATTCGTGGATAAAATGTAAATTTAAATAATAAAGTTGTTTTGTAAATATAGCAATAATGACGACTTGTGGGTTGGAGAACAGGGTAGGCAATAAAATAAGCAATACCAAAAAAATTAAGGGTAAAATGTGTACAGCAAGTATATACGAAGTGTCTACTTTTTGTTAAAATTTTAATTTGGCGATATCGCTTATCTATCAATTTTATAAAAAATGTGTAATGAAGAAAAATGTTGAGAATGAAAATGTGCATCGATGAGTACCAAATTTGTTGTTAAATTGTTTCTTATGTACGAGTTACAAGCAAAAGAAAATGCACGAATTAAGATAATTATCAAAGTGCCTTGAAAAATAAGACAATAATATATGTTTGATGTTTCTGACATATATTTCATTTGATATTGTGATTATTAGAATGTGTGATTAATTTTTTACTTCTAGATTAAATCTTCCTATTATTCTAATAATAATAAAATTTAAAAAATGTCAGATATATCAGAAACAACAAACATTTTTATATTATTAGGAGAAGAAAGCGGTCTTTATGTATTGAATTCAGTTATTGCGGCCGAGGCGCTAGTCAAGTGCCAAGGTCAGGCAAGCTGGGTAAAATACAAAAAGGGCGTTTTACTCCGAACGACATATACTAATTTTTCTTCAAGTGTTTCAAATAAGTTTTGACATTTTTCTGAAATTTTTTTAATTGTATAATTTGCAATTTCAGCCAAAGCTGGCTGTGTACAGTACACTACAAACCAAAAACGATACAATTGGCAAATAACAATTTTCAATAAGATCTGTGTTGCTGTGCCGTGGCACGCACGCTAACATTTTTTTACTAGTACAATAATAATAACATTTTTGTACTAGTATGACTGTAATGGGTATCACGACGTTGGGAACAATAAGTTAAAAAATGGTATTTGGTAAAATATGAGTTTATTTATACTAAGCACTGACACTGTGAAAACTGTGAATTGAGTGACGTGCTGGTCGAGTAGGAATGACAAAAATATCTCTGTGTGACTGTTGAAGATATGGGTTATATAGTGAACATTATCGATTGCTGTGTCCAAGGGTCGTTATGAATCATCGTGGATCATGAGAAGACAGTGGTTTTGACGATTAGGCAATATCATTAGCTAAATAATTTCATAGGTCAGTTTTGGGGTAAACAATAGTCATACAATGTTATCTTAAACTCTATACATGATTAAAATATTCCATTACGTTATACATTATTATCTTATACTACACATTAAAATATTCCAGTACATTACACCTCCCTCCTTTAGAGGAAAGATAGAGTTACATTATACATACACACACATATATATATATATATATATATATATATATATATATATATATATATATATATATATATATATATATATATATATATATATATATATTCGGTCACTGGCACTTGAATATTACGGACTTGGTCATGAATGTCATTCTTCCCCGTAAGTCCGTAACGTAATCTTCCCCGGCCAGATCTTCCCCAGGTTTACTGCCGAACACCAAGTCGCATGGTAAGCGCAACTCACGCCCGAATAAGATGTTTGCAGGAGTTTGCCCTGTTGTTTCATGTACGGATGACCGATAAGCCATCAGGAGCAGATGGAGATGTCGGTCCCAGTCTCTTTGGTAGTTGGAGACTACCTGCGACAAATATCGGTTGATCGTTCTGTTCATTCGTTCAACCATGCCATCAGACTGTGGATGTAATGCAGTTGTTCTAGTTTTATTAATTCCTAATATCTTGCAGACATTTTGGAAAACGGCAGACCCAAAATTTCTTCCCTGGTCGGAGTGGAGTTCACATAGTACTCCGAATCGGCATATACATTCTTTAACTAAAGTTTCAGCGACCGTGGTGGCTTCCTGGTTGGGTAATGGATATGCTTCAACCCACTTGGTAAAGTAGTCCATGACAACCACGATGTATTTATATCCTTTGTCACTTTCTGGGAATGTTCTAACCACATCATTCGCAATACGCTCAAATGGTCTGCCAACGTTGTATTGACGCATTGGGGCTTTTCGTCGTTTATGCGGACCGTTACTTCCAGAGCAAACCACACATTTCTTACACCAATCTTTAACATCTTCCGTAAAGTTAACCCAGTAAAACCGCTGGCGCAATCTTTCTATCGTTTTGATGACTCCAAAATGACCTCCAGATCCGTCATGGATCTCTTTCAACACGTCTGGTACTCTACTCTTAGGGATAATTAACTGAGTTTTCTTCTCAGTTCCTTCAGCATTTTCTACCACACGCTTTAACAGGCCAACCTCAATCACCATGGAGTCCCATTGCGCCCAGTACGATTTTACGCTCGGTGAGTGCGGTGCAACATCTTCCCATACTGGTTTGCTCTCCTCTGCTTTCCATTCCAGTATAATTTCCAAAGTTGGGTCTTTTTCTTGGTCTTCACGCAGTCCATCGGTTTGCTAATTATCGTCGACTACTGTTGTTCTGGCGACGATGGAAAATTTCTCTTCTAGTCGACTTGCTTGCATTCGTCTTGACATGGCCTTCTGGACAATGCGTCGGCATTACGATGGCTGGTACCTGTCCTATGCGCAATTTTGAAATCGTATTCCTGTAGTCTTTCAAATATATCTAGCCACCTGACCTTCAGGATTCTTTAATTGTAGCAGCCATTTTAATGCAGCATGGCCAGTTCTAATCAAAAATTTTCTTCCATAGAAATATTTGTAGAAATGTTCCACGGATTTCACGACTGCCAAGAGTTCTTTTCTGGTGACACAATAATTCCTCTCTGGTTTTGACAAGGCCTTACTAAAGTAGGCAATAACCTTCTCAAGCCCGTCTTGTATTTGGGAAAGAACGCCACCAATTCCCAGATAAATCTTCGACCTTCTTCAGTAAGCCTTGTCAGTGGCTTGGCTATGTTGGCAAATCCAGGTACATATCGTCGGTAATACTCGTAGGTATACAAACCAAGAAAACTTCTGAGTTCGTGTCTGTCTCTAGGCGCTGGCCAATATCTCACTGCCTTTATCTTTTCCGGGTCAACTGCAATACCCTTATCCGAAACCACGTGTCCAAAGTAATAAACTTCCTTTTGAAACAGGTGGCACTTTTTGAGGCTGAGCTTCAGGTTAGCCTTCCGCAATCTCTGGAAAACCTCTTCCAAATTCTTCATGTGGTCCTCGAATGTTTTACCTACCACAATAATGTCGTCGAGATAGACTAAACAGGTTTTCCATGATAGTCCAGCCAATACTGTCTCCATGAGTCGTTCAAACGTTGCAGGGGCATTGAAGAGCCCAAATGGCATTACAGTAAATTGCTACAGTCCAGTACCAATTGTGAAAGCTGTCTTTTCCTTATCTTTTGGATCTAAATCGACTTGCTAGCATCTGCTCTTTAGATCCAGAGTGGAGAAAATATTCGAGCCAGCCAAAGTGTCTAGTGTATCATCTATTCGAGGTAGTGGGTAGCTATCTTTCTTAGTCACGTTGTTAAGTTGACGGTAATCGACGCAAAATCGTGTAGAGCCATCCTTCTTCTTCACTAACACCACTGGTAAAGCCCGTGGACTGCTTGAAGGTTCGATCACACCTTCCTTTTCCATGTCCTCAATAATTCTTTCTGCTTCCTTACGCTTCGCCAATGGTAGTCTTCTTGCTGGTTGGCGGATGGGTCTTGCGTCACCATTGTCTATCTTATGGTGAACCATATTAGTTCTCCTGTTGGTCTTCTTGTCAACTTGAAACACATCTTGGAATCTTCCATTTAATTTCTTCGCCTTGGTTCTCTGGTCGGCGGTCAGTTCTTAGAAGGAAGTTGATAATTGATTAATTAATGTGTCCGGAACTTCTTGCGATATTGTGACACAAATGAAGGCTACTCACCTGTGCCGCACATAAGTTGATTGCCTGTAACTCACGGCTATAGGGCGGGAGCATAGGTCGTGGGTCGAATAATAATTTGGTGATATACTGTAACCCAACTAAACATAAAAATGATTCAGGCCAATGCCTGTGCAAAATTTTTGAAATACTACCAATTTATTCTGCGGGCGCCAACACCTTGAAAAGGGTAACCTCGAGAGGTGTCCTCGAGAGAAGGAACACAGAACAAATAAAATGAGAAAAATTAATTTTTGTACAAAATAAATACAATAAAAAAAGTATAAAAAGAATCCAAATTTGACTCTAAATAAATTATAATAAAAAATTTGTACCAAAAAAGACGGCGGCAGCACAGAGACTCCCCTAAGTATTGAGGCTGGAACACTCAGGTGATGGGAACCTAACCCTTGGCCCAGACGTAGAGCGGGGACTCAGTCGACCTTCTCCGGAACTGGAGTAGCCCGTGGCCGCACAAATGATACTGGGAGGCAGCCCTCGGTCGCTGGTTCGGTGAAAGTTTCACCCTGCAGTGGTGTAAAACTAGGCGGCTTTCCACGAAGTAAAATTGAAGGCTATGGCTCCGTAGTCCGGCGGATCTGATGCCCTTGACTGGCAAGACTGGTAGATGGAACAAGAGCTCCGAAATCCGGCACCAAGGGTCAGTCACCATCCACCAGAGCCACTAAGTCCCTAAAAAAACTCTCCGCAGTAACTTGTACTTGGAGGCACAACGCGGCTTAAAGAGCCTGGGTACTTTATAAAAAGATTACAAAAATTGAAAGACTCCAGTGCCCCGTCCAGAAGTTATACAAATAACATTTCTGAATTTAAATTTAAGCAAAATGATGAATGATTAGACACTACAAAAACAAACCGGTATGACAAAACAAGGACAAGATTGAGGATCAAGTTGACTGCAGTTCCAAAAATTTTTTATAAAAGCGCAGAAAAAACTTCCAATTTAGTAATTTTCTACGCGAGTATGTGACAAATCAAAAAAAATTAAATATCAAAAAATGGATTTGCAAACAAAAAAAATGGCGTCGAGAAAAAAAATCCGGTCTATAAATCTGAATTAGTCCAAACCGTTTCCGACAGGATAACCCAAAGATGGCCGCAGTACAAACCATTCACTCTACATACACACAGGATAGGGGTGGATTGAAAAGGAAATTTTTTTTAAGCAGAATTAAATATAAATGTAATAGCAAAATTTGAAAATGTCCACCCTGATCTGGGAACCAGGAGCACAACGGTTAAAAGGCTCAAAAAAATTATTAAAGAGAATATTACTTAATGGAAAAAAAAATTAAGGAGTTCGATGACCCCGGGGGAAAACAGGAACTATAAGTAGAATAGTTCGGGCATAAATTAAACAGAAATTTAATATAAAATAAATTAGAAAAAAAATATTCCGTAAGAATTTTGACTTAATTTTAAAGTTACTAAAGCTAAACAAATTTAATAAAATTTTGAATAAATTTCTAAGTTTACTAAAAGTCAAAAAATAAAAATTATTAAGAATTTTGAATAAATTTGAAGATAATTAAAGTCAAATAAAATTAATAAGAATTTTGAATAAAATTTTAGTTTATTTAAGCCAAACAAAAATTAATAAGAATTTTGAATAAAATTTAACGTTATTAAAGCCAAACAAATTTAATAAGAATTTTGAATAAGTTGAGCCTGGATAGTCTGCGACATGAAATCGTTGACTCAAAATAATAAAACACAACTAAGTTGAAAAATCAAAACATGTCACAAAAAAAAACCATAACCTCAAAATTTTGCCCCACAAACAGTCACAGAATCTTAGTAGCTACTCGATACATTGCAAACCTATGAGGCTACAAGGCCACGTGGATTCTCCACAAAAAAAAACTATGACCACAATGGCAACAATAAAAAGGAAAATAAATGAAATCGAGTAACTCACCAATTCTCAGCGCTGTAGAACATCGAACCAAACGTCGGAGTCGACAAAGAAAATTTTGAAAAGCGGTGATTGTCTTACTAACCAGTCTCAGCCTCGGCCAAAAAACTGTCTCAGACCAGAAAAAAAGCCAGGCAACTATGTCAAAAAACCGAAAAAAAGCCTGTACAAAAAGCCTGAACAAAAGGTCTGAACAAAAAGCCTCGAGATGCCGGTTACACCACTTTTTATATATATATATATATATATATATATATATATATATTTATAATATTGAAAGAAACCGAACCTGTGAGGTTGCAAAACGTCACACAGCCTCCCTCCATCAAAAAAATTGTAACCAAAAAAATTTTTTCAAAAAAATCGACAGAATAATTTTCAAAAAAAAATTAGTCCGCAATATGATCTTGCTCGTCTTCGCTAACCGCGGGGGCTGGTTTAAGATCAGAGATATGCCACACGCCTAAATCATTCCCGGACAAGTCCTGGAGACGATACGAAGTCTTAGAAATTTTCTTGGTGACTAAACATTCTATGTAACGTGGCGCTAATTTAGAAGAAAAACCTCGAGCGCCGTAGGAGAGGACATAATGCTTTTTCTACACGGTCTCGCCTTCAAATAATTGTAGCGGACGTCGGCGTAAATTATAATACCGGGCGTTACGCTCATAAGCGGCATGAATTCGAGTTTGTACTGTTTGAAACAATTCTGTTAGAGACGACAAATTATTGGCGTAAGTAGCTCGGGTATCGGCGCAAATATTGTCAGGTAGGGGGTGATAAAAGTTACCAGAAACAGGGACATGTCGCCCGAAATTCAAAAACGCAGGACTGAAACCGGTGACTTCATGGACAGCAGTGCGAATGGCTTGAGCTACAGCAGGAAGATTTTCGTCCCATTTTCGATGATTGTCTTTTAGGTACGATCGAATGGCAGTTTTTACTGTGCGGTTTGTGTGCTCTACAAAGTTGACTTGAGGGTGGAATTTTGCATTATACCAAAGTTTGGGTATAGAATATTTTTTCACTAATTGGGTGAATTTCTCACTAGTAAATTGAGTTCCGTTATCACATAAAATGATCTGAGGGACTCTAAACAATAGAAGAACATTTTGTTCAAGAAGTTTACATATCTGGGGGGCCGTGGCTTGACGGATAGGAAATAAAAGAGGAAACTTAGTAAACCCATCTGTTATGGCTAAGATGTACTGATGTCCTTTAGACGAGGAGGGTAAGAGGCCCATTAAATCGAGAGAAATACATTGCCAGGGAAACTTAATTAGTTTTTCTTGGCCCCTGAGACCTGGGGGCGGCAACTAAGGAACTTTTTGGGCAAGGCAAACTTTACAATGCTGAACATAATGCAAAATAGAATCGCGCATCCGCGGCCAATAGTAAAGTTCATTTACACGACGATAAGTCTTGAAAATGCCAAGGTGAACGGTTGTGGGGTTATCGTGACATTCTCGGAGGACAGTTTTCCTATGCTGTCGAGGGACTACCAGCTTCCAGGGCGATAAATTGCCAGGAGGGTCATGGGGCGAGGTAACGAGTTTGTAAACCAAACGGTTATCACTGTAAATGAAAGACCTTCAAGGTACAGATGAAATTTTTCTACTGCAAAAACTACCGCTAAACATTCTCGTTCTGTGACTGAATAGTTACGTTCGGCCTTACTTAGAGTTCGACTGATAAAAGCAATGGGGTGTTCCTCGTCGTCAGAACCTACTTGAGTGAGCACGGCACCCACACCATAGTTGGAGGCATCGGTATAAATCCTAAATGGTTTTAAAGGTAAAGTATAGTCAGGGCTGGCAAGAATAGGGGCAGAAGAAAAGGCGGCTTTCAGCTGATGGAAAGATCTTTCAGCTGCAGGGTTCCAATCAATAGGGGCCTTTTTACGTTTTCCCTTTGTCAGGTCGTTTATTGGAGCAGTAAGAGTGGCAAAATTAGGCACAAAACGACGATACCGCCCTATAACACCCATAAAGCGTTTAACTTCCGTGACAGTAGTGGGCGCGGAAAGTCTGAAATAGCACTAATTTTATCAGGGTCATTGCGAAGTCCTTGGCGGTCAACCATGAAACCAAGGTACTTCAGAGAGAGACGGCAGAATTCACACTTTTCTGCATTGACAGTAAGACCAGCATTTTTCAGACGATTAAGAACCTCATACAAATGGTGTAAATGTTCATCAAAAGAATAAGAAACGATGACACAGTCATCCAGATAAACAAATACATTAGGCTCTAATTCGGGCCCTAAAATTTGGTCCATTAACCGCTGAAGGGTTTGAGGAGCATTACATAAACCAAACGGCATACGCGTAAATTCATACAGACCGCGTTCCGGAATAGCAAAAGCGGTTTTTTTACGGGGAGACTTTTCTAAAGGTATCTGCCAAAAAGCACTTTTTAAGTCAATTGAAGATAAATACTCCGCGTCCCTTAACTTACTCAATATTGAGTCGACACTTGGAAGTGGATAAGCGTCCTTTTTGTGACAGAATTTAGGCGTCGACCATCGAAGCATAGTCGAAAGGAACCAGAAGATTTTTTGACCAACAGGACTGGCAAACACCAAGGGCTTGAAGATTTTTGAACGATGCCCTTTTCAATCATCTCGTTAAGTTCTTTGTTAAGATGCTTTTGCATGGGCGGAGAAAAAGGGTATTGCCGTTATTTAATGGGCAGAGTGTCACTAGTGTCGATGATGTGTTCGACCATATGGGTTCTCCCAAGACCAATGGATCCTAACTTGTCAAATTCCGCCATGGTGGTTTTAAGGGATGTGCGTTGGGAAAGGCTCAAATCGTCATTACCCGATATACCTGACAGACTGGCTATCTCGCCATGAATAGACCAAGAGTTTAATGCAAAATTTAAACAAAGGCTAAACTGCTTGCAGAAATCTACGCCTAAAATAAGGGTATGGCGCACAAAACGCACAACCACACAGTTAAAGAATTGAGTACGGCCATGTAATGTGATATGAAGAGAAACATTACCTAAAACTGGCTGTGCTACATCATCAGCAGTGGTCACCTCACTAAGGGAACCAGAGGAAATGACACAATTACGAGATTTTAAAAGGGGCAAACCACAGCGACCGATAACAGTGATACAAGCGCCGGAGTCTACTAAGCACTAACCGGCGCATTTCCGATTTTTACTGTAATAAATGGTCGACTACCCGGTTGCTCGAAAACAGGAGCGATTTCTAGGGTACGAATAAAACGAGCTAATTTGTTGAGCCATTCTGTCTATTCCGCGGGGCCGGTTCTGGAATACTTGGGCGTTTTTCGGTGGCCGGCTTGCCCGAAACGCCTCGACCGTTTTTTGAACAGTTTAAGCATTTTGTGATGACATTTCGGCGACCACAACCGTAGCAAAAGATGGTTTCGCCTTCCTCACAGGCGCGATATAAATGGCCTGGTTGTCGACAATTCCAGCACACGAAACCACGAGTTTTAGGGGTCTCTGAAGAGGGTGAGGTAGTGAGAGAGCTGACCTGGTTGCTGGGAGGTTTGTATGGTTTAAGATAAGCCAGATCCGGCTCTAACAGCGAAGATGTTTTAGGAGGCGGGTTGCGGAAATAAGCTATGGTAGCCTCAGTGTCTTCATGGCGTTTACACCAAGTAATGAGATCCTTCAAGAAAATGATAGACTGCAACGAACAAAATCGCTGGTACTTGGGTTGAAGATTTCTCATAATGGTGGCTACACGCGTTTTTTCATCCGGGGGGTTGGACAAACGAGAAAATAAGTTCTCCATTTTTGCAATAAAAATGTCCGCAGTTTCGTCAGGGCCTTGCGTTCGTGACCTTGTCTCTTCTTGGAGAGCTAAGTCATGACTAGCGGAAAGAAAAGCAGACCTAAGTCGGGCTGTGAGACCAGACCACGTAGACACAGACTCGCGTACCATTCGGAACCAAATGAGAGCATTTCCGGTGAACAGATCAGTGGCTTGTCGGAAAAGCTGTTCGTCACTGACTCCGCGAGCATGAGCGCATTCTTGTTACCGTTCAAGAAACTCATTTACACCAGACGTGCCATCAAATTTATATTCCAGTGGCAAAAGGGTACTATGCGCGACTTGGTGGCGTATAGGGGAATATTAAATGGGCGGTAATAATTGTCGCGAGGGTTCGTTACTAAACCGGATTGAGTTCAAACGACTAAAGAAATCCCGATTATGGTCAGTTGGAGGTACTACAGGGGCAGTTACTACAGGTTCATAATTGCCGAAATCTATTAAATTTATGGAGCAAGTATTTTTTGCTGTTAAAGTAGTGCATGCTAGGCGTGTAAGGTTAGTTTTTACGACTGCAACCAATCTAATGAGTTCAGGCTGAAATTGAGCAGGTAGGCGCAAAATTCACCTTTGAATGTGAACAAGCCTGGAGCTACACTCGTCACTAATTTGCTTAGAGCCTTGAGTGGAAAAGAAACAGGAATATTCACACATACCCAGCATTTCCTGTAATTTAGTCCGACAGGTTAGCTATTCTGTCAGCGGCTCTGGAAAGAAAGCAGGATTGATGAAGCATTCATTCTCTCTCTCCACTTGTAACAGTCCCGATAATATAATCCTTTTCTCCTGTACTGTGCCAACATGAGACTGAAGCTAGCAGCCGATTCGTTAAGTAAAATACTTTGGACAACCCTGGTGCTATAATCCGTAACAACTTGACTGCTGTATTTACTATAAGATTATACACGTAATATCAAATGTAATAAAGTAATATTTACGGGGGTTGTTCTGCATATATCCCTTAATATAGAGCAACGTCGAAAATTTCAAATTTCAGGGTATGAGGGTAACTTATAACACATTATATTATTTAATAAATGAAAGAGAAGAGTTGAGAAAATTAACCACCCTTACAACCCGTAATATTAACTGTAACAAAACCATATTCACAGGGTATATTTACCATACATCCCTTATTACAGATAAACCTTAAAAGTTTCGAATTTCAGGGGATGAGGGTAAGTTATAATACATATTATTTAATAAATGCAAGAGTAGAGTTGAGAAAGATAACCACCCTTACAACCTGTAATATTAACTGTAAGAAAACCATACTCACAGGGTATATTTAGCATACATCCCTTATTATAGATTTACCTTAAAAGTTTCAAATTTCAGGGGATGAAGGTAAATTGTAACACATTATTTAATAAATGCAAGAGTAGAGTTGAGAAAATTAACCACCCTTCAAACCTATAATATTAACTGTAGCAAAACCATACTCAAAGCGTATATTTAGCATACATCCCTTATTATAGATTAACCTTAAAAGTTTCGAATTTCAGGGGATAAGGGTAACTTATAACACATTATATTATTTAATAAATGAAAGAGAAGAGTTGAGAAAATTAACCATCCTTACAACCCGTAATATTAACTGTAACAAAACCATATTCACAGGGTATATTTACCATACATCCCTTATTACAGATTAACCTTAAAAGTTTCGAATTTCAGGGGATAAGGGTAACTTGTAACACATATTATTTAATAAATGCAAGAGTAGAGTTGAGAAAATTAACCACCCTTACAACCTGTAATATTAACTGTAACAAAACCATACTCACAGGGTATATTTAGCATACATCCCTTATTATAGATTAACCTTAAAAGTTTCAAATTTCAGGGGATGAAGGTAAATTATAACACATATTATTTAATAAATGCAAGAGTAGAGTTGAGAAAATTAACCACCCTTCAAGCCTATAATATTAACTGTAACAAAACTATACTCACAGGGTATATTTAGCATACATCCCTTATTATATATTAACCTTAAAAGCTTCGAATTTCAGGGGAGGAGGGTAACTTATAACACATTATATTATTTAATAAATGCAAGAGTAGAGTTGAGAAAATTAACCACCCTTACAACCTGTAATATTACCTGTAGCAAAACCATACTCAAAAGGTATATTTAGCATACATCTCATTAAAGATTAACCTAAAAAGTTTCGAATTTCAGGGGATGAGGTTAACTTATAACACATTGTATTATTTAATAAATGCAAGAGAAGAGTTCAGAAAATTAAACACCCTTACAACCTGTAATATTAACTGTAACATAACCATATTCACAGAGTATATTTAGCATACATCCCTTATTGTAGAGTTACATTAAAAGCTTTGAATTTCAGGAGATGAGGGTAACTTATAACACATTATATTATTTAATAAATGCAAGAGAAAAGTTGAGAAAATTAACCACCCTTACAACCTGTAATATAACTGTCACAAAAGCATATTCATAGGGTATATTTAGCATACATCCTTTATTATAGAGAAACATTAAAAGTTTTGAAATTCAGGGGATGAGGGTAACTTATAACACATTATATTATTTAATAAATGCAAGAGAAGAATTGACAAAATTAACCACCCTTAGAACCTGTAATATTAACTGTATCAAAACCATATTCACAGGGTATATTTAGCATACATCGTTTATTGTAGAGTTACATTAAAAGTTTCGAATATCAGGGGATGAGGGTAACTTGTACTAACACATTGTATTATTTAATAAATGCAAGAGTAGAATTTAAAAAATTAACCACCCTTCGAACCTGTAATATTAACTGTAACAAAACCATATTCACAGGGTATATTTAGCATACTGCCCTTATTATAGAGTAACATTAAAAGTTTTGAATTTCACGGGATGAGGGTAACTTATAACACATTATATTATTTAATAAATGCAAGAGAAAAGTTGAGACAATTAACCACCCTTACAACCTGTAATATTAACTGTAACAAAACCATACTCACAGGGTATATTTAGCATACATCCCTTATTGTAGATTAACCTTAAAAGTTTCGAATTTTTTTATGTAACTCTACAATAAGGGATGTATGCTAAATATATCCTATGTATATGGTTTTGTTACAGTTAATATTACAGTTTCTAAGGGCGGTTAATTTTCTTAATTCTTCTCTTGCATTTATTAAATAATATGTGTTATAAGTTACCCTCGCCCCCTGAAATTCAAAGCTTTTAATGTTTCTCTATAATAAGGGAAGTATGCTAAATATACCCTGTGAATATGGTTTTGTTACAGTTAATATTACAGGTTCTAAGGGTGGTTAATTTTGTCAATTCTTCTCATACACTTATTTAATAATATAATGTGTTATAAGTTACCGTCATGCCCTGAATTTCAAAGCTTTTAATGTTTCTTTATAATAAGGGATGTATGCTAAATATACCCTGTGAATATGGTTTTGTTACACTTAATATTACAGGTTGTAAGGGTGGTTAATTTTCTCAACTCTTCTCTTGCATTTATTAAATAATATAATGTGTTATAAGTTACACTCATCCTATGAAATTCGAAACTTAGGTTAACCTATAATAAGGGATGTACGCTAAATATACCGTATGAGTATGGTTTTGTTACAGTTAATATTACAGGTTGTAAGGGTGGTTAATTTTCACAACTCTTCTCTTGCATTTATTAAATAATATAATGTGTTATGTTACCCTCATCCCCTGAAATTCGAAACTTTAAAGGTTAATCTATAATAAGGGATGTATGCTAAATGTACCCTATGAGTATAGTTTTGTTACACTGAATATTGCAAGTTTTAAGGGTGGTTAATTTTGTCAATCCTTCTCTTGCATTTATTAAATAATATAATGTGTTATAAGTTACCCTCATCCCCTGAATTTTAAACTTTTAATGTTTCTCTATAATAAGGGATGTATGCTAAATATACCCTGTAATTATGGTTTTGTTACAGTTAATATGACAGGTTCTAAGGGTGCAAATTTTGTCAATTCTTCTCTTGCATTTATTAAATAATATAATGTGTTATAAGTTACCCTCATCCCCTGAAATTCAAAACTTTTAATGTTTCTCTATAATAAGGGAAGTATTCTAAATATACCCTGTGAATATGGTTTTGTTACAGTTAATATCACAGGTTCTAAGGGTGATTAATTTTCTCAATTCTACTCTTGCATTTATCAAATAATATACTGTGTTACAAGTTACCTTCATCCCCTGATATTCGAAACTTTTAATGTAACTCTACAATAAGGGATGTATGCTAAATATACCCTGTGAATATGGTTTTGTTACAGTTAATATTACATGTTCTAAGGGTGGTAATTTTGTCAATTCTTCTCTTGCATTTATTAAATTATATAATGTGTTATAAGTTACCCTCATCCCCTGAAATTTGAAATTTTCGACGTTGCTCTAATTAAGAGGTATATGCAGAACAACCCCAGTAAATATTACTTTATTACATTTGATATTACGTGTATATTCTTATAGTAAATACAGCAGTTAAGTTGTACGGATTATAGCACTAGGGTTGTCCAAAGTATTTTACCTAACGGATCGGCTGCTAGCTTCAGTCTCATTGTACCAATTGCATCTGCCTTCCGTATTCGGAGCTCGTACTCTAGTTCGTCCTCCCGCAAATGGGTTAAATCCATGGCCATCGTGTACCGAGAAAATATGGTTAATTAGCAGAAAAATATAAGGAAAACAATAGGAAACACAGATGGAAACACAAAATAGAAAAGACCTTTACTTCCGCAAAAATTAAGAAAAATTATTTTTAAAGGCAACAATCCAAAAAAAAAAAAAATTACAAGAAAGAGGCCCCATGTTGGGCGCCAATTTATGTGTGACAAATGAATGCTACTCACCTGTGCCCCACATAAGTTGATTGCCTGTAACTCACGGGTATAGTGCGGGAGCATAGGTCGTGGATCGAATAATAATTTGGTGGTATACTGTAGCCCAACTAAACACAAAAATGACTCAGGCCAATGCCTGTACAAAAATTTTTAAATACCACCAATTTATTCTGCGGGCGCCAACACCTTGAAAAGGGTAACCTCGAGAGGTGTCCTCGAGAGAAGGAACACATAACAAATAAAATGAAAAAAATTAATTTTTGTGGAAAATAAATACAATAAAAAGTATAAAAAGAATCCAAACTTTATAATAAAAAATTTGTACCAAAAAAGACGGCGGCAGCACAGAGAGTCCCGTAACTATTGAGGCTGGAACACTCAGGTGGTAGGAACCGAACCCTTGGCCCAGACGTAGAGCGGGGACCCAGTCGACCTTCTCCGGAACTGGAGTAGCCCATGGCTGCACAAGCGATACTGGGAGGCAGCCCTCGGTCGCTGGTTCGGTGAAAGATTCACCCTGCAGTGGTGTAAAACTAGGCGGCTTTCCACGGAGTAAAATTGAAGGCTATGGCTCCGTAGTCCGGCGGATCTGATGTCCTTGACTGGCAAGACTCGTATATGGAAAAAAAGCTCCGAAATCCGGGACCAAGGGTCAGTCACCTTCCACCAGAGCCACTAAGTCCCTAAAAAAAACTCTCCGCAGTTACTTGTACTTGGAGGCACAACGCGGCTTGAAGAGCCTGGGTACTTTATAAAAAGATTACAAAAATTGAAAGACTCCAGTGCCCCGTCCAGTAGTTATACAAATAAAATTTCTGAATTTAAATTTAAACAAAATGATGAATGATTAGACACTACATAAACAAACCGGTATGACAAAACAAGGACAAGATCGAGGATCAAGTTGATTGCAGGTCCAAAAAGTTTTATAAAAGCGCAAAAAAAACTTACAACTAAATAATATGGAAATCCTAAAAAAATTAAACCCTGCGCAATTAATAATTGAAAACCCTGACGGAGTAATTTCCCACGCGAGTATGTCGCAAATCAACGAAAAATTAAATACCAAAATATGGATTTGCAAACAAAAAAATGGTGTCGAGAAAAAAATCTGGTTTATGAATCTGAACTAGTCCAAACCGTTTCCGACAGGATTACCCAAAGATGGCCGCAGTACAAACCATTCACTCCACATACACATAGGATAGGAGAGGGTTGAAAAGAAAAAAATGTTTTAAGTAGAATTAAATATAAAGGTAATAGCAAAATTTGAAAGTGTCCACCGTGACCTGGGAACCAGGAGCACAACGGTTAAAAGGCTAAAAAAAATATTAAACAAAATATTACTTAATAGAGAAAAAAAATTGAAGGAGTTCGATGACCCCGGGGGAAAACTGAAACTATAGGTAGAATAGTTCGGGCAAAAATTAAACAGAAATTTAATATAAAATAAAGTACAAAAAAATATTCCGTAAGAATTTTGGCTGAATTTTAAAGTTACTAAAGCCAAACAAATTTAATAAAATTTTGAATAAAAACGTTGCAAAACATCACAATATGTTTCCTTTGGCTTTAACAGTTCGAATAATCGAGGATACTGCCAAGCATTCTCCTACAATGATTCCTCCCTTCAGAACAACTGGATAATAATTTATGTTCATTATTCAAACTGGTATTACTTGACTGGCTTTGATCAGTGATTTTCCTGCAACAACTCCAGTACCAGTCTTCACATCATCATTCTTTGGCTCAAGCATAACAATATTCCCCTCACAGAAACTACCATCTAATTGTGCTTGCACAATAGATTCACTACGTTCTGGAAGGGTAACATCTTCGGCCATTATTACGTGCACAGCTTTGTCTTCTCGTGGGTTTAAAACAAGTTCTTCTTCATTGAACATCATTACTTTATTCTTCAGGTCAAGTTTGAAACCGTACTTTTTCATTACGTCCATACCGAGTAGTAATTCATCTTCAACGTCAGCTACCAGCACACGATGTTTAAAGGATGTATTTCCAATAGTGATGGTCATATCTATTTTTCCTAATGTGGTAGCTTGTTCTCCCGTCGCTGTGCATAATCTCCACTTGGTTGGTTGGAGACGCGTTTTGCCTGTGTTCTTTACTAAATCGGGTCTAATTATAGTTTTCGTCGCACCCGTGTCCAGTAACATTTTTCGTAGTCTTCTATCAACAGAGCCGTTCACGTAGATGCTGCTGGCTTGATGATGAAGGGATGCGACATAAATGATGGATTGTGAGGCTACTAGATTACGGGTCGACGATTGCCCCTTCGCATCAACCCGATTTAGTTTTCCGACTCCTTTTCTTCTTTTACCGAGCTCTCTTTGCATTTTTCTGCAAAGTTTCTGCGGATGACCCTGTTTACCGCAATACCAACAAAGGAGTTTCATTCTTCAGGCAAACACTTCATTTACAATTCGTTGCATTTTCTCTTCTAGATCTTCCGTGTCTTCTTTTCTCTCGGCATCAATATTTCGCAGTTGAGATCGGTTACGTGAAACTTGTTTGGCAGCTTCATGTTCTAGTGCATATGAGAGCGCGTCAATTAATGTTTTTGGGCGGGCCAATCGCAATGCTTGCTGTGTTTCGCTGTCTCGAACTCCGTAGATAAATGCTTGAACGGCCAAGCACTCCAAAACGCTGTCAGTAGCTGCAGGATTTTCGAGACGAACCAAACGAGCTACGTTGACTTCAAATTCTTGAAGGCTTTCTTTTGAACTCTGATAGCGGTTCCTCAGTTGCGTCTGGTACACCTGCTCCAGGTGTGCGTTGCCGTACCGCATGTCCAAGCGCTTGACTAGTTGGTCGTAGTCCTCTTGTTCTTCTTCTTTCAACGTTTGTAGGATGTCGATGGCTTTCCCACGCAACGAAACAGTCAACGCTGTAGCCTTCTCTTTGGACGTACAGTTATGCGCTTTCCATCAAATTCCGGTGTTTTCATATGCATTGTTGTAGTAGTTTCAGGTTTTACTACTTTCCTTTCTTCTTGTAAACTTGCCTTCGCTACTTCCAAATTTGGCATTGGCGACAATGTAATTTCAGTGAATTTTTCACGTAATTCTTCGATCTTCTTGTCATAGTCAATTTTTAAATTCTTCAGGTCTTCTTCAGTTTTTCTAGAATTCTCCTCTAATTTCTGTTCTAAACTTCTAGAATGATCCATTAATTCTTCCTTTAATATTCTGGATTTTTTTCTGCTTTTCTAGAACTTTCCAATAATTTTTCTTCTAAACTTCTAGAAGTTTCTTCTGATTTTCTAGAACTTTCCTCAAAATTTTGTTCGAATTTTTGTTTTAATGTTCTAGAATTTTCTGTCAATTCATCTTTTAATGTTCTGGAGTTTTCTGCCAATTCTTCTACTTTTCTAAAACTTTCCTCAAATTTTTGTTCAAATTTTTGTTCTAATGTTCTAGAATTTTCTGCTATTTCCTGTTTTAAATCTTCTTTTAGTGTTCTGATGTTAGATATGTCGAATAAGTAATCGTCAGGACTTTCACCAGAATCTATTAATGCTTGCCGCAGTCTTTCCTGAAGCAGAGACTTCTTTCCTGTTGTATCTAACCCTCGTTCTTCCAGTTCTGTCTTCAGATCACTTACTTTTAATTCACATAATTTTAATAGTTTAGACATATTATTTATTTTTAATTGACACTTCATAGCTTATTAACCCCACACCTGACACCAATTGTAACGTTTTTATTTATTTGGGTGAAATGTAAATATTAGACAATTATTATTATTCAAATAAAAGTTTATTATAACGATAAATAGATATTAAATATAATTAAAAGATGATAAATATAACGAACACTACGATTAAACAAATATTAAACACTAATTAAGACTAAGAATATTATAAAACACTTAAACACTAAGATTATTTATTTAAACAATATATCTCATTTATTTATACAACTGTATTTATTTATGTTTACCATTTGTCGACTATCTGTTCATATCACCAACTGTTTAACACGCAACGCTTATTTATATCAGACCGTCCAATGTCTTCGCTAACAATGCTTATATACCCCGGTATTTGTATTTCAGAACTTACTAGAGTACTATTCTAGATAAAAACTTCAACACAATAGGTTACATCAACCGCGTAATTAAGCAGGTTCGGACACGTCTGTTGCGTCATCGCTAAAAAAAGACACTCGCTCGTGCCTGCGACAGCGACGGGGACAGCGGCGGTGACAGTGGCGGCAACGGCGGCACTGCACATTACAATATAATGAAGGGTATAAATATATTTTATCGTTTGATGCAATGTATGTTTTCTTTCTGCAATTCTATTCAACGCTTGTTGTAAAGGCTGTCGCATGTGTTTTTCAAAGAAAAAAGATAATTTTCAAAATGAATAACGCTAAATCCATCCAATGATCCATTTCGCAAGACATCAGCACATAAAAGTAAGAAATTTTGAACAATCCGAGATACCAACACATTTTTATTATGACTTTTTGTTTAAAATGACCCCTAGAATATGTAGTTAAGCGCAGGTTAAGCTGTCAGAGATTTTAAGGGCACCTTGTGGAATATCAATATATAAAATATGAATGATCGAAAACCATAAGAATGAACAACACGGTTAAATTCGGCATATGAATTTAGAATAATATACACTTTTGATAATTAGTGATTTTTAGTTAACAAAACAAATGAATTTGTGCCCATAAATAGAGTAAATTTTACCTAATTTAAACGCTAACTTTTTTGTTAAGCTTTAGCAACTTGCTAAGATTTTCGTTTAGTAAAATAATTAAAACTGTAGAAAATAAATCAAAACTTTTATTACATTTGTTTCTATTTGTTAAAAACCCGAGCAAGTAACAAAAACTTATTAATTGAGTTACAGAATATAGAATATAGCTTCTTCAATATGTTTAAGGGATTTAAAATTTAACTAATTTTTAGGAATAACACAATTTTTTTAAATTATTTAGTGGATTTTGTCTCCCTAGCATGTCTTCGAGAGGCGTGTCGAAACCATGCTTTGATGCAATCTTCAAACTCTGTATCTGTCATTACCGGGAATAATTTATTTACGGACTCTATAAAAGAATACAAAATCAGTAGTAAATATAATAACTACATTTAATTAATAAATACCTTTTATTGTAGATAGCAGTTTTAATTCTCTTAAAGGGTAATTATTTTTTGCGCCAGTAAGTGAACATTACATGGCACATTCGTTGCTAAACAGTTTTGTTAAACATTTTTTTCTACAGTCTATATACAAAGTAGCCATTTGCGCTCTCTTTTGTCAACGCAAAATGTCACTTTGCCGCTCTAGAGCGACAAAGTAGAAAAAACGCTCGCTCCTCAAATTTCTAACTATACAATGTTGAGAAATGTTACTTGGCTACATTCTTAATGGAAACGTTTAGTCAGGAATTAATGACACTGTAGTTACACATTACCCACTTACACAACCAAACAAAATGCCGCACTGCTGTGAAAATAAAATAGGGCATTCATTTACAAAAACGAAAGTATAAAATGCTTAGATTAGATTGAAGCAATAGCTCAAGAAGAATAGAAAATACCGATAAGTAAAAATAAATAAAAAATAAATTATTGTTATGGTGGAGGACCCCATTGTGGCGACTGTAGAAAAAATCTTGTGTGTGTTTCGAGCGCAAATGGACATTGTCGATTTCGAGAGAATGCCTCGCTCCTGCGTCGCGCGGCAACAACCTCTCAATCGACAATGTCCCATTTTGCGCTCTTAATACACAAATAGCTATTGTATGCTTTGTTTTATGTTGTTTCCGCCGATATGGCGTAAAATGAAAACCTAAAACAGTTTTAGTATATTTTATTGAAATGACCACTTCTATAAAAAAGCAGTTTGGTGACTGATTAATATTATACTCATTATAAATTATGAGATAGCCTCTTTTGCATTTATCAATTTTAAGATACTGGCCAACTTTTTTCTAAATTTAAAAGGTAAAGAGATATCGCCAAATCAAAATTGAATTTCCTATGTTCGTAAAAAAAGTAGACACCCGGTATAAGTACGTATGTTAAAGTAGGTACATTCTACAAAAATACTTAACAACAAAATACTTACCAACTGATTATATGCCTCATTATTTTCTTTTATAAATTTTCCCAAAGATTCTAAATGGTCCAAAGATTTAATAGGCAAAGACGCTGTTGGTTCAAATACAGCTGTAGTTACAACATTCGGAAGAGTGTTTCCGGTTGCTTAATTTTTGTTCTATTCTTGTTACAGTATTTTTAATTAAATACAAAATTAACAAACACAATTTATACATACTACCTTCTCCGTCTTTCAGACTGCAACTTATAGTTGTCGAGTTAATCCGCTCATCTCGATCTGGTGTAACTGTATTTAAGGGAGTTTCATTACGCCTGCGTTTAGGTCTAGGAGTACTATAATCTTGATTCAAATTATTGTGATTCGTTGACGAGGAATCAAATAGATTATCTATTATAGATCCTCCTGCAATAAATTCTATAGGATTCAATGGGTTAAATGATTTAGATATACTAGTGTTAGATTGTTATGCTTATGTGTGGATGGAGGTGTGGAAGATGTTGGACAATAGCCTGGTTTGAAATATACTGCGATTTATTGCTGAGGAATCAAGTTGGTTATGTGTTTTGGACCCTCCTGGAGTACATTCCTTTAGTTCCGAACTGGAGTAACTTGCAGGTGATGGATTAGATAGCATATTTGGTTTTGGTTCTATTTGTTTATCCTTATAGAGTGTCAATTATGGTGGTGGAGTTATTTCAACACTGTCTGAATCTGTAAAAACCAACATTACCTAATATTAATAATTTGTTAATAACTTTATTTTTAACAATATTTTACCACTTATGTTGTTCAAGTAAACATCGGGGTCATATTCAACCAAGAATTCTAGAAGAAAAAAAATAAAATTTAATTTTATAAATTAAATAAGAAATATTCTTATTTACTATATATATATATATATATATATATATATATATATATATATATATATATATATATATATTTCTCCTTTTTTTACCACTGGATTTTTTTATCTTAAAATATTTTGATTGAAGAAATGTTCTTCTTGAGTTGCACAGATCATCGACATTTAAATTTTCTGGAGCAGAATCAGTTCCTGTAAAAATTAATTATGAATATTATTGTTAATTAGAAATTTGAGACAAATATAATACCATCGGAATCTGATGCAACTTTTGCAGATTTCCGTTTTCGCAGACGACCTAAACCAACTTCTTTATCGGTTTGAGAACTTGTAGATATAAGTTTTTTATCTTTCAATAAGGCTCTTTCGTATGTATCTGTGAAACAAAATATTTTTCAATATCGAATATTAAAATTCTGCCATACAATAAATAATTTATACCATATTTTTGTAAAACATTGACTTCATATTTTTGATATTCTGCATTTGGCTGACTTTTGGTTTTAATAAGTCGTATGCACGGCAGCGTATTCTTTATCGTCATTGTTGTTGTTTTTAAATAAAACAACACAATAATCAGTGGGCTAAAAGAGAAAACAATAATATTTATTTTAAAAAACAATAACTTTAAAATGTGTAGTTACTCTAATTATTAATGTTGTTGTACATGTGTAGGCTACATGTTTTTTATACTAGTTTTACTTATGATGTAATAGCGGCATAACAATCCATTTATCATTGAAATTATATTTAAATAAAACCACATTTATATCAATAGGTGACACCTCATGCATATTAAGTATGTGACAAACATGAAACTACGTAAATATTGAGTAGTTCAGATGAGCATGGGATACTGTTAAATGAAAATTTCTTTAAAATATTTTTCCATATATTTTTATGTTACTGTTTTCTTTAAACAATTGCTCAACTATCATAACTGAACCATTATTTAACAAACAACAATTATTTCTTTTACTTGTATTTAACTCCATATTTTCAAATAATAGTTTTTTATAGAATTTGATACCATCTTTTGTTTTATTTAATAAATAACCATCACAAATCGTATGTAAAAAGGGTATAAATGTATTTTATCGTTTGATGCAATGTTCTGTTTTCTTTCTGCTATTCTATTCAACGCTTGTTGTAAAGGCTGTCGCGTGTGTTTTACACAATTTTTCAAAGAAAATAGATAATTTTCAAAACGAAAAGCGCTGAATCCATCCAATGGTCCATTTCGCAAGACATCAGCACATAAATGTAATAAATTGTGGACATTATAATAGGTATATGGAAAATCCATAGACATTGTAAAATTTTAGTCATCTCTGGATGATTTTACAAGTATTTAATTCCCAGATAAGTTTTGCAGTAGCTTTAATTTATTTCATTGATAAAAATGAGATGTGCATAGGGTTAAGGGAGTACAGATGGCTCATGGTTTGGAAAAGAAATTCCGAACTGCACACATATCACTCTATACATTTCTTGGCATATAAATTTTCCAAACATACAAATATGCCCTTTAAAGTAATATTCCCATGTACATTTCTTGCCCTGTACATTCATGACTGTATACAAATCTATACCATGAAGTTGCTGCGCATCAGAGAATTCGAACTTGCGCGCTATCTCATCTCGAATTTCACTTCGAAAAAGAATGTATTTTATTCCTTTTAATAAGAAAAATACATACGTATACTTAACAGAAAACATAATGCAAATATTACACATGTTTTCATCAAACTACGTTTTGTTTTTGATGTGTAATTGGAGATACAGTGAACGCGCCAAGTTTGAATTCTTTGAAACGCAGCAACTTCATGGTATAGATTTGTACACAGTGGCAAATGTACAAGGTGAGAAATGTACAGGGAAATATAACTTAAAGGGACATATTTGTACGATACAAGAATGTATATGCCAAGAAATGTACAGAGTGATATGTAATATGTGTGCATTTAGGAATTTCTATGCATTCCCGTATAGATTCGAGATATAATCATAATAATTTTTAATTTCGTAATTCTAGAATGTCGCATAAAAAATGTTTATGAAACATTGCGTTTAATCCCGGTTTAAACATTACAATCACCACATCTGTAAGATGTGGTATTTGAAACATGAAACCTGTTACTCCTATAAAATGTCGCCGACACATCATATTCAGATATTACAAACAGGATCTAAATGGGACGATTGGGAACATCGCAAGGTTTAATTAATTTCTTCCATAAAAATAAAATGTGCATATGCTTTAGGTAGTACAGGCTCGAGATGTATTTATAATTTTTAATTTCGCAATTCTAGAATATCGCATAAAAAATATCTATGTAACATTGCGTTTAATTTCGCTTTAAACATTACAAACACCATATGCAAGATGAGTTATTTGAAACATGAAATCTGTTAGTCCTATAAGATGTCGCATACAGATCGTAGTGGGATGTCACAAACATGATCTAAATAGGACGATAAGAAACATCACATGGTTAAATTTAATCCATCCATAAAAATAAAATGTACATAGGGCAGAGGTAGTACAGATTCGAGATATAATTATAATAATTTTTAATGCTGTATATCTAGAATGTCGTATTAAAAAATGTCTATGTAACATTGCACTTAATCCCGGTGTAAACATTACGAACGTCACATCTGTAAGATGTGTTATTTGAAACTGTAAATCAGTGACTCATATAAAATGTCGTATACACATCACAGTGGGATGTTACAAACAGAATCTAAATGGGACGTTTGGGAACATCGCAAGGACGAAACTTGTTTAGCGGGTTAGTAGAGCCCGTGCGTTTAGAGAAAAAACCGGCGCACAGACCAAAATTCATTCGGGCGGGTCCAACTTGTGAAAGTAGGGATGGTACAATATTGTGACATGTAGCAGCTGTTTGTAGTGTATAGATTACAGATATAAATATGGACACAGATATTTAATTAAATGTCTTTTGTGCGAGTAATAATTATATGTATACTTGTTTATGAATATTACGTATGGTAAATAACATTTAAATATTGTTCAGTTAAATGTTTAGTAATAATCAACATCTGTAAGTTGGGTAGTACAACTTCTACTGCGCGGATTTGTTTTTTCTTTAAACGCACGGACTCTACCCATAATATCTAAAATGAAGTACATATACATAACGTATCAGATTTGGATAGGTAAGTTTTTAAGTTCTGTCTTTTTATGTCGTTAGGACATTACTACATTTCATTGACGCTAAACTTTAAAAATTATTTTATGGGTATAGTATTTCACGAATAAAATAATAATATAAAAGATATATGATTAAAAAATGGTCTGATCTGTTGATAATGTAAATTATACAGAAAAATTGAAAAAACAGGGACAATAAACTTTCGTTTATTAGGTAATAATTGTAGATGTATAATATAAATTACAAAGTTGAGGCGAACTCAAATGTCATTTTTTGTTGTAAACAAATCCTGAATTCTACTTAACTTTCGCCGGGAACGAAATCATCTTTCGCAAGAAAAATCATAGTAAATTTTTATAATGGAATGGTGTATACTTTCGGAATATATTTTAAATCAAATACTTGCATTTTTATTCAAATATTATAACCTATATAAAATTATGATATTTTAATGTAGGAAATTATTAGTTTGCCAGAACATTTTTGTGCCCTCTCTGTTTGAGGAAATATTTTGAAGTCTACCTGATGTATTATTTGTTTTTGATTATTTTGAATTGCCAAAAGATTAAGATAAAAATTGTTTTTAAATTTAATTAATTTTACAATTTTTTACTACAAAAAGCACACGATACACCAGGAAAACGTTAATTGTTATTTACATAAGAGTCAGAAAATTGGTACATTACTGAAGAGGCTCCGAGTCTAGTACAGACATTTCACTGACGAGTTATATATATGTATGTATGTATATAAGATTTTTATCGTTGTCTAGGGTAAAATTATATAACGCAATACTTTGCTTATAATAGTTTATTATAACCAACAAAAAATATTATATTTAAATAATAAATTACTACATATGTTGAATTTTTTCTGACACCTTTTCTATAAGTATTTAGTAGTAGTAAGTAAATCTAAGATGGCAGAAAAATAAAAATAAACGAATGAACATATCCAAAGTACAAAACACAACTATAAATTGGGAGGCCGTGGGTTCGAATCCCGCTCGGGTCCGTGATTTTTTCACAAATCTGTCTTCGTTTATATAATTAATATATTTGATGGTAACTATGAGTTACAGAACTTTCACTATTGCATTACACTCAAAACAGTCTTCTTTCATAAATATTAATATTCAATAAAGTTTTAAATATAACGTATAAATGTTTTCCTGATTAGCCAGGGAAATGCAGCTTTCGCGGCGCATGTTTCCCGTGACAATAGTATGTTCGCTCCGGTTTCAGAAAAAATATTTTCACTAACAGATTTTGAAAAAATAATAACTAGGTACAAGTGTATGGCTTGGCTGGCAACACTACCGAAAGTTCATTTAAAATATTTAAAAAAAATATATTAAAAGTGCTATTATCATCACCCCCGAACTGTAATTCAAACCGTAGGTCTAAAATTAATAATAAAGAAAATAGATGTGTCCCTATTTTTTCAAACACCATATTAAATTTACATTCAATTTAATCGTAAAATTGTGTTCCGTTCCATACTAATTTAATTTACTGTGAAACAATTCACACAATATTTCAAGTTACTCGTATATAATATATTAATATTGAATAAAATATATATTCTTACAATATTGATAAATTTTAAAACTTACTTAACTTAATCTCGAGCCCATCTACCTTTGCAGGTGTAGGGCTGTTGGGTGGGGTGAAATTTAGTGTGTTGGATTTTTCTTCCAGCATTTCTTCCATGCTTTTTTGTTTTTGGTTAGGTTTCTGATTTGGTTCCATTGTATTCCTCTGTTCTGCCGCTTCTTTGATTTTCTTTCCAGGTTTTAATTGGGCGTTCTATTCTTCTCTTTCCTATAGGTTTCGCTTCAAAAACTCTCTTAGGTAATCTATTTTCTTCCATTCTTTGTATATGTTCTAGCCATCTCAGTTGTCCTTCCTGTATTATTTGTTCCACGGGCTTTGTTTTAAGCTTTGTCCCGAATGTCTCATTTCTTATTAGGTATTTCTTAGTCTTGCCCTCTATCTTTCTTAGGAATCTCATTTCTGAACTTACAATTTTGCTTCTTATTTTTCCAGATGTTGTCCAGGTTTCGCTTGCGTATGTTAACACTGGTAGAGCTACTTTCTTGAACACTTCTACTTTTACTTCTTTTGGTATTTCTTTCTTTCCCAAGAACGTAGTTCTTATTGCATTAAATAGCCTTCCTGTTTTTCCTTTTCTTTCTAATATTTCATCTTCTAGTTTCCCTGTTTTGCTTATTATCACTCCTAAGTATTTGTTATGTATCCACTTGTACTAGCCTAGTATTGTTTGGTTTAATCTCGTGTTTTTCGCTTTTGCCGTGTATGATCATCGTTTGTGTTTTTTCTCTGTTTACCGTCAGGTTTTTCTTTTTCATTTCCTCGTTATATATATTTAAATTATGTTGGAGATCCGCTTCGGTTTCTGCGGCTGTGAACATATCGTCTGCGTGGCAGAGTTTGCTGACGTTTATTTTCTTCATCTTCCTGTATCCTACGCACTATGGTTTTATTTTCTTTTTACAGATATTTATCGCAACGTCCATTACTAATGAGAAGAGCGGTGGACTCAGTACGCATCTTTGTCTGAGTCTTTGTTTCACTTCAAACATTTCTGTTGCTTGGTTTTTTATCCTGACATAGCTTTTTGTGTTCTTGTATAAACTGTTGATTTGTAGCAGTGTTTCTTTATATACACCTCTTTTTTCTAGGCTACTCCAAGCGTCTTCCCTTTTTATTTTATCGAACGCCTTCTTTAAATCCACGAAGCAGGAATGTATTGTTCTTCCTGAGTGTTTTGCTTTTCACAAAATTGTCTTAACACGAAACCGCATTGAGAATCTTCAATTGTGTGTTCTACTATTTATCGTATCCTTGTTTCAAGAATTCTTGCAGACAGTTTTCCTACCACGCCAAACAGCGTTATTCCCCGATAGTTTTTACACTCATTGCTGTCTTCCTTTTTAAATATCGGTATTATGATTCCAATTTGCCAGTTCTCTGGGGCTTCTTTTGTTTCCAGCACATCTCCCATGATTTCTCTTAGTCTCTCGTGGCTTACGGCTCCTGAGTATTTTATCATTTCTGGTGTTATGTAGTAATGTCCTGCTGCTTTTCCGATCTTCATTTTTCTTACAGCTTGTTCTAGTTCATTTTCTGTAACTATGTTGGTTTGTTTATTTTCTTCATTATGTTGTGGTTCTCTTATACTTTTTCCTGCGCTTCGTCCATATCTTCATTTAGTAGTTCTTCAAAGTACTGCTTCCATCTGTTTAGGATGTCTTTTTCATTATATATAACCTTGTTTTCTTTATTCTTAATATCTGGTAAAGTAGCTTGTTTTTTATTTCTCATTTGCTTCAAGGCCCCGTAAAAGAGTTTTTGGTCTTCCGTGAACTTTTCTTTTAGTTTGTATCCAAATTGCGTCCATGTTTATTTTTAGCTTCACTTATCCTGTTTTTTGTGATTTTTCTTGCTTCTTTGTACTCCTCGTAGTCTTCGCTGTTTTTGGTGTTCAGGTATTTCCTACATTTCTCTTTCTTATTCCTTAACTCTTTTTTTATCTCTTCTGTCCACCACGGTGTTTTCTTGATATTTGCATTCCCTATTTTTACTACGCCGCATGGTTCTTTTGCAGCTTTGAGAACGGAGATCTTGTAATGTTCCCATTTGTTGGTGACGGTTTTCCAGGTATTTTCTTTTAAACTATCTTGCAGTAATTTTTGGAATTTTCCAGCTATGTCTTCATTTTTTAGTAGATGGCTTTTTATTTTTTCTTCACTACTTTTCCTTGTTTTTCCTTATGTTTCTTCCCTGTCATTTTCATTTTTACAAGGTAGTGGTCGCTTCCTATCTCTGGCCCTCTGTTACCTTTTACGTCAGTCACTAATCTTTCTAAACTTTTACTTACTATGAAGTAATCTATTATTGACTTTTGGTTTTTCGTTGGTTTCTCTCAGGTGTATTTGTGAATGTCCTTGTGTTTGAATTTAGATTTCATTATCACTAGGTCGTTTTCCACACTTATTTCAATTATTTTCCTGCCATTTGGGTTTATTGTCTTTTCTCCTTCTCGTCCTAGATGTCTTTCTATTCCTTTATTTTCTTTCCCTACTCTTCCATTTTGATTCTGTAGTTCTTCGAAAAACTCTTGTTTTACCTCTTTGCTTTCATTATCATTGGGCCCGTAGGTGACCAGTACTGTATAGTGTTCTCCTGTGTTTTCTAGGTCTATATCTACTGTAAGTATTCTTTCATAGATTTGTTTTAGTTTAGTCACTCTTTTCGACATTAACCCTACTGCTGCTGCCGCTCTTTGCGTTGCTTCTACGCCCGACCAAAGTGCCCAATACTCTTGTATCATCTGTTGCGTACTTTTACCTTTCTTTTTTGTTTCTGTAATTTCAATGATATCTAGTTTTGCTTTCTTTATTTCTTCAATTGGTTCTTGTTTTTTTCCTGTAATCCCTCTTACATCATAGTTGCTGTAGCTGATTTTCGTCCTTTTTTCTTCCTATTTTATTGTTGTCTTTATATCTTTTTCCGTTATCCTTTATCATTACCGTGTTCGTCTTCCGAAAGTCTGTTTTCTTGCCTTTTATTAGTTTTTTTGGGGTTTGGTTCTTTTCGGCGACCCCCTTTTCATTTTCGTCCCATACGTAATCTATTCCATTTATCGATATTTTCTTGTATCCTATTTTTATCGTTTTTACATTTCCTCTTTGATTTCTAGCTATCTTACGTAGTTCTGCCTGTATTTTTCTTTCATCTAGTGTGAGATAATTTTCGAGAAATATTTTCATCCCTTTCAGTGCGCTTTTATTTTTAATAATATGTTGCTTCGCTTCCCACGACTTCATTTCCACTTTTAATATTTTATTTCTTTTGTCTATGCTGATATCTGCAGTTTTTTGTTGTTTGATGTCAAGTTGTAGCTTTTCTTGTAGTATTTCTTCCAGTGGTTTTTCACCTGTTATTTTATCTCGTATATCTTGTATTATTATATTGTTTTTCCTGTTGGTTTTATCTTGTTGCTCGGCCCGATGTTTTAATTTTTCAATTCGTTCTAAAAGTTCCTTCTTTTCTTTTCCCCATTCTTCTTGTTTCTTTTTCAATTTCATCTTTATCTGTAGGATTTCTTTATTAGTGTTTTTCACCTCTTTTAAAATATCTTTTATCATATCCCGTAATTCTTTATGATCTTCCATTTCTATTTCTTCTACTCCTACTTCTTCTTTGTCTTCGTATTCTTGTATCATTAATTTATTATTAATCTTTTATGTTTGCTCAGGACTCCTTGTAACTTTTTTGCTTTTCTTGAAAGCGTTTTTGTCGTCTTCGAAACTGCTGTCCGATTCTCTTTCTCTTCTTTTGTTTAAACTCATCTGTTTGTTGTTATATTATTTGTACTCCGAAATGATTGTGAAAACAAAATTTATTCTGAATACCTCTCTGTGCTCCGCACACTACGTTGGAACTTGCACTGTGCTTGCCGCCCCGCGCTACTTCTGCTCACTACTCTGCAGCACTGTATTCTTTTTGGTTTTGCACTAAATTAACACACTCTCACTATGATTTTTGTATCACTGTTTAGCAAATCAGATTCTTTACACTGCTGACTGTACGTCCGTTTAAACCACTACGTGACAAAGACCGTAAACGATTAAATTTGTTGCCGTTTGTGACATACGTCTATACTCTACGCGTGTCCGCAGTCCACTCTAAATTTTAAATTCTTCTGAATTTTCTTCTCATAAATTATGTACGAAATAGCATGATTATGCCTTACATCACGTATTCAATATTACCTACTATTTTGTTCACTTTCCTTCACAACGTATAATTTTAAGTATTCTTAGCTGTTACGATGTAGGATTGGGTAGTACTTTCTTGTTTAAATTAATATTAACTACGTTCCTTTAGCTTATAAGAATGAAATTTAGACAAAATAAATACATTAAAATATTAATCTCAAAACTGATTTTTTTATTTTTTACTAAGAATATATTATTTTTGGCAAGTATTATCTTCATACAAATTAATCCGTTCAAGAGTAATATTTATAAAAGACTAACGCCTCGGCTAACGCTCAATTGCATAAAAAACTGTTAACTTAGACAAAGTTATTTATTTCAATATATTTTCCATGATTATAATCTGTCATAAATTAGGATCAGCGAGAACGTGTTAGACTAAATTTTATTTAAATTTATGTTATCTATTATATTCATTAATGTATTATTTAAATGTGTATATGTGTAGCTATCTACAATTTTACATTTTACTACTGTATTACTATGTTTTATTCTACTGTTTATCATATCAAAATTATAAATAGATATGTATAATATTTATTTGCTTTATATTATATTTTGAACAATTATGGTGTTATCTTGGCACAAAAATGACTTGATAAAGATCATTCACGTTTCGTATTGCATCTTTATAACGAATTTGATCAATTCCCTCGTCTCTTCGTCACACACGACTACACAAAGTGGTGTATGCCACACCCTACCCCCTAGCCTAGAACGTGGAATTTATAAATAAGAAGCAATTCTTAGGTCCTCAAATTAATTTTATATCGACCTGTTGTGTGTTGTCTACACCTTAATTTTTATTTGTTATGGAAATATTTACCAACCTTAAACAATAATTGTGTTAACAGTATTATTATTGGTTTGTGTAATATTTGACAATCCAGCAAAAATTACGAAAAATTTCTGCAAAGAAATACATACTTAGTTTCTAATTTAACTAATATTCTAATCTTATATAATATATTAATTTATAAATAATAAAAGCGTAATTATTTTATTATTTGGGCAATATATTAATTTTTTATTTTTATAACCGCCCAATGTGTTATTCTCATCATTTAATTAGATTAGATGACATTTTTTTGTAACTAATATTGTATACTAATAATATAAGCTTTCTCATTAGAGTGCCCCCTAGTGTCAATCATTTAAATTCACTTATAATTTAAAATGAAGTATCAATTTGTATGTTATAATTATTAGAAATAAGATTAAAATATAGTTAAATTTGTAAATAGTTAATGGCGTAAAGTTTGGTTTACCAAGTAAAATTAAATATTTGCATGTAATTACTAAATATTTATTTGTGGAAGAAACCTTGACAAACACGGATTATGTTGAATTATCACGGCTTCGCAGTAATGATTTTGGTAGCAGTTATTGATTTTCTGGAGTTTCGCATACGCACGCTGCGTAGAACAGAGAGAGCAATGGTTTGCATGTAGAGACATCTGTTGGTTCTACCTCTAACACTCATACATGTATTGAAAGTTTTAGTTTGACATACTACCCACAGATTGCGACTAGTATAATTTGTAAAATTATTATATTTTTGAGCGAAACGTACGTAAATAAACTAAAGAAGAAAATATGTGATATAAACAAAATTGAAACAAGAATTATTTTATTATCAACCACACCTGATTTCTCCTGCGACTTCGTCAATAATTATAGTACAAAAATTATTATGCAAATGGATATGGGACAATTTATATATATATATATATATATATATATATATATATATATATATATATATATATATATATATATATATATATATATATATATAAGGTTTGCGTAAAGAAAAACTAATTTCCCATGTTAAACGCCTATATTTTATTTAGAGTACACATTTTTATTTCTAAATTAATTGAATTAAAATAATAAAAATATCTATTTTTCACTGCATATTTATTTAAATTTCCGGGCAATATTACTTACCTCAACCAAAAACGCTATAGGTAGATACTTAATAATTATTAAACAAAATTTGTAATAATATGTATATTTAATATTAATATGTTTATAATTTTTCGATTTGTACTAACTTGTGACATAAAAAGTTGAGAATCAGTAGGTATTTTTTAGACTCTATCCAGAGTATTTCTGTGAAGTATTTTTTTAATCGAAATAACAAAAACGTAGCCTTTTTATTTACTCTGTACATACACGAGTAATTATTAATAATTTAAACGATAAAATTTTGTTATTCAGTTAAGAAGTTAATAATACCTTTCTTAAAAACAAAACAATACCAGAGTTAAAGCAAAATCTTGTGGTTTCCATTTTTTTTTTATGATTTATAAAATATGAATAGAAGTACTTTCACATAATTATCTAGCAAGGTCTTTGTTAAAGAGGTCTTTCCGACATACTGTTGTTACTTTGTTACGTATATTAAAACAACATTGCCCTACTTAAGACAATACTTATACAAATAATGTGTGTTTTTGGTAACTACAATCAGATTATTTCTAAATAATCTATTCGTATCTTCTTAGCAATTTTAGTTATGAAATACTAATAATAATATCCGCATATGACCACTGATGTCGCGCGCCCATTTGAAAAAAAAAACAATAATAATAGTAATAATAATTATAATAATAACTTTCATTTAGCATAAGCTATACAATTACAAATAAAGAAATTGGTATATTTACAATAAATATACAAAATTATATTAATTCCATATAACTTACTTAAGTAATACTCTTAATTTAGCCTTAATTTATTTTCTAAATTTTTTAACATAACAAGTAAATCATTATAAATTTTTATTTCTTTAAAGAACAACGTATTTTGACCTTGTATTGTGTTTCTTTGTGATTTGTAATATTTAGCAGTATTTTGAGTTTTTAGTTATGTACATGTTCAATTTTAATTAATTTATTTTGAAAGTACTCTTGTTGTAGCCCTAACTTGATTTATGTATCAATAATATTATCTGCATTTCTATTAAATCTTTAATAATGCCCATCTATAATTCTAACATAAATTGAACACTTGTATACCTATTGCAGTTTAGAATTACCTACCTATTGCAGTTTAGAATTACTCGCATTATTTTATTTTGAAGCAATTGTAACTTTTTAAAATTTGTTTCACTGTTCAAATACACTAATGATTCCACAAAGTAAAAATGTGGTAAAATAATAGAATTTAATATTCTTTCTCTCGTTTATTGAGATAAATCTTTACTGCATCTATTTAGAAAATAAAGTTTTTTAGAAATTTTCTTGCATACATAATTCACGTGTTCATCCAATTACAAGTTACTAGTTAATATAATTCCCAAATATTTGTTTCTTTACAGCTTCCAAAATAATAGAATTATACATTGTTTCTCTAGCTTTTTAAGATAACTTTTTACTGCATCTATTTAGAAAATAAAGTGTTGTAGAAATTTTATTTTATACATAATTCACATGTTCTACCAATTTCAAGTTACTAGTTAATATAATTCCCAAATATTTATGTTTCTTTACAGTTTCTATTTGTTTTTCAATAATTTTAATTTGCAAATTATCATTTATAATATTTTGTATATTTTTATCCTTTCGTTTTCAATATTTAATTTAAGTTTATTTATATTTAACCACTCGCCTAATTTATCAAGGTCTGAATTTAACTTATTTATCATTTAATTTTTATCGTTACCCTTTAAATATATTACCATAACATCAGCGAACAAACGGAACTGACAAAACTGAAAAATTTGTGCAACATCATTGATGTACAAAATAAAAAGTAAGGGCCCTAATATACTTTCCTGAGGGACGCCGTGTTATTGATATTTTATTGTTACATTTAATGTTTTATTTTCTATTACTTAAATAATTTACAAACCAATTTGCAACCTCAGTAAATCCATACATTTTTTTTAAATTAGTATCTGTCTATTTATAGTTTCAAATGATCTTCATAAATCCAAAAAAAAAAAAAAAAAAAAACACCCAAATCCTTCATTAGCATATTCCTCCCATTCCCCTGAAAGAAACTGTAATGGTGATTCACAACTGTGCTTTTCTCTGAATCCAGACTAATACATTGTGAGTATTTTATGTTCCCCAAAGTAGTTATAAACTTGTTTATAAACAATTGTTTCTAAGATTTTTGTAAACGCAGCTAATGTATAGGTCTAGAATTTTCACTTTATTAGTGATAGCTATTCTTCTTATCGGTAAGATGGATACTTTCAAGTTGTCAGGTACAATTCCTAATTCTAATGAGTTATTTATGAGGTTTAAAAATTTTAAATTCAATTTCATTATAGAGAAATTTGTACACATTGTTTGCAGTATCATCCGGCTACTTTTATTGGAACTAGACATACTACATCTCGTAACATTTTCACATCTACTAATTGGAAACATTTAAATTTACTTACACAGTTTACATGATTTAATTTAATTTCCATCTTGGGAATCGATTCAATAATTTCATGAACACTGTTTAAAAATATTTGTTAAATTCTGTAGCAATTTCGTTTCGTTATTACATTACTTGTTTTCAAAATATTCTATATGTGTTCTAAATAATTTTTTTTAATGTTTGTCACATACTTTTTGAGTGATGCTTATTTTCGTATATTACAGTTGAATAATACTCTTTTTGTCTTAAGCTTATGGTACTATAGTATATTATTCAATGAGCATGTAATGTATTCTATTACTCATCAGAATGAAGTTTGCAACACGAGCGAAAGCGTATGCTGTAAATTACTCGATTGAGTAATACCCATTACATGCAAATAGAATACTATACTTTTTCTAAGACTATGAAATTAAAAAATATGTTGTACCTACCACATTATAAATAAGTCAGACTAGAGATTCTTTTAAAATTTTATTTAATGGAAAATTAACACGAACAATATATTTATTCTTTCACTTACAATTATTGAAATTAATCGTTATATTTGAACAATTCGTGAAATTTATGGATGGAATAGAATTAGAATTAGTCTCAAAATTAATTTCATTTGTACTCTTAAATGTCTGTGTTGTTAACGGTAAACTATTGTGACTTGTAGAAGCATGTGAAGCGCGTTGTCGCTGAATTTATAATTTTTGTGCGGTATCTATTTTATTTTTTATTAAGTCGTCTACTTCGGCCACCGAAGTAGATCACCAACCACCATGTCGCTTTAGAGCAGTAATATCCCCGCCAGCGTCAACGAGCACATTTGCCGAAGATCTTCTAAAAGAGTGGCCGGTGTACTTTTCCGGATTTGGTAATTTTAAAAAGCAGGCAATTTGTTTCCCCGTTTCCTGAAAATTTATTTATCCCTATTTTTGGGTTTTTATTTGACCTTTCTGATAACTAAAAAAATCTAATGTGGCCAACACATAACCTCCCGTCAATTCCATGTTTGAAATAGCAATGAGCTTTAAGTAAAGTATCACTTCCAGTTGATCGTTTGTAAACAAAATCTAATTTGATGTTCCAATAAATAGAAAAGTCTGTAATACCAAATTTTGGATTATATTTTATAACTTTTTTTTTTCGAAAATCTGTTTAGAGCTCCAAATTAAGTACCACTTCCGGTTTATCATGTTGTTTCAAATTATACACGAGTTTTAAATAGAAAATTTGAAAAGTACTGATATATTTAAAAAAAATCTGTTTTCAGCTTCCTTTAAAGTAGTTTATCAATTTTAGAAAACATCTAGTATGTCGCTCTCATTAATATAAAAGTCTTAAATACCAAATTTGAAAAGTTTTGGATTGAATCAATTTATTTTTCACGAAAATTTGTTCAGAGCTTCAAATAAAGTATCACTTCTGATTTATAAGTTTTAGCCAAAATCTAATATGTTGCTTCCCTTTATATAAAAGTCTTAAATACTAAATTTGACAAGTTTTGGAATATATCCTATTATATTTTAGTTCAGAGCTTGAAGTAAAGTATCACATCCGGTTTATAAATTTTAGAAGAAATCTAACGCGTCCTTCTCATTAATATAAAAATCTTAAATACCAAATTTGAAAAGTTTAGGAATATGTCATAATATATTTTTCACGAAAATCTGTTGAGAGCTTTAAGTAATGTATCACTTCCAGTTCATCGTTTGTAAACAAAATCTAATTTGATGTTCCAATAAATAGAAAAGTCTGTAATACTAAATTTTGGATTATATTTTATAACGTTTTTTTCTCGAAAATCTGTTAAGAGCTCCAAATTAAGTACCACTTCCGGTTTATTATGTTGTTTCAAATTATACACGAGTTTTAAATACAAAATTTGAAAAGTGTTGATATATTTAAAAAAAATCTGTTTTTAGCTTCCTGTAAAGTAGTTTATCAATTTTAGAAAACATCTAGTATGTTGTTCTCATCAATGTCAAAGTTTTAAATACCAAATTTGAAAAGTTTTGGATTGAATCAATTTATTTTTCACGAAAATTTGTTCAGAGCTTCAAATAAAGTATCACTTCTGATTTATAAATTTTAGCCAAAATCTAATATGTTGCTTCCCTTTATATAAAAGTCTTAAATACTAAATTTGACAAGTTTTGGAATATATCCTATTATATTTTAGTTCAGAGCTTGAAGTAAAGTATCACATCCGGTTTATTAAATTTAGAAGAAATCTAACGTGCCGTTCTCATTAATATAAAAATCTTAAATACCAAATTTGAAAAGTTTAGGAATATATCATAATATATTTTTCACGAAAATCTGTTGAGAGCTTCCAGTAAAGTATCACTTCCGGTTTATCAATTTTAGAAAAAATCTAACATGTCGTTCACATTCGTATATAAATCTTAAATACGAAATTTGAACAGTTTTGGAATTATCATAGTATATTTTTCACGAAAATCTGTTGAGAACTTCAAGTAAAGTATCATTTCCGGATTATTAATTTTAGCCAAAATTTAGTATGTTGTTCTTCTTCATATAAAAGTATTAAACACTAAATAAATAAATACTGAAATTGAAAAGTTTTGGATTATATTTTAATACAGTTTTTCATTAAAAACTGTAATGGGCTTCAAGTAAACAGTCACTTCCGGTTATCCAATTTTACCCAAAATCTAATCTTTACATGATTGCAGAAAGCGTAAATACGGAAAATAGAAATATTTAGAAGTTCGTTATAAGAGTTATCGTGGACGAAAAAGTCGTCCATACACACACATCATCGTAAAAATAGTAAAAATGTATTGTGGGGACCCTAATTCGCGCTTATTTATTAAAATCTCACCATCCAATTTTTGGCACGACTACATTACCTCCCTTACCTACGGTATGACGGAAGGTAAAAATGAATTTAATTGTATATATCTTAGACACAAGTTTATGTATTTTTTTACAAATTTCGCAAAAACGCCCGGTATTTGTGAATTTACGAACTATTTTTACCGTAGTTAAGGGAGGCAATGTAATCGTGCCAAAAATTCGATGGTGAGTTTTCAGTGGTGTGTGTGTGTGTGTGTGCGTGTGTGTGTGTGTGTGCGCGCGTGTGCGTGTGCGCGTGCGCGTGTGCGTGTGCGTGTGCGCGTGTGCGTGGGTGCGTGTGTGTGTGTGTGTGTTTGTGTGTTTGTGTGTGTGTTTGTGTGTGTTTTTGTGTGTGAGTGTGTGCGTGTCTCTGTGTGTGTGACGATTTTTTTCGTCCACGATAACTCTTATAACAAACTTCCAAGTATTTATATTTTCCGTATTTAAGCTTTCTGCATTCATATAAAGACTTGATTAGATTTTGGGTAAAATTGGATAACCGAAAGTGACTGTTTACTTGGAGCCCATAACAGTTTTTAATGAAAAACAATATTCAAATATAATCCAAAACTTTTTAATTTTAGTATTCAAAACTTCCATATCTAGGCGAACAACATATTAGATTTGGGCTAAAATTAATAAACCAGAAGTGACATTTTACTTGAAGCTCTGAACAAATTTTCGTGAAAAATATATTATAATATACTCCAAAACTTGTCAAATTTAGTATTTAAAATTTGTATATGAAGAAGAATAACAAAATAAATTTTGCCTACAATTGATAATCCGGAAATAATACTTTACTTGAAGCTCTCAACAGATTTTCGTGAAAAATATATTATGATATATTCCAAAACATTTCAAATTTATTTTTTAAAATTTTTATATTAATAGAAAGGACATTTCAGATTTTTTAAATTGATAAACTGGAAGTGATACTTTACTTGAAGCTCTCAACATATTTTTCAAACTTCGTATTTATAATTTTTGTATTAATGATAACGATATGTTAGATTTTTTCTAAAATTGATAAACCGGAAGTTATACTTTACTTGAAGCTATCAACAGATTTTCGTGAAAAATATATTATGATATATTCCAAAACTTTTCAAATTTCGTATTTATAATTTTTATATTAATGAGAACGATGTTAGATTTTTTCTAAAATTGATAAACCGGAAGTGATACTTTACTTGAAGCTCTCAGCCGATTTTCGTGAAAAATATATTATGATATATTCCAAAACTTGTCAAATTTAGTATTTAAGACTTTCATGTAACGGGAAGCAACATATTAGATTTTATCTAAAATTGATAAACGGGAAGTGATACTTTATTTGAAACTCTGAATAGAATTTCGTGAGAAATAAATTGATACAATCAAATTTGATATTTAAGACATTTATATTAAATAGAACGACATACTATATGTTTTCTAAAATTTATAAACCGGAAGTACTATTTTATAGGAAGCTATAAACAGATATTCTTGAAAAAATATATTAAAACATGATCGAAACTTCCCAAATTTATTATTTAAAACACGCGTATAATTTGTATCAATATTAGATTTTGACTATACCTATATGATAAACCGGAAGTGGCATTTAATTTGGAACTCTTTACAGATTTTCGAGAAAAAACATAATAAAATATAATCTAAAATTTGGTATTACGGACTTCTCTATTTATTGGAACAACAAATTAGATTTTCGTTTATAAACGATCAAATGGAAGTGATAGTTTACTTAAATCTCATTAGTGTTTCAAACATAGAATTGACGAGAGGTTATGTGTTGGCCACATCAGATTTTTGTTTTCGTATTTGGGATTTGTATTACTAACAGCTATCATAAATCTTGCACATTTTGAATTTTCATAGTACGTATGCAGTTCATTTGACCGGCAAGCACCCATCATGCCCATGATTAAAGAAACCTTAGAAATGCAAATTACTTAAAAAAATACAATTAATTTTTCATGCTTCCTACCTCAGTTGCTAGATAATCATCGTCTGGTGCTTCATTTATAAATTTACTCTGCACTAAAAGTTCTTGCTTTTTTGCTTGATATCCTTCGGATTTTCGTTTTAAAAATGCTTTTAATTTCGATTATTTTTCTATATTTATATCGTTATTAATTGTCAGTGTACTTCTCAGCATAGAATGAGTAGCCCATAATGACGATGACATATTTATCAGAAAGTTGTCCAAAATATGGTATGGGAACTTTTCAGAACAAGAATTTAAGTTTTTACTAATGCGGATTTTCTGGATTTTTCTGGTAGTAAATTTAAGAAATGCACTTCTCCAGCTTCTACAATGTCTAATGGGGTTAAAATTGTCTGTAGTGTAAAGTAATGAAAATTCCGAAATGTGATTGGCTTGAGCAGTGTTGAGTAATGAACATTCTGAGGTGTGACTGGCCGAGTAGTATTGAGTAATATTACTCAATATTTGCCAGTAGTGAATAATATTATTAAATAGTAGTACAAAACCTACTTCATTCCTTTGTTTCTTGTATTTACTCCAGTCATTTTGATAATAGGATACTTACCCATATGAATAACAGTAATTCTTATAATTATTATTATTAATTTTTACGTTTATATGAAGTGTTAAAATAATCGTTTCACAGTATTTATATGCAGATTTTAAATTTGAAGTATTTTTGCATAAAAAACACGTAATTAGATAACGTTTGCGCTAAGAAAACCTGATTTCCCGTATTAAACGCCTATGTTCCACTTTTCGATTTACACCCTGTCAGTGGCGGTGCGTGAATTTAGAGTGAGGTGAGGCCAGATTTATAATATCACAATACGGGACATATCGATAGATTTAAAATTTGCGAGAAAAAAATGCGCCGCAGGCGATTTTTAAAAATTTTTCAAGGTCAAACGTGTTTTAATGCAAAGTAAGATAATGAGTTCTTTACAATAAAATAAATTTAACAAATTTTTAAAAAATAAAATCGGTTAAGTGAGAAACTAATAATTTATTTTATTGTAAGAAAACAGTTACATAAATAGTTCATTTAAATAAAATATTAACATAAAATTAAGAAAAATTCTATAATAAAAGTAACATTGTCAATCTTAAATATTAAAAAAATATTTTTAAATTTATATTTCTTTTGCGATTTTAAAGCTACCAATAAATTTTTATTTGCATCTTTATTTTTTCCAATAAAATTTACGAATTCATTAGAAGACATTTAGTAATTGAATTATAATTATGATGCGAGATTTGAGCATATAAGCAATAACTACAGAAAATCTAAAAATACAATATTGCATTAAATTAATATATTATATTACTGAATAATAACTAGCAGGCTAGGTGTGCGGCGTAAGCGTGTAGCGGGTAGCGTAAAGCTCAAGCAGCAGCTAGTGGGTTCTCCCCACCACTCAACCGAGGCCAAGAATTCTCAACCTCACCTATTTTCCGATGCTTTTATCTAGCTACATTTTGCGCTTGATAGATTATATTTTTTATATTTATATAATTCAAAAGAACTAATAATGAAAATATTAGATGCAAAAGTAATCATTGTAATGATTTATTTATTTATTTAACTTTTTTCTTAACAGTTCAATTAGATTATACCCATTGTTGTAAGTAGTTCGAACTGTTGTTTTGTCTCTTGGTTGTTGGTATTTGTATATTTCTACAATACATGATTTATTGTTTAATTGTGTATAAATGTTTATTTTAAATAACTGTGACAAATAACAGTAGGTACAATTAAAATAGAAATAAATAATAGTTTCAAATTTAAGAAAACATAAAAATAACAACAGTAACAATAAATAGTAATTATTAAACCGTTTTTACAAAAACTAATTGAAAATAATACAAATATACTTGTTTGAAACAAGCATTTTCTGTTGTAAGCGCTCTGCTCGGAACGAGAGAGGCCAACTCATCGCTTGGCTCAGCTGCAGTGTAGTGTAGATCCGGCCCTTTTGCTTACTTTATCCGGCCCGTTGAAAAATCCCGCATGCAATTTTTTTAATCTCTTTTATGCGATTTTGTTGAAATCAACAGTATTTGTGTGCGTAGTGTACATATAAATAATGAAATATATAAATAATAGAGAGTATTATAATTTCGAACAGCCGTAACCTTTTTATAATTCTCTTTACTTTTTACTATTATATTTACAAAATGCAATAAAATATATAAAAATGTAATAACTATGATCAAAATAAAATAATTTGTATCGTTAAGAAATAAATAAATAACAAAATAAAATCTTTCATTAACTGATTTATATTCCTTTATAGTCCTCCGGCCCGGGAGACATTTTGAAAATTTCATTTTGGCCCGCGCTTAAAAGTATTTGCCCACCCCTGATGTAGAGCGTAGAAAGGGCAAAATCGTCCCGTCTCACTCGCACTTATGTATTGTCCATGAGGACAGTATAATTTGGCCTCTTTGTGTAAATTCGCGTGAAAATAACACTATTTGCGTGGTTATTTGGCATATTATAGTAACAATGATTGTTTATGAGTTCAAATATTATAGATTTGTATTACTTCAATACATTTTAAATGAAAAATAAAATTATAAAATTTTACAAATGTTTTGAATTTAAGAGGTGAGGCCTGGCCTCATCTGCCTCATCTGATGCACCGCCACTGCACCCTGTACATATAATATCATGTTCTATGGTTTTTGGAATGTATTTATCTGCTCTTATCTGCTCGTGTTTTTAAAGTTCTAAAAGCAATTTTGATCAATACATACCTAACATTTGAAATATTATTATATTCCTACTGAATTTCAACTTTTTCTTTATTTGTTACCAACATTTTAGAGGTTATAAACAGAAACTCCTCTAACTTGATTGAAAAACTGTGAAAATATATGAACGTATTTTGTAAAAGTTCACTAATTATAATTAAAAATATCATAATATTTGTATCTTCGAAAACAACTATATATGTATATTATTATGGTTTATTATCTATTTCTGGGTTCACCAATCTGCATCTGTTCGCAAACTTCCGAGCAGGTTTCTGTAATGACGATATATCACTGGTTTCAAAGCTGTCCTGGAGAGATCGCCGTTACTTCTGTGACCCTCTTCTATTTGAAATTTGGAAATAATTGGCAAGTTTCAAGTTTAATATCGATCCGAAACGTACATACGAATACTACGACATACAACCATGCAACCCCATCTGAATCACGAATGAACGCATTATTCAATAATATTTTTGAAGATATTTTTATCTATCTTTAAAATGAAATGTTCTTTACTCTTGCATAAGTTTTCAATTTTTACGAATTATAGTTTCATGCGAAATAAATATTTTTTACCTCCTTGTACGAAGTAAAGGAAATATTGTAATCGCGAAAAATTTCGGTTTTCAGATTTCAACGGACATATCCATTTTGACCATCCCTGAATCCATTTTGAGTATTTTCGTCGTGACGTTTGTACGTACGTACGTACCTCACATAACTCAAAAACGGTAAGCCGTAGAAAATTGAAATTTTGTATTTTGGACTGCTATAACATCTAGTTGTGCACCTCCCTTTTTGGTCATTACGTAATTTCCAGAAATGGTACTTTATTTAAAGCCTACAATAGATTTGAATGAAAAACGATTTTAAAATATAATTCAAAATTTTTCAAATATGGTATATAAGACTTTTATGTCAATTGGAATAACGTAGTAGATTTTGGTTAAAACAAGCTAACCGGAAGTGATATATTACCTGAAGTTGTTAACAGTTTTTCTTGAATAAAATGGTTTCATTTTAATTTTTGAAATAAATGCTTCAAATAAAAGTTTTCGAAAATTAAATTCTGCGTCTAGCACATCAAGTATTATTAAATTAGCTCTTTGTATAAGCTAGATATGTAAACTTAAAACTTATATAAAAAATAATAAAAAAAATAGATGTTAATGTCAAATTACGTCAAATACGTGCAATTTTATAATTGGGTCTATACTTCATACTGGTCTTGCGTACAAGGAAGTCGTGTGGTGTACACATCAGATTTTTTATTATCGGAATAATATTAAAAAGTTACCCATTTGTTAAGACTTTTTCAATCACTTCAAAAGGTAGGGGCGAGATATTTGGTTAATTCCATATGGTAATGGATGCGGTTTACCTTCACCATGGAGGGAGAGATGTACATACGAGTATGTAGGGGTGGTATTGAAAACATTTTATAATCTAAAAAATAAAAATTTTCGTTGATTAAATATGTTTTACTACGAATATTTCGTATATGTTGCATGAATTATATTATTATGTAAAATTAAATTTTTCCTTGACTGTGTTTTACTACGGATAAACGTATACCTGTATTGTATGTATGAAAAAGAAAATCTGTATTCGTATACGTCTCTAGGATGACAGGCTGGTTTCCATCGGTAAAGAAATTCAAATATCTCGAGTCGGTTGTCGAGTGAGGTGGCGGATTGGACGAAGATATACAGAATAGAATAACATGTGGGTGGATGAGCTGGAGAAAGATGAGCGGGGTCTTGTGCGAAAAAAAAAGTGAGTTGCAAGATGAAAGGAAATATATACAAGACTGTGGTGCGACCAGCAATGCTCCACGGTACGGAGACGTGGCCAGTCACGAAGGTCCTAGACCGAAGAATGGTGCCAGCGGAGATGAGGATGCTGATGTGGATGTATGGCGTGACAAGGAAGAACACGATCAGGAATGAGCACATCAGAGACAGCCAAGGTGGGACCGATAGGAAAAATGTGCAAGAGAGCAGGAGCAGACTACGGTGGTTTGGTTACGTTGAGCGGAGGGGCGTGGAGTACTTTGGAAAGCGTGTAGAGCACCTAGTGGCGGCGGGGAAGAAAAGGGAGGGCGGCCTAGGCTTAGATGGTGGCACAAGGTGGCGGAGGACTTGCGGGAGAAAGGGTGGACCCCGGCCGACGCTTTGGACCGGAATAAATGGTGGAGGAAGCTTTGAGAGGGAAGTGCCGACCCTGCGTAAGACGGGAGAAGGTTCTGAGAAAGAATATTTTAGTTTTTAGTACTTGTAGACTAAAATAAATTTAGAGATAATCTTTTGTTTATCGTACGCAAGTAGGGGGCAATTAAATTCAATTACCTACCAAATATCTTGTCTCATATTATGATACTAGTAACTACGATTTTCCCGGAAATTTTTGCGGGCAAGTTCATGACTGCTGTTACGACAAAAATCTTCACGAATGTAATCACAACAAGCAAGAATCTACGCAAAAGTTCAAGAAAACTCTGTCACGATCACGAATGGTATTGGCAAAATGCAAGACAATTTCACGAAAAATAATAATTTTTCGGTTTTTCGAAAATAATTTTCTAACATTGTATCAAAGCAACGTAAATGCCAAAATATTGCCTCATTTATACAGCAGCTTGATAATATTGTTACTATAACGTAAAAAATAACTGTGATTAGTTCAGTTCAACAAAATAAATCAAATTTATTGGATATCAGATTACGACTGAAATTGTTATTATTCCGGTTAGATCATAGAATACCCACCCTCTTTGAAATTCCAAATTTTTTGTTGCACTGTCTTTTAGCTAAAATGTTACAAGGAACAAATAATTAGAGCGCGGAAGCTGGTATTTATATCTATGTTTTTTTTGCAAAAAAGTCAGATTTTCCCTAATCTAAAGGCTGTACTTGTGAAAATTACGACTTTCTCGCTTGCAAATTTACAAAAATTAAAGACTTTAATGTAACAATAACCTAACGCACAGAACGCAATTAGACGATATTCGAGGTGAGTCTGGGCGGGTGTCCCCTCCCCTATTTATTTTTATTTTATTTTAAGTGATAGAAAAAAATGGCTCATATAATAGTTTTAATATTTAAAATATACTATTGGATGGTAGATGTAGACGTTTTTTATTATTTTATATTTTTTAATGTTTCTAGTAAACCTAACTTTATAAGAAATATCTGTATCTGCCACCAAAAACAGAGTGATTAAAAATAACTGATGCAGTTGACAATAATAAATACTTGAAATTTATTGCCTGTCGTTGACACTGTTGACAGTGAAATTTTAAATTTGACTACTTTTACATATTTTATTAAAATCCTTTTGTTTCTTTGTTTCTTACATTAGCCACATAGCAATAATCTAAAGTATTTTACTCATTCGAAATCCTATTGGCTGTCAGATCTCTGCTCTGATATAAACTATTTGCATTTATGCTAAAAATAACATGACAAAGAGTATTTCCGCTTTTATCTGGTGTGGAATTAAAAGATTCCCAGAACCGTATTGCCAATTGAATCAGTTATTTATGTTCAATCTGAAATATATTTTAAATCAAACTTTATATGAGGCACTTATAATAATATAAAAGTTAAATGGGGGATCATCTTCCCAGACTTACCCTGTATAAATGTAATATATATATATATATATATATACATATATATATATATATATATATATATATATATATATATATATATATATAACATACGTAATCTCTGTTGGAGTGGTTGAATGCATTTCGCGACACAATGGTTTTTAGTTTTTTAGTGTAACTTTTTCGTTTGCAATTTAAAAAATTACGTTTATGTAACGATAAACTATCGCACAGAGCTTAATTTCACGAAACTCGGATGGTTTCATTCATATTATAAGAATATAACCTTACCCTTTTTAAGAAAAAATGAGAAAATCACTATAAATACCGTTTTTCGAGCCTTAATTTTGTAATTTATGTAGAATTTAGTGTTCTTAATGGTTTTGCAACTATATACCGCGCGAATATTTCAAATCGGTTTTCTCATACTGTAATAATAATAATAATAATAATAATAATAATAATAATAATAATCATAATAATAATTATAATAATAATAATAGTAGTAGTAATAATAATAGTAATAATAATAATAACAATAATAATAATAATAATAATAATAATAATAGTAATAATGGATAAAGACGACACATACAAATACTTAAATTTCCAGCAGAATTCCTCTAAACAACATGTAAAAATAAAAGAAGTTGTAACTAGTAAGATGCTTAAACGTATAAAGAAAATTCTAAATACTAAATTGTGTGGAATGAATAAAATAAATGCTGTCTAAATCTATGCTATACCAGTGGTTGTATTTAGCTTTGGAGTTGTGAAATGGAATCATACAGAGCTTGAAAATTTAAACAGACAAATTAGAGTACTTTTTACAAAGTACAGAGATCATTACCTAAAAAGTTGTATTTAAAGATTTCATCTTCCTAGAGATTTAGGTGGTAGAGGAGTCACAGATATCATTAATTCACATTATAAACAAGTGGGCAATCTTCGAGAATACTTTACACAGAAAAGTGCTAATAGTGACATATACTATAATTTAGTTCAGACTAATAAACATTTTCCTTCGCTTGTCCCCCGATATAATTACTATGTAGTGTCGCGTTATGTCTTACCCGTCGGTACATTAGAAAACTATGTAATCAAAAAAACACCCGACGTAACACCTCATCACAGCTCATTTAGTTACTCATTCCGTTATTTGTACCCGTCGCATACGAACGTTCAACAAGTGGCTGTGTGTTGTGTTTTTAAATAAAGTGTAATGATAATGATATTGTGAAAAAGAAGGCACTCTTCTCGTTCAGGCTGCCGCTACGCTGCGTTCGAGGAGGAAATACATAGATTGAAAAGAAAACTGATTTTGAAGTTCTAGTATGTACTAGATACATTGTTATGGCAAGGATCTGGTAGTAATGTGACTTACTCTCATAGATCCGATGAACGCGAGTTCATCCTTTTTCTGCCATGTAACATTTGAATCTGGATATCAGGGGACTTACCTCTTAGATCTGATGGACATGTGTTCATTATGCCGTATAATTACATTAATCTGAACCAGATAGTCAAGTGACTTACTGCTGCGTTCCTGATAAACATGCGTTTTTCCAATTTTTAGTAATTAAGGTAAGTACTTTATAATACCCTCCATAGTCCAAGTTTGGTGTGGGCTTATTCCTATTGGTAAATGTTACATACGTTCAGTGTTATATTTGTTATGTAAACATGAAACCTTCCTTGGTTCAGGTAGTTTGTCACGTGACTTACGAACCATATATTTTACCCATATCTCAATCTAAAATATATCGAAAGGAGATGATACGTGCTCGTCCAGTTTGCAGTAACGAGAATTTACTGAGGTACACGGTTCCGGAGACAAGTCTTTTCCTGTGTGTCTAAAGTCTTAAGCAAAAATTTACTTCTTTCTTGGGGAAACTCTAACTGGTGAAGCAGATTCCTTGCCAAAACTGGCAGACGCTTATCAGTTTATGGATAATGCCGCAATTGTATATAACGCAATCTCGCTGTACAGAAAATAAATTTTCTCACATCACCAAAATACAGAGTGCAGTAAAGTGGTGAAAGACCACAGGTGTAGACGATTATTTCTTCAACAAAAATCTTTATGAAAACGTAAAAACGAACAATCCTTCATTCAAAATCGTGTAAATTAACAGTGGCATCGGAACTCCACCAGGCTAAAAGAGAGGAGGGAGGCGTTAATCACAGGGCAATAAAAGGACAAGAGATACATGAGAAACTATGCTGGTTCCCTACCTAATTACTGGTGTAATTGGCAGGCTCTTACGTAAGACAAAGTTGTCTTAATCTGGGTGAACGGATTCGCGATACCTTTCAAAAATATTCCTTTCAAAGTTCTATACCAAAAACAGTTATTGGAAACAGTCAAATTAAAACATGAATAGGCTGGTTCTGACTTACTCTTTATATTATGTACTATATCTAAGTGTTGGTATTCCAAATGAGTTTATATGAAGTTATTTTTTAGCAAAAAAACCCTAATGGAAAATTTAGTTTTATTTAAAATTTAGTAGAACTAAATATGTTCATATTACATCCTTTTTTAAAATTAGAGGATTCTAAAATAGTATCTAAACTATTACTGATAACTGTTACCTAGCAAATATAGTTTTCAAACACGCTTGTTTTTACTATTAATAGAATACAAATTTAGAAAATACCTTAGATTTAGTTTCAAATATCAGAGATATGCAACTAATGTTTGGGTTAAAAACATATGTCATACATACTAATAATGAGAAAAAAACAAAACTAGAATTCAGTATCAATGTTTATCTACAGTAAAACTCCTTGAATCACTGTAATTAAAATTATAATAATAATAATAATAATAATAATAATAATTTTATTGCCCAACAGTTTGCAAGAGGTAACCAGTTACAGGACAAAGACAAAACATTTAAATATAATTAACTAAACAAAATATGTATACATGCGAGTGTATAGATAAGAATAATTTAAAGATAAAATACATTCTTCATTGAAATATTACAAAAATATATCTTCATAATGTAGTTCAGCATTGCGACACATGATGTGGATTGGTGAACGCTGAAGGATGTCAGTGTGGGTTTTAGCCAAATAGAAGGTCCTTGAGTATCTAGAAACAGATCTGGGAGTGTGAAAAGGGATACAGGAAAGCAAGTAAGGTGCATCAATTTTATTATTAATTAACATCCATAAGAATCTAGAAGTGGAAATAGTTCTTCTTTCTGACAGAGATGGCATGGAATGACGTTGAAGTAAACTATTTTGATCTATGCCTCTTTCTGGATATACGCCGTCATGCTTAAATGACAAAAACTTTAAAAATTTACGATGTATACGATCATGTGCTATAAACTGATAAGCATAGAAAGGATATCAAATAATATTGGCGTATTCAAACTTACTCAGTATAAAGGCAAAATACAGGGGTTTGAGAATTAAATGGTTGTCGAACATTTTTGAAATACGCATCAAGAAACCTAAAGTTTTACATGTAGAACTACATATTTCATAGATGTGCTCTGAAAAATTAAAATTGTGACAAAAGGTAACTCCAAGATCTTTAATAGAAGTCTTTTTCTCGATGTGAATATCATTCATAGCGTAATTAAAACGTAAATAATTAATTTTCCTGGTGTACGATACTGAGCAGCACTTATTTACATTTATAGTCAGTTTATTTGTTTCACACCATTCAATAAAAATATCGACATTAGATTGAAGATGTAGAGCATCAGGAATAGAGGCAATTTTTATACAATTTAATGTCGTCAGCATATGCCAATACAGAACAAGAAAAAGATTCGATCAGATCATTAACGAAGATGTTAAATAATAGTGGCCCTAGATTAGAGCCCTGCGAAACTCCAGAAGTGACAGAAAATTGAAATGAGCTGTAACCGTTGTAATAAATACGACAGGTACGATTCTCCAGGTATGATTTGATAAGCTTTGTTATTGACATTCCTGCTCCAAAATTATCTAATTTTTGCAAAAGTAAACCGTGATTAATAGAGTCGAAAGCACGCGACATGTCAGTATATATGACATCAACCTATCCACGTTTATCTAAAGTCTCTGCAACGTTTTGAGAAAAAGTTGCAAGATTAGTAGTGCTGGACCTACCTTTCATAAAACCATGTTGGCGACTTGAAATAAAAGAACGAGTATTATTATCTATTGATTTATATACGATGATTTCAAAGATTTTGCTAAAATTGTTAAGGATTGATATTGGTCGATAGTTTTTTACTAGAGACTTGTCACCCTTTTTAAACACGGGTGTAATACGTGTTAGTTTCCATTTGTCAGGGAAAATACTTGTTTTGATTGAGAGATTTATTATGAAAGTAAGTGGTTCGGCAAGAGCATATCTGACATCTTTAATCATGAAACTAGGGATTTGATCTTCTCCAGATGTAAATTTGTTAGACAGGGAAGACATAATATCGAGCACTTCATTTGTATTAATTTGGTAAAGATTAAAAGGAGGGTTGTTGGAAATTTTGGCTGAAAGACCTGTCGAGGTGTCGAGCGAAAAGAAATTAGCAAATTGAGTTGCAAACGCATTTACTATTTCTTGAGGGGATTCATACTCTTTACCATTGTGATATAGTTTACCAGGTACGCGGGTTTTTCCTTTTTTAGATTGAACAAATTTCCATAAGTCTGAAGGATTAGATTGAATATTATTTTCAACTGATCGGACGTATTCATTATATGCATCTTTTATTTAAATTTTAACTAATGATCTCAGTGTTTTGAATTCTGTATAAAAGTGTTGGTTCTTAGATTTTCTATACTTCTTTCTGTAGTACTCTTTAGATGTAATGTTATACCTAATCTCCGACGTGAACCAAGGCGGATATTTACAGGATTTAATATTTCTTTGTTTAGGTACATATTTGTCAATAAGAGTATATAAGGAGTTATAAAAATTATTTAAGGCTTCATTAACATCATTAGTGGTATACATAGAAGACCAATCGAATGAATAAATTTCATTGTATAATTCAATGAAATTGGCCTTGCGAAAATTATAAAAAAGAGTGTTGGATGATGAGAAATTAGGCGAAGTATAAGAACTTAAATTAATAGACATTGGGAGTGCTGGGTGGTATACATCTATAGGGACTAGAGTAAAATCAGCTTTACATACAGTAATTTTGTTATTTAAATTTTATTGAACCAAGTCCAGTTTATTATTAAATATATTATTTATAGAATTATACTGTTTAAGATCCAATACATTACACATTTGTTGAAGCGTAGAGGACTTTACGCAGGTAGTAAAGGAGGTACAAAAATTGGGTGTATTGAAATCGCCAATTAATAAAACTGATTCGTTAATAAACAATAACTCTAGCATATCTATATAATTAATGAAATCAGTTATTTTTATATCTGGAGGTATATACAATGCACAGACTATGCAAGTATTGTTACCGAGTTTACATTTGCAAGCAATAATATCTATTAAAGGATTCAAAGATCTTAAAGATTAAACATTAAAGAGCGTGTACGATATGTGATTAGCCAGAGTTATGAGAACACCACCTCCAATAGCACGTCCTACAAGAGGACAATTTCTATCACAACGTAAAATATTGTAATTAGAAGGAAATAACTCGGCATCGTATACGGAGCTAGTTATCCAGGTTTCAGACAGAATAATAATATCATATGAGACAACACAACAATTAACATAAAATAAACCAGTTTTAGTATTAAGACCTCTTGTATTTTGGTAATAACATGAAAGTGAGTAACTGTTGGGCGAAGTTAGTTTTCCGAAGAAGTGACAATTTATGTACAATATATCATCTTTACCGATATCTGTGTACGAAGATTGGCACACTCAGCAATGGATAATAAGCCGTGATGATATATATTTTTTTTATTTTATTAACATTTTTAATTATTGTAGTGACTTCTTCAGATGATGAAAGTTTAATTTTAATAGGTCGACAGCGTGAGGAAGTGGTATCAAGACGTCCGATTCTTGAGATATTGATAGCTTTTGAGCTAAGGCCAACGCCAGTTAAAAGTTCATTTGCTAAAGCAGTATCTCGTTCGAGTTGTTGAGATTTTGAAAAAGTACTGTCTTCCTTGAAGTTAAAAATCATTACGTTACACGATCGTTTCTGACGTTCGGTTACTTCAATAATTATATTTTCAGTTAATGACGAGTTAGACAAATCAACTTTATTATGTGGCGGATCAAGTAAAGTTCTAAATATTATATTTTATCAAGTTATTCGCCACGTTAGTTCCCACCATTGTTGATCAGCTGTTCCGAGGTTACTTCGGAACAGCTGACAACAAAAACATTATTAGTTTTGTATTTCAAGCAAATGTAACGTCAAAAATTATGTTAACAAAATAAAACAGAAATTTATACATTGCATTTTACAATTTAATTTCCAAGCGTTTATTTTACAAATTGTAACGGTTGGATTATCTTCGTATTAAGATGAGCCAAAACGTTACAAATTGCGAAATTGGTGACCCCGAAAAGGAATACGCCCCTCTATTCCATATTCTTTGTTCTACTCTACCTTACTAATCTCTCTAATATGACTGAACAGGCTTCTTCGCAAGATACCTCTCCAATCTCCAGTCCTGAACCAACCTCAGATCCTCCTCCAGCGGCAGCCCCCCCATTAGTCGGGGCTACACAACAATTCAAGCTACCTGAATTCTGGCCCGACGACCCGGAGCTATGGTTTGCCCAGGCAGAAGCTTAATTCATCGCCCACAGAATTTCGTCTGAAGCAAGCAAATATTTAAAAATTGTCACTTCGTTGCGACCAGACCAGGCTTTGGAGATCCGTGATCTTATTATTTGTCAACCACAAGTAGACCCTTACTCCACATTAAAACATGCTCTCATTACTAGAACTACGTTATCCAACAAGGAAAAATTTCAAAAATTACTTTCTGTTTCCGAACCAGATAACAAGAAACCTTCTCAAATTCTACGACAAATGCGCCAACTTATTGGAGACAAATCTATCGACGAAACTCTCCTCGAAGAACTCTTCCTACAGAAATTACCCCATCAAGTACAGATAATGTTGACAACGTCATCTGTCAATCTTGAAGAAAAGGCGGATATAGCAGATGTTAAGTTAAGTTCGAAGGACCAAGTCGCTAATGGACTAATTGTATGTTGTTATTTGCAATAATCGCGAGTGGACTGTATTATTAAATTTGTTTGAGGTATCACAAGCAAAAGCAAGAGTACTGACCTTGACTTAAGGAGACTTTAAAAAAAGGGGCAGGGACTTGGGATCTAATGACAGGAAACAGGAATGGGAATCGCTGGATGCGTCTTGAAGCGGTGACGAAACAGGAGTAGGAGACGCTGGTTGCGTCTCAAAGCGGTGATGGGTTCGGATGCGTGAGGAGATGGACACGCTGCGCTTGCATGTGCGCAACGGCAGTAGGGATCTAGTTGAGACGGCTGAATGCCGCTATTCTGGTTGATGATGCGTTGCGCTTGAGGGCACGCAACAGTAGTGGAGATCTGGTTGAAACGGCAATCCTTTGCTGTCCTGGTCGATGCTCGTTCTGGCTCGACTTGAAGACGATTGCCGTTGTCCTGGTCGACGCTCAAATTAGCTCGACTTGAAGACAGGGTTTGAGCTCAAATGGCCCACTGCTGGCGAATACAATACTATTCACAAGCACGAATAAACACTTACACTTTCACTATTTCTGAAAGGAAAAGATCCCCACTAGACAATTAAACGACGATATTCAATCAATAATATTTAATTATTCAAATTTAAGATTATAAGGTGGAATTCAAAGCCAAGATGCAAAAATTAATAATGAATTTTTGATTTTTTAAAGAAAGATTCAGAGAGAATGAAAAACACGAGTGAACCCTCACTTGGTTCGTCACCGACTTTTTTTTTTATATTTTTTTTCATCGTTAAGGGTTTTTTAATTGTTGCATCTTTTCTTCTTTACAGATGACTATGATTACAAAATATGAATACAGAGTTGACTTGGTTTTTTAAACAATAATAATAACATTTTTATAATCGTCAGTAACTCTGATCTTGCTTGTCACACCTCATAACAAACTTAACATATTCCCGGGCACAAGAAATTTGCGTGGTGCATAATAATTAATTCGATTTGGCGAAAAAATGCACTGCAACTAACAATTGCTTGGAAAAAACAAGTACGAACAGAAAAAACAAAAAATAATCAACTCGACAGAAACATCGAGTGACAGTTAACAAGTGACATTATGTCTATCTGACAATATGTCAGAGTGGCATAATGTCAAAATGACATTTTGTGTCAAAGTGACATTTTTACAAATTAACAAAACAACAATAATGAAAATTGACGACAATTAAGCTATCTATTGAGTTGGTAGTGGACATAATTTATTAATTGGGCGTTTGATTACACCGTTTTCTGTTTTTACCAACGCGACGCGAGCTATTTTGTCGTTTCCAAAGTATAATTTAGTGATAATTCCTAATGGCCATTCTAATGGTGGTAATCGAATTTCTTTAATTATGACTACCTGCCCAATTTTTACTGTGTTAGTTGATGTTAGCCATTTTTGGCGTATCTGTAGAGAAGTTAAATACTCTAATTGCCATTTTTCCCAATATGATTTTATTAGTGAGTCTAGTAAATATTTGCGATGTACCAAAGTGGATTTGGATTTGAGTGGTTCAGCTATAGGCAATCGTTTTAATGGGGTTTGAAGCAGAAAATGGGCCGGTGTTAATAACTCTGGATTGAGTTCTGCACCTTGTACACATAGAGGACGAGAATTTAAAACTGCTTCTATTTGTGTTAAGAGCGTTATCAGTTCTTCGTAGCTTAATAATTGTTTACCTATGACTCTGAATAAGTGTTTCTTACAGCTTTTTATTACAGATTCCCAAATCCCTGCGAAGTTAGCACTGTATGGCGGGATTGTTTTCCACTCTATTCCATTCATTGCTAATTCGTTGGATAATGTTTTATGAAATGTAGTCGACTGCACAAAATTATACAGTTCATTAAACTTGTTTCGAGCCCCTATGAAAGTAGTGCTATTATCGGAATATAAATGTGAAACGGGGCCTCTCCTTGATACAAATCTTTTAAACGCGTTAATAAACGAATTTACTGTTAGATCTGAAACCAATTCAATATGAACAGCCTTTATAGTTAGACAAATGAAAATGCAAATGTATGCCTTTTTTGCGTGTTGGCCTTTATGTCTTGATTTTATGAATTTAATTGGGCCTGCATAATCTACACCTGTGTAAACAAATGGCTTTGAAACAGTTACTCGATAATCCGGTAAATCCCCCATCTTAGGTTGTGTGCTAATCGGTCTTGCCTTAAAACATTTATTACATTTGTATAAATTTCGTTTGATTGCATTTCTACCGGCAATAATCCAATATTTCTGACGAATTATTGCTAGTAACAAATCTGTTCCCGCATGACAATTTGAAATATGATAATAACCTATAATTAATTCGACTATGTGATCAGATTTTGGCAGCAAAATTGGATGTTTAACTTCAAATGGCAATGTTGCATTGAATAATCTTCCGCCAACTCTTAATATTCCGTTTTCGTCTACAAATGGGGAAAGTTTTAATATTTGTTTGTTTTTTATTGACCGATTATTTCCCTCTTGAAGCGTTTTTATTATTTCATAGAAGTATACAAATTGTACAGCCCTTAAAATATATATTTCTGCTATGGCTAAGTTTGACGCGGATATGTAACCTTTGAAAAGTAATTTTTTGCCAAACTTTAAAATGTAACTTGTTACCCTTAACAATTTGCTCCAAGAGGATATATTTTGTGCCAAAGTGTATAAAATGGGATAATGAATCACAGATGCAGTGGTATTAAATGTTTTCGAATTAATTTCCGGTAATTGGTCAACAGACAAAGTATTTAATTGATGAATAGGCCAATTTTCGATTGTTGACTGTAACCAATCGGGGCCATTCCACCATAAATTACATGTAATTAATTGGGCTGGGAGCATCCCTCTAGATATTAAATCGCTAGGGTTTTCTTTCCCTGCCACATAATAAAAACAACTTGGATCTAAATTTTCTTGTATTTGCGCAACTCTGTTGCTTACAAATGTTGTCCATCTATGCGGAGATGATTTTATCCATGATAATGTGATCATAGAATCAGAAAAAGCATATATTTTATCAATTGGGTATTTTTTAATTATATAATCTTTAACATGTTTTACAAGTTTTGCCATAAGAAGAGCAGCACACAATTCGAGCCTGGCTAAAGTGATTATTTTCATAGAAGCTACCTTGGATTTTGAACATAATAGTCTAATTGTGACATTATTTAAATTTACTACTTGAAGATAGATGACGCAACCATACGCCTTTGTACTAGCATCGCAAAAGGCAACCAGGTTTACTCGGCAGCCTTCCGAAATGCCTATATGTCTAGGGACCGACAATTTCTCTAAACAGTTGAATTCTGCGATCAATTTGCAAAAATTCGAGGTTATGTTTTTGGGTGGTATGTCATCCCAATCAACGCCGGCTTGCCATAACTCCTTTATTAATAATTTGGCATATAATATTACAGGTGAGACTAATCCAAGCACGTCAAATAATCTGGCAACTGTTGACAATATAATTCTTTTTGTGCAGTGTGCTGTGTCAAAGTTTGACGTTTGGAATGTGAAAGTGTCAGTGTTAGGATTCCAAGATATTCCTAAAATCTTTAAGTTTTCTCCCTTTGACAAGTCTATACTGGTTTTGTGTGAGGTTGGTAAACTCTCAATGAGTGATGTATTGTTACTCGCCCATTTTATCAAATCGAAACCTCCAGCTGACATTAAATTAATTAAATCCGTTATAAGACTACTAGCTTCAGTTGAATTTATAACAGATACGACTAAGTCGTCCATATATAATTCAGTCTTTGCCCGATTTGTCACATTTGGATAATTTTTACTTTCGTCTTCCGCTAATTGTCGGATAGTTCGCATTGCTAAGTAAGGGCTAGATTTTATTCCAAAACAAACACAATTAAATTGAAAAGTTTTTATCGCTTCAGAGGTGTCAAATCTATAAAGAATTTTCTGATATTTTCTATGTTGTTCTGACACTAATACTTGTAAATACATCTGTTTTATGTCAGCTGTCAAGGCTATGGGAAATAATCTAAAATTTAACAATAAATTAAATAAATCTGCTTGCAAATTTGGGCCAGAGTACAATAAATCATTCAGAGACAGTCCAGTATGAGTTTTAGCGCTAGCATCCAGAACTATTCTAACTTTTGTTGTAGCTTTGTCTTCGCGAATGACAGCATGATGTGGAATAAAATAGCCTTCATTATTCGTCACTTCTGACAGATAACCTTTTTGTAAATATTCATTTATTATGTCATTGTATTGACGTTGCAAATCTACTGACTGACTAAAACGTTTTTCTAAATGTAAGAGCCGACGTTCGGCTATTAAGCGAGAATTTCCCAACAAATTAGGATCTCTCTCAAATGGTAAGTTTACTATGTATCTGCCATTTTCTAAACGTTTAGTGGTTTCCGTAAATATTTTTTCACATTCAGCGTTTTCAGGACTCTTTATTGTGTGACTTGGAACTTCTTCTAGTTCCCAAAACTTGTGCAAACAAGATACTAAATTATTTTGTGCAAATGCAGAAAATGATGAAAAGGATTCAGAAGGTACAACTTTATTATTTATTTCTCCGATTAGCACATAACCTAATGTTGTATCATAGGCTACTGGTGCGGTTCCTAATCGATTCGATAGTATTAAAGAGGGATATATTTGAGCCCCTAGAATTACGTCAATTTTTCCCGGTACATTCCAGGAATTATCGGCTAAAAGAATGGATTTTAAGGACCGAAACTTTGAAGCATCTAGTTTACACGAAGGTAAATTATCAGTTATACATTCTACTACTAATGCATTTAAATTGTACTTATGAGGCGATACTCTCGATTCTATGTCAAAATTTACATACCCATAAACTGGGCGACTTGTCATCCCGATCCCCCGAATTTTTGAGTTTTCGAGCGGTGTGATCGGTAATTTTAATTTTTCACAACAATTCTTTGTTATAAGATTATTTTGTGACCCATTGTCTAATAGACATCTAATCATTAGTTTCTTTTTATTTATGTTCGTTGCATAAACTTGTGCTGTCGACAACAAAACATAACCATTATTATTTGTGGATACATGACATGAAGTGTCAATTTTCTCCGGTTCCGTTATTTGTTTGGTTGGAGATTGAGTAGAAGATGAAAAATGCAAAAATGTATGATGTTTTTTGTTACATTCCCGGCATCTATAGCGTGATGGACAGTTTTTTACTGAATGAACATTGGATAAGCAATTATAACATGCATTTTTTGATTTTATAAATCCAAATCTGTCTTGTACTGACATTTTATGGAATTTTTCGCAAAAATACAGATTGGAATGTTCCGCACTGTTGCACAAAATACAAGGTATTTTACAAGGTATTTTTTGTTTTGGTTTTTCATCTGCCGCCAAAAATGTGCGTGAATGATTCGCCACTTTTGGCGATCCCTTTACAGATGAAAAACGCTCCAAGATCTTTGCCTGATCTCTAACAAAATCTAAGAAGTTTTTGCAAGTAGGAAATTCCGTTTCGCGGAATATCGTATCAAATAGCAATACTATTTCTGGATCCACCTTTTTGGATGCGCAGTTTAATAGCACGAAATCCAGAATGTCTGGAATATTAAGTTGCTTGATAGCCTCTACGGAGGCGGAAAATTTATTGACAAACGTTGTCAAATGACTTGGGTTTTTTGAACTAAATTTTATATTGAAAATATTGTCTAAGTATTGCTTAGCCATTGTTCTTTCATCCTGGTATTGCTTTACCAGGCCGTCCCAAATAATGTCATAGTTTTCAGGTGTGGGCAATATCCCCCCTGTTATTTCTAGAGCATTGCCCGTAAGTTTGCCTATTAGATAACTAATTTTTTGTTCGTTTGAGAGCGCCTCGTTTTCATGTACATTTGATTTGAATGATTGATAAAATAACGGCCACATTTCTACTTTCCCATTAAAAGATGGCAATTCAATAGCGGGCAGTTTTTTACATTTATTTAGTGCAGTACTAGATTTTGCCGGCTGCGCTTTGGGGGCCAACAAGGACAGCTCACTTCTCGTTCTTTTTATTTTTGAAAAATACATTTCTATTGTCATTAATGTATCAAAATTTGGATTAAAATTAGCATCAATAGATAGCTCAAGGTCATTTATACGAATTAAGGCATTTTTAAATTCCTCCCTTAACAAATCGACTTCTTGGGATTCGTCCAAGAAGCGTTCATTGGCGCATGTGTCCGTTGGAGTGCACTTTTTCGCGAGATCGTGTATTTTTACAATACGGGATTCGTAGCCTCTTGCTAGGGCCTTTAACGTTTTTAAATCAACTTCCATAGTACTAAAATTGACAGTGGAACATCCGGCTCGAAGGACCAAATTTTTATGTTAAGTTAAGTTCGAAGGACCAAGTCGCTAATGGACTAATTGTATGTTGTTATTTGCAATAATCGCGAGTGGACTGTATTATTAAATTTGTTTGAGGTATCACAAGCAAAAGCAAGAGTACTGACCTTGACTTAAGGAGACTTTAAAAAAAGGGGCAGGGACTTGGGATCTAATGACAGGAAACAGGAATGGGAATCGCTGGATGCGTCTTGAAGCGGTGACGAAACAGGAGTAGGAGACGCTGGTTGCGTCTCAAAGCGGTGATGGGTTCGGATGCGTGAGGAGATGGACACGCTGCGCTTGCATGTGCGCAACGGCAGTAGGGATCTAGTTGAGACGGCTGAATGCCGCTATTCTGGTTGATGATGCGTTGCGCTTGAGGGCACGCAACAGTAGTGGAGATCTGGTTGAAACGGCAATCCTTTGCTGTCCTGGTCGATGCTCGTTCTGGCTCGACTTGAAGACGATTGCCGTTGTCCTGGTCGACGCTCAAATTAGCTCGACTTGAAGACAGGGTTTGAGCTCAAATGGCCCACTGCTGGCGAATACAATACTATTCACAAGCACGAATAAACACTTACACTTTCACTATTTCTGAAAGGAAAAGATCCCCACTAGACAATTAAACGACGATATTCAATCAATAATATTTAATTATTCAAATTTAAGATTATAAGGTGGAATTCAAAGCCAAGATGCAAAAATTAATAATGAATTTTTGATTTTTTAAAGAAAGATTCAGAGAGAATGAAAAACACGAGTGAACCCTCACTTGGTTCGTCACCGACTTTTTTTTTTTATATTTTTTTTCATCGTTAAGGGTTTTTTAATTGTTGCATCTTTTCTTCTTTACAGATGACTATGATTACAAAATATGAATACAGAGTTGACTTGGTTTTTTAAACAATAATAATAACATTTTTATAATCGTCAGTAACTCTGATCTTGCTTGTCACACCTCATAACAAACTTAACAGCAGACAAAATTGTGGAAATTTCAAGACAATCCATCGCAACAGTAACTTCGCAGGTAGACGAACTACAAGGAATGAAAAAAGAATTACAAGAACTCAAGAGATTGATTACAAGTTTACCAGTGACACCGCGCGAAACAGAACGTCAAAATACAAATTCTCCTAGCCCATACTGCTGGTATCATCTGACATTTGGCAGTAAAGCCAAAAAGTGCGTGACCCCATGCAAATGGACTACCCATAAACCAACAGAAGAGGTTGGTATTAAAATCAAAAATCCACTACTTCCTACACCCAATACTAACGTCATTTACAGCTTTAGCAAATCTTCACCTTGCCCTCTGTTCCACGTTTCTGATGCGATATCCGGACATAGATTCTTAGTGGATACAGGTGCGGAGGTAAGTATAATTACCCCAAATGTTACACATCGTCATCTAAAACAAAATTTAACTCTACAAGCCATCAACCACTCCAATATAGCTACATTCGGAAGCACTACACTAACATTAGATTTGGGATTACCAAAAACATTTACCTGGAAATTCATTATAGCTGATGTCAAATATTCCATTTTAGGCGCAGATTTTATTCATCACTTTAATCTCAGTATTGACTTACGCAATAAACGCTTAACAGACAATTCTAAATTATCTTATTCTCCTATTTGCAATTTAACTAAAAATACTCAAACCACGGATATATATGAGAGTTTGCTTTCTAAATTTCCAAGTTTGACAGATCCTTTCAAAGTAAAACGTCAAATTAAACACAAAGTGACACATCAAATAATCACAAATGGCTCACCTGTTTTCTCAAAGCCTCGCCGATTACCACCTGAACGTCTAAATTTCGCAAAAAATGAATTTAATAAATTAATAGATATGGGAGTTATCAGGCCATCGACGAGCAACTGGTCATCCCCACTACACCTCGTAGAAAAACCACCCCCGGACTTATTTAGACCTTGCGGAGACTTTCGAGCACTAAACAACATAACAGTACCAGACAGATATCCTTTACCTCACATACAAGACTTTGTGATAAACTTACAGGATAAAAAAATCTTTTCAAAAATAGATTTAACAAAAGCTTACCATCAAATTCCAATGCATAAAGACTCCATCGAAAAAACAGCTATAACAACACCTTTCGGCCTATACGAATATTTAGTCATGCCTTTCGGTCTTCGCAATGCCGCGCAAACATTCCAACGATTTATCGATGAAGTAACACGTGGTCTAAATTTCTGTTTTGCATATATTGATGACATACTCATTGCAAGCGAAACATCAAAAGAACACGAAGAACATTTAAAAACTCTCTTCAATAGACTCCAACAATACGGTATCATCATCAACTCAAACAAATGTCAGTTCGGTCAAAAAGAAATTTAATTTTTGGGACATCATATTTCAGAAAACAGCATCACACCAGTACCAAATAAGATTGAATCCATTAAACATTTCCCGGAACCAAAAACACAAAAGTCACTAAGAGAATTCTTAGGTCTAATAAACTTTTATCATAGATTCATTCCAAATTGCTCTCTTATCGCACAACCTTTAAATCAACTAATAGACAACAAAAAAACCAGTTCCAGCACTTTGGTTTTGGACCAAACAGCTAAACAAGCATTCAAAAAATTACAAACTGCCTTAATCAATTACACAACCTTAACAATTCCAAAACAACACGCAATGACCAACATAATGGTTGATGCGTCAGACATTGGAGTCGGCGCCGTACTACAACAATACTACGACAACACATGGCACCCCATCGCCTTCTTTTCAACAAGTTTCACACCAACTGAAAGAAAATATAGTACTTTCGGTAGAGAACTATTAGCGGTATATCTAACTATTAAAAAATTTAAATATTTCTTGCAAGGAAGGCCATTTCATATAATAACAGACCATAAACCCCTAACTTACGCATTACATAAAAATTCTGACAAGTATTGTCCAAGAGAAATACGTCAGATGGACTACATTCTACAATTCACAAACGACATACGTCACATCAATGGTAAAAACAATCCAGTGGCCGACGCCCTATCAAGAAACACAATAAACAATATAAACCACACCACCACAATAGATTACGAATCTATTGCCAAAGAACAAACAAACGATACAGAATTAGATACACTCAAGAACTCAAATACAAACAACCTCTCATTCAAAGATTTCGAACTCCCCAACTCCAAAACACTCATCTGTTGCGACGTGTCGACCGGCACACCACGACCTTACATTCCCTCTAAATTTCGCAAAAACATATTCACAAAATTTCACTGCCTGGCACATCCGGGCATAAATGCGACAAAAAAACTCATTTCTACCAAATTTATATGGCCAAACATGAACACTAACTTACGAGACTGGACAAGAACTTGTGTAACATGCCAAAAATGCAAAGTTACTAGACACACTAAAGCACCTTTAGGCAAATTCGACATTCCGTCAAAAAGATTTGACATGATACATATAGATTTGGTAGGCCCTCTGCCAACCTCAAATAACCACTCATATTTACTAACATGCATCGACCGCTTCACCAGATGGCCAGAGGTAATTCCCCTAAAAGATACAAAGATCGAAACAGTAGTGCGCGCGTTTATAGCCGGCTGGGTATCAAGATTTGGAGTACCATCCACTATCACAACAGACCGAGGTTCACAGTTCCAATCATCATTTTTCAAACATTTAACCTCATTCTTAGGCTCAAAACATATCAGCACAACAGCTTATCATCCGGAATCCAATGGTATAATAGAACGTTTTCATAGACAACTGAAATCCGCATTAAAGTCCTGCTACAATGCCAATGACTGGTTCGACAACATTCCAATGATATTATTAGGAATACGAACAACATACAAAGAGCCACTCAATGGCACGGCAGCAGAAATGGTTTATGGAACAAATATAACAATACCAGGAGAATTTAAAAGTAAATCGTACGAAACGTCAGAAAATAAGTTAGACATTCCAACATACCTAACCAAACTTAAACTGAACATGAAAAACCTTCCAGCACCAACAACAAACCATTTACAACAAAAACAAAACGCATACGTAAACCCGGACCTATTCAAAATAGAATATGCATTCATACGACACGACGCAATCAAAACACCACTCCAACAAAACTACGACGGCCCATACAAAATATTCAACAGACATAACAACTATTTCACTTTGGAAATAAAAAATAAACCACAAACCATTTCAATAAACAGATTAAAACCAGCATACATCTTACCCTAACAAGTTTAAAACACCTCCATACCCGCACGTACGCACGCACCAGAACAGTGGAACGGAAGAGGGGCAACACCTTCTTTTTCATTGTTAATTATATTCTCATTGTTAATTATAAATATTAATTTTATGTTATGTTAATTATAAATGTTATATCGTTTATCTGGGTGGGAGGTAATGTGGCGGATCAAGTAAACTTCTAAATATTATATTTTATCAAGTTATCCGCCACGTTAGTTCCCACCATTGTTGATCAGCTGTTCCGAGGTTACTTCGGAACAGCTGACAACAAAAACATTATTAGTTTTGTATTTCAAGCAAATGTAACGTCAAAAATTATGTTAACAAAATAAAACAGAAATTTATACATTGCATTTTACAATTTAATTTCCAAGCGTTTATTTTACAAATTGTAACGGTTGGATTATCTTCGTATTAAGATGAGCCAAAACGTTACAATTATTAACATTAGAGATTTTAAGTTCTGCAATGTCTTTTTGGAGTGATAATATAATATTTTTAAGGCTATTAGTATCCTCACCGATTTGAGAACAATTATTAAAAGTGCAGTTCCAGTTCAAACCACTATTATTCGTTTTTACCTTACGAGCTTCAGCTATTGTAATATCTACACAGGATATACTATAACTTTTTTACATAAGGAACACATTATTGATCTATGTTCCTCCGTGGATTTATGGCAGCAGTTGCAGGTGATATTTTCCATTGATACAAAAAAAAATTAACAGAAAAATAGAAAATAAAGAAAAAAATTGAACAACACCTTGTATATATTTTTTTTAACGAACACCCAGTATAAGTGTCTAAGATATAAGTTGCTAAGTAACTAATTAAGCAAGCGTAAACACAGTTCTCAACCACGTTGACAAATAAAAAGAATTGTCATAGGGAATTCAATAAATAAATTAAAGAATCTCACCCCTAGAGCTCAAGCTGAAGAAACGAAATACACACCCACATGGAACACACAATTCGGAACCCAACCATAGGAATTACAATATTGAAGACTTAGAAAAAACCAACAAAATTTATGTGTAATATAGTAGCAAAATTCATACGTATGAACGTATTCAATGAAGAGATGTAATTCTTTTTTAACAGAAATATGTAACTTCAATCCAACGCAAGAACTAAAGTTTCTGGGATTTGGAAAAAGAAAAATTTCTCCTAGCTCCACATAACTATTAGCAAAAATTAACAGAAAAATTACCATTTCGAACTACAGCAAAAATCATTATAATTGGTGATGCAGTCATTTTTCACATACAATGTGTCACATAAAACAAAAGCTTTAAACGTAACTTTTTTCTAGTTCCTCAACCTCTGGCTGGGGAGCTCCCAGTCATGAATTTAATTTAACACGCGGGTAATGCAACACGCAGGAACAAAATTATCGCATAAATTGTTTGGATTTTTAGCAGCTTTTTATCACATGGTAAGAACCATTGTTTTGAATCCATAAACTTAATAATTATTAAATTTTTGTAATTTAAAACAAATTAACAGAGACATGTTATACATCGCTGAAAGGCAAAAAAAGAACTGGCGTAACTTTCACATCATAACTCGAAAATACACAGTATAAAGAAAAAGCTGAGCTTCACCATTCGAAAAAATATAAAAAGTTCCCTAAAGAAGTGCAAACCAAAAATCCAGTATTATTTAACACTTAAAAGTATTTGCAAAATAAAAAACAGAAAAATTTACATTTTCGCCTATATATAGTGATCTTTTTCGCACGTAACGAAACACCATTAACATGGTATTCTAAAGGGCCAACTTTTATCTAATTTAACCGGCTACGTATCTCTTATTTTTCTCGAGTTTCTTATGTTGGAATAGTTATCATAGACACCTTGTATAGTTGCAAAATTTAGAAAACAGATAATTGAGCTATATGCCAGATTAATTAACACAAAATGTAAAATTACGCACTCCAGACTAGTTCTCAGTAGATTTCTTTACAATTAATTATGTGTACGCTTTTTCCGCCTTTTTTCAATTAGTTAGAAATAATAATACTTGAAAAAGCGATGGGTATTTTAATACATAGTTGGTATCTATTATTCCAAAGAGTGTTCACAGAAAATCAAAATTTTGTTGAATCAAAAATTCCTTACTCTTATCACGTTTCAGAGACACACTTTCGTTGTCCAAGGATCTTGCACTTATAAGTGGGATATTATCCGGAGAGTGTTTATAAATGAAAACATTGCTCAAGCTATTCTGTCTTTAATGCTGTCATCGTTGTCCGAAGGAACATTATAGGTGCTGTCACAAAAGAAAAAACCAAGAAATTTTGTTGCTCGAAAAATTTAGAACCATATTCATATTGTTCAGAATATAATATAAATTTTATAACTAACTCCGTCCATGTAGAGGGTTCCTACTACACAGGTATTTCTTATCGAGCAGCTCTCAATCTAATACTATCGGTAAAATGTGAAGTTGAATTTGTAATTAAAAGACAAATTAGAGAAATTTACATTACAAGATTAGCAAATCGAAAATATGAAATTACATAGAATCGAGTTCGAATTCTAAAATATATCGGAAACATATTTCCCTTACAGAGACCACTATCAAACTAGTTACCTTAATAGCTCTTACTAGTGCAGACTCTATCATCAATAAATGTAAACCCTACTACAAGAATACAAGAGAAAGTAGAAAATAGTGAACGAATAAAGATATCAGGTCCTATTAGACAACAGTCTTTACTTGTTTTTCCATTTTTCCGCGAAAAAACAGAATTGTACGCAGCGTCAACAGTTATTCTCTACATTCGTATCACATCTGAATATCGTTAAAATGACCAAAGGTATTTAATTCTAACATACCAAAAACAGAATCATCCAGTATGTTCGCAAACTATTAGTAGATGGATAAAGCTAGTGTTAAAAAAGAGCCGTATAGTTACTAATATTTTTCCAGGCTACAGTATAAGACTCGTTTCCACCTCCGTAGCAAATAGAACAGGTGTTAATATAGACAAGACAAGTTGAACACCGAATTTTCAATATTCAATCAACTTTTATAATGAACTTGTAATTACCCAATAGTCAACTTTTGAAAATAAGTATAGAGAATTAGTTTAATTTTTTGGGATTTATAAGGGGCTATTGTTATGTATATGCTATTGCAAACCGGGTTGGTGCTTGTATGGGCTATGTATATCATAATATACGAAAACTGATTTAAATACGATAAGATTCAACACGATTTTGCATCTATTACTTTAAACATCTGCATAGTAATTATATTGGAGGACAAGCGAAGGAAATTTATAAGATTAACCGACTTACCTGTAAGGAAATGAGGTGTTACGTCGGGTGTTTTTTTGATTACATAGCTTTCAAATGTACCGACGGGTATGACATAACGAGACACTACATAGTAATTATATCGGAGGACAAGCTCGGGAAATTACCATCAACCTTCCTTACAGGTAAGTCGGTTAATCTTACAATTATACACCACTTAATCTTGCTAAACACAACTTCCATCCACAGGACAAAATTATAACCAACAATCAGAAAATAGAAAATTGGAAAAACAAGGCTAGACATGGTACATGTATTGTAAATATAAATAAGGATGATATAAATTTACCTGCTACATAAGCCTGGCTAAAACACTCCAATATTTTTTTACGAAAGAAAAGGTTTCATATTTGCCATACAAGACAGAGTGATTGTTACAAGAAACTACCGAAAATTTATAAGGAAAGACAACACACTATCTTCAGATAAATGTAGAATGTGTCACAACGGAGGAGACTGTAGAACACATAATAAGTGGTTGTAAAACATTAGCATCGGAAGGATATACGAATCGGCACAACAATGTAGCGAAAGTCATCTACCAACACCTAGCTATTGCACTAGAGCCTACAAGAGAAACAATTCCTTATTATAGATATCAGCCGGAAAACGTCATAGTTACAAATGAAGGTAAGCTTTACTGGAATAGAACAGTAGTAACTGACAGATATACAAACCATAACAGACCAGATATTGTATATAAAAATACGCTAGAAAGTAAAGTGGACCTCATTGATATCGCAGTTTCATATGTAAGTACCTAATATAGAAACCACTAAAAATAGAAAAATAACAAAATATCAAGATCTAGCTCGAGAAATTATAAATTTATGGCATATTAACTACGTAGAAATAATTCCAGTAATCACCCGATTCACAGGTGAAATCCCAAAACATCTTCATCAAGAACTACTAAAATGAAAACTACCACCTAAAATCTTTATAACTCTACAAAAGATTGTAATAATTAAAACATGCGGAATGGTAAGAAGTGTGCTAAATAATGATTAACAAGTCAACAAAGTGATAATATAAAATACGATCAACCAAGTACGCTTGGATATTTGAACTACCAGGGAGACCAGTACCTCAAGAATTCTTTTATATTATTACTATATAACGGAATTATCATATATTTTGTATATACTTACCTCTTATCAGGTCGTTATACAAAACTTTTGTAAAATGAAAATGAATAAATGATAATAATAATAGTAGTAATAGTAATAATGGTAATAATAATAATAATAATAATAATATTAATAATAATAATAATAATATTAATAATAAAAATTTATTTGTAACCCAAGCAAAAACTTATTACAAAAGTAGTTGGTAGAGTACATATACATATTAATTCATACATGTTAATTAAATTTTAATTTAAAATAAAATTAGTACCTGATAGACAAACAACTAAATGATATTTGAAAGCAGCAGTAACCGGTTTAATGGTAACACTTGGGTTTTCTCTTTGGTAAGAACATATGAACAGGCCCTTCGCAAACACTGTAACACTTACTTTTATATTATATTATTTTAGTTAACTTATATTTATTATTTGTTTTAAATGTGTGATTTTTTGTTTTGAAGAGCTCTGAGACAACAACAATTAACATTAGCACAATATTCTCTGATATACATTTCTACATGAACGCATATACAAGTCCTTCGCGTACACTACTTCACTTTGTTTTATAAAACTTTGTATTTTTGAATTTTTTGGTTTATGTTATGAATTTTTTAAATTTTTTATTGTATCTTTTAAAAGTATATTGTTCTATGTGCTTTGTTAAAAATTGATTTCTTATATAATTAATTTAGGACAGCTGATTAAAAAGTGAGAAAGTGAATCTTCTTCGAATGTATTACACAATATGCATATATTATGCGATGAAAAAGTGTAATTAGTGCTATTTATATACAGGCTGTTCCGTGACTCGACTGACAAACATATACCATATATTCCGGGTGTCATTACGATCAAAAAATGTTATGTGACCTAAAGGTGAATTCCTCTTTGTTTCGGAGATATCGAAGAAATTTGAATAAAATATATAAAAGAAAATTTATTCATCTATGAATAGCTAATTAACACAAAATTACAGCAACTGGTTTTTTAAACCTCCACAAAAAATCTCACAAATACTCTCCCAAACTAAAGATAAACGCGAACCATTGTCGTCACCAACAGGAATGAGTGTTCACACTAGATTGTCAGAACACAAACGCTGTCTGCGTAATGGTATGGTATTAACATCTGCGGTCGCAGAACACAACACAGGACATGACATCTTATTTGAAAATTCCCGCATTTTAGCTCCTGTCCCTGAGTTTTACAGACGTAAATACAGGGAAATTTTAGAAATATGGAAACATCCTAATAACATTAATCGGGATGATGGCTATTTCTTGAACCACATGTAGAAACCGGTGATTCTCGAAACACGACACACCCAATCTACCATTACGAACTCGATTCCCATTGGTCCTCATTAGCTTTGCTCATCTACCGTATCTTTAGATTAGTATATAACTGTCTTCTCGGCCTTCCTTTCGTCACTTGGTTTATTTGGCCTCTAGCGTGGTTTACACTTTGGGTAACCTTGTAAACTGAGTCTCCCCCTCTTGTTGCTTAAACTCGGCCTCTAGCGTGGTTGACTCGTCGGGTAACCTTGTTTAAGACAGTACTATCCTCCTTGCTCCTGAAGATGCCCCATACGACTGCGGGCGAAACGTTGAGCTCTGACTCAAAATATGACACAGTCCATTCCCGGAAAACGAATATCCTTTGAGAGTCTATGTAGTATAAAATTTCAGAATAAACAGTAATTATATTATTCAGTTCCACTTTTATTTCGGAAGCGTTTTGATTTTCCCAAATCTGCTGAAAGTTTGCTTTCTGCAGTGTTAGTTTCATTGATCTCACCCAGTTGTATTTGTTTGGTTTTTTGTGTTCATAGTGTGATTTGGCATCTAAAATTATTAGTTTATTATAACAAATTTTCGGGTATCTTGATTCAGGCATTATTAACAATTTGTACCTCCATATAAGTATTCTTTTGAGAACGAGAATTTCTGTATTAACTAGGCCTGCTTCTCTCCTTACAAGTTAATTTGGCGTGATTTTTGGCCAACAGAAAATTGATTTAAAATATTTTGTTTGAGATTTTTCGAGAGCGGTGAATTTTATTTCTCGCGAGTGTGCTCCTGGTGATTCCTGTTAAGTTGTTCGTTTTCATTACTTTTTCTTTTATATGATTGTTGTATGAACCCGAAGTGCATAGTAACATTCCAAGATGTGTGTATGTCTTCGCAAGGGTAACTTTGTCATTGGCAAGAGTATTCTATATTTCTCATTGGAGGTCTTTCATTGTGGAAATAGACAATCCGTGTTTCTGGGCTAATACTCAGATCGAGACTGTTACTGTATTTTTCTGAGGCAATTTACTTTTTTCGTATGTCAATTGGGGAACAGGCAAAGATAGCAATGTTGTCAGCATGCAGTGCTAATACGTCTTGAGTTGGGGTAACGAATATTCCTTGTAGTTCTTGACTACGGAAGTAGAATTCTAAATCTTGGATATAAAGAGAAAATAACAGTGGGCTTGTATATTTCGCTTGGAGAACTCCTTTTGTTATTTGTATAGGATTGGGTAGTATGTTGGTTACTTTTACTTGTAATGTTGATCCATTGTAGATATTTTGTAATAGTCTTGTTACCTTTCCACTCATCCCAATATCGTGAAGCTTGTTCCATAATTTTTGGTGTATAATAGGATCAAAGGCTTTTGTAAAGTCGACGAATATTACATATGTTCCTTCTTTATGCGTGAGCATGCGACTTCTAATAATTGTGTCCATGACAAACAAATTGTCGTTGCATGATCGTCCTTTGCGGAAGCTTACTTATGATTCCGAAACTACGTTACAGACCTCAATCTAAGTTTGTAGATTGCAGTTTAAAATAAAAGTGAATTATTTTGTAATTGTAATTACTAATGCATTCTGTAGTTATTTACATTATCTTTGCTTCCCTTTTTATGTAGTAGTGTTATTTTAATTTGTTTTAAATCTCTTGGAAGGTCTTCTTCTAAGAACCTGTTTAATAGATCTTTTAGATATAGTTTACATACAACTGATAAATATTTCAACTGTTCGTTCGTGGTAATTACTATCTACTACGGGACTCTTGTCTAATTTTAGATTGTTTATGGCAAAATTCAGCTCAAAGAAGGATATTTTACTTTCGAGATAGGGGTATCTGACATCCAGATAGTTTAGTGGAAGTCTTGCTTCGTCTCCTTTGAACCAGTTTTGGAAAAAACTAGTCCATTCATTTATCTTAATTGGATTGGCGTTATAATGTGTCTGATGTAGAGATTCGATGGTTTTTCAAAATTGTTTTTCATCGGCTATATTTTACAATTTGTTCTTTATTTCTTTATATTTTATTTTTTCTTCTCTTATTTTAGACTTGTAATATTTTTTTGCCTCTAAGTATTGTACGCTGTCGCTGCTATAGTTGTGTGATTTCCATCTTCGTGGACATTGCCTTGCTGTTTTTAGAGAGTGTGTAAAGTTCCATTGAACCATAGTTTTTTGGCAGATTTTAAATTGCTTTATTTAATTACAATTTTCTTGGCTACACTAATCTGCTACGATACGTGGTTTATTGATGTTTTAAGGTGATTATATGTACAAGTAGTAACATTACAGTAAACATGATTCGTATTGTTATCATCAGTAACAAAATATATTTCCATTTCCACAGTATACTGAGTCCCAGGTTGTTTTTCAATAGTAGATCGTTCTGATCTCTTATAATATAAACAGTCAGTGAAATGATCATATGATCTGATAATACTATATCAGATATGACAGTGAAGTCTGTAATGAGTGGCAAAGCATTCAAGTCGATCCATAGGTGGTCTATTACATTTTTTTCATTTCTTGAAACGTACGTGAAGTTAGCTGGACAGTCACTAGTACTTCTTCCGTTGAGTAGCCAAAAAAATTTCCCTTCGATTGCTTCGATAAGATCTTTTCTTTTTCGATTGATTATGGTGTCCCTGGAAGTTCTATTCGCCGTGAGGCTGCTATTTTGGAAAATATGTCTTTAGCTTGATTAAGCGCACTAGCCTCACCGTTAGAGTTTCCTCCAATAATTACTGAGTATTGTTCGATTAAACCTTGTATGATGTCCCTAAACATATCTAATAGTACGGAAAATTCATGTGGTGAAAAAAAGACTATTCCAATGATGAAATCGTGTTAATTACCCTGGACATCAAAGAATAACCAGTGGTTTTCCGAAACGATAATTTTATCGATGTTTAAATATAGCTTAGCGAAAACAAAAAGGCCACTTATGGCTCTGCCCTTAGGATTTTATTTTACTGCTTTCAATTGAAATGTATTATAATCTTGTAAAAAGGTGGTTTTTCTTTAATTTATAAGTTAAGCCAAGTCTCGTTTAAGCAAATAATGTCGTGTTCCAGTAGTAATGTTTCTTCTTCGGCTGTATTTAAATTGAATAAGTTGCTATATCATTGCATGTTTCAGAACTTTATTTAATTTTGCGTTCGGTCTTTTACCGTTGGAGTTTTTTGATTTCGAGTTCGAGCGTGTTTGTCTTGAAATATGTTCATCCAGAGGTCCTTTTATCTGGCTGTTGTTGGAGGAAGTTTCTCGAATTTTCTATATTTGTAACCGCCATGTTTAATTTTAATTTATTTTTTAAAACCGCAAAAATTAGTTCGTCTAAGATTTCTCCCTCTGATTCATCTACTCCAAAGAATATTATATTTTTTCTTCGTATAACGCGTTCCAATTGTTTAATGCGTTTATATTGTTGTATTTCTTTTTCCATGTTCACATATTTGGTTTGGTGTCCTAACATGGTGTCTAAAAGGCATTGATTGATGTCTGAAGTGTTCCGAGTTTTCCATCTAGTTTTTTTTTTTTTTGTTTATCGATCTAATAATTTTTCGATATATGCATATGAAGACATAGCAGATAATAATTTATTTATGAGACAGTTGGGAATACTGTTCAATATACTTTGGCGGAAAACACTTGCGCATGGCAGTTCAAACTTGCTACGTAACGCACGCTGGTGTTGCTAAGATGCTTAACCTTGAGTAACTTTGAATGGAAAAAATGAATTTTAGTAGTTTGTTCGAAGTGAACTACCACGATAACAACTAATCATGTGTATGGACTTTATTCTGACAGAGTAATATAAGATTTATGAAATTACGTTGTCATTTAACCTGAGATTTTGACTTTCAATTATTAAGCACTCAAAAACACACACTTGCATGACTATCACTTATACCGACTATGTTTTCTCACATTGTTACGACCCGTTTTAACTGAAAATGGTTTTTATATTGATATGAATAGAAAGATAAAAAAATCTGCATTAAATGACAGCAAACACATGTAAATTTGTAATATTTTAAACCCATAGTAATTATTAAATTTATTCAATTTATAATTAATATTGATAGCCATGAAGGAATTTGAACAAACTGGCAAACAAATGTTTGACATTTAATCTGTCAGAATTCGTTAGTTAAATTTTTTTATTTTAATTTCTTTTTAATATTTTGTAATAGATTAGAAATGGATTGAGATAAAATAATTAAATAATATATTAACCTTTCAGTAGTCGCGCTCATAGAACGTCAGTGGTCTCGCGCGGATTCAGATTTCACATATCCGCATGTTTACGTATTTAAGTATTTGAATTTTAATTATTATTTAAAACATTGAAAAAAAAATTCTTTAATTCTCATATTTGCCATTCAGGTCAGTGAAAACAAAAATTTCATTTCATATTTCAGGTATTAAGAAGACACATAACTATATATTTATATTAATGATAAAAAATCAATAATATATTGGACCATAAGCATGTACACATTCCTTAGTAGTAGCATTATTGATGTAAAATAAACAATAATTGAAATTTTATATTTTTTAATATACTTAACTAATGCAAAATTATATAACATCAGATGGCACACGTTACATATTAATTAAAATTGAACTGACGAACAGACTAGCACAAAATTTTATAGAATGCTGCACAAGCATATTATAGGTAGCTAATGTGCAGCGCATTTGATACAGGCATATATTTTCAATATATCTAAAAATTAAGTTGTCTGCGAAGCGTGTGTCCGCGCGCGACCCCGTGAAGGTTAATTAATAAAGTTATAGATTAACAAATTCCGACAAATAAAATTTCAAACATTTGTTGGATTGTTTGTCTTTGTGTTCAAATGCCATCATTATTAATTAGAAATTGAATAATATTTTTTTAAAATTTTTACTTTTACCACAATTATTGTTGTCAGCTAAAACGGGGAGCAAGAGTCTAAGAAAAATTATTTTCCCGTGTTAACGGACTATGTTCGGGGTTGAAGTAATCACCCGGTATAACTATCAAAATAATATTCTTGAGGGGCGGGTATTCTAGACTTAATCCATAATTTTTTATACACTATGCCTATAAGTATTAGATATTGGAAATGTAATTTTTATCATACAGTATGACCTCTTTAATCCGAACATGCTCTAATCCGAACCTCCAGTAATCCAAACAGCGACAACTCGAAGTCATAATCCGAACAACGCCGTTCGTTAATCCGAACAGCAAAGTGATCCCTGCTACCGCAATGAGGGAATCATTTGCTTTCATGTTTTCTGTTCCCTAAATGAGAGAACCCCGTAGATTCATGTATTCTGCTACCTAAATGAGGGAATCCCTTGTTTTCATATTCTTTAAGAACTGCTCTGTTTACAGTCCATTGTTCATTAGACCTTTGTCTGTTACTGAGTTAAGTTTGCACTGCAATTTAAAGCTAAGACGACTTATAAAAGAAAACACGTTACTTTATCGATTAAAAAAAAGATCAAGATTTAGAGGCGGGTACCATAGTGACCACTTTATCGAAAAAATACAATGTGAGAAAATAGACAATTTGCGACATAAAAAAACAAGAGTATTTAATCCTATGACACCACAGCCAGTTCTTTGATCAATAAACGAAAAACGTTGAAAATAAGTGCATATCCCGAAATTGATAAAACAGTTTATATCTGGTTTTTACAGCAGAGATCTAGATGTAAAAATATTATTGACTATGTACATATGTATAATTTTTTTTAGCACAAAATTGAATTATTTTAGGTGTGCCCATATCGGGAGATATTTTGTGTGAAAAAGCACTATTCTTTTATGGTAAGACACAACGATAATTTCAAAGCTAGCTCCGGACGGCTCGATAAGTTCAAAAACAGATACGAAATTCGACAAAAAATATCAATTACAGGAGAAAAATCATCAAGTGATGAGGCTGCTGTTGAGCCATTTAAAAACGCGCTTCAAAATAAAATAGCAGAAATGCAGTTGAGTCCAGATCAAATTTACAATGCCGACGCAAGCGGATTTTTCTGGAAATTAATTCCTCAAGAAACACTTGCTCACCAAGCTGAAACATCAGCTCCAGATAGAAAAATGAGCAAGGAACGAATTACATTTACGCCCTGCTGTAATGCCTCCGTCACACATAAAATAAGATTGTTTGTAGTGGAAATTTTTTAAAAGAGACAACATTTTGGAAATGAACCGCTGTCCGTGAGGTACCAAGGGCAGAAAAGAGCCTGAGTTAACAGAGAAATTTTCAAGGACTGGTTTTACACAGATTTTGTTCCAGCAGTACGAAAAAAATGCAACAGCTGAATTTAGAAGCCAAGGCACTTTTGACTTTAGAAAATGCTCCAGGACACCCTGAAGACTTATGTTCTGAAGATAAAAAAAGTATTGTAATGTTTTTGCCGCCAAATGTAACTCCCTTAGTGAAACCGATGGAAAAAATATGATTCAAGCGATCAAGTTAAATTACCGCAAGAGGCTTTTTAAAAAAATTGTTGCTACCGAAGGTGCAAGTATTTCTGCAGACCTGAAAAAAGTTAATTTGAAAGATGTTGTTATTGGATTATCAAGAGGATGGAAAGATGTGAGTCCGGAACTTATTCAAAAGTCCTGGACTAAACTTCATACACTACTTCTTGATGATGGTTGGACTGAAAACGATAATCTTCCACTATTACAGTGGAGGGACAGGATGGAGTTATAGTGTATAGAAAGACAAATAAACGAGGTTACTGCACTAACAAACCAAACTTCTAAAGATGTCACACGACAAGAAGCTCTTGAATGGGCTATCTGACATGAAGAAACATGGGAATCCACAATTGATATGAATATTTTGGAACATAGAATGAATCAAGCTCCGGCGAAGAAGTAGAAGTGATACCAGACATGTAAAACACAAAGAGACAGTCAGCAATTTTGAAACGTGTTTGAAGTAGGTTGAAGAAAATGATGAATCGGAACACCACATTCTAATTCTATCGGAAATGAAAAGAACGAGCCCAAAAGGCAGAAGAAGCGAACATTAAACAGAGTAAAATCACCGAATTTTTCAGCTTCTTAGATTTATTATTATTATTGTTTAATTTGTTATTCATATGTAATAAATACAGTTGTTTTTAAATTTTATATTTGAAAATAAAGTATTTTTTATTGCGAGACTGTAGAAATTCTTAGAGAATTACGAAAATGGAAATTTTGTGTAATTTTTTTGATAATCCGAACATTTCGATAATCCGTATCAACCTGTGCAATTATTAGTTCAGATTAAAGAAATCCAACTATATTTATACTTGCTTCGTTTTCCTGTTTACAGATCAAATCACTTTCAGTATTTAATTGCTAAAACAAAGAGCATAAAAATGTATTGAGTCAAAATTGTCATTCTATCGTAGAGGTATTAACAATATTGGTCATTAAATGTGATTGCTAGAGAAATGTAGGTATAATGAGACCATTTATTACAATTTTTTTTACAATTTTATTGGTCAAATTAGTGACAAAACAAACATGGAATTCTATACGATTTTTTAAACATAGGTACATGTATGTATGATATACTTTTGATGAAAGTGATATTCTTCAAATAGGTACCAAAATATTTTAAACCAACACTGACCAAAAATAAATATGATTTCTCATTATTCAATGTTATTATTAAGACTGCCAGTTATATTTTAATCATATTTTCCGACAAATCGGAACAAATCATTTTGTAAACCTAAAGAGTGTTTGTGTTTATTAAGGACGGAAGCGTAGATTTAATCTTAAAACTTAATAAATTTGTCTCTTCAAATTTTGGAACTTAAAATTTTACCTTTATTCTTGAAATTTCAACAGTTTAAAATTTGAAGTTTCACTTTTTAAACTTGAAATTTAAACTATTAGCACGTATGCGTATACGCAAGGGATGTTCTGAATATTCGTAGGTGAGAGGGGCCACATTGGTACAATTCGGACACTTTATTTTATTATTGGCTGTGTATCTATTTTTCCCGAAAATGTGTATAGGTAATCGTTTTTTGGTCTTAGTTTCATTATGTACATATTTAATATTGAAAGAAAATATTATGCAATGAATTATGTTAATTTAAAATTAAAATGAAAATTTGCTCCCTAGGGGGAGGTACAATGATACATACCTGTGGTATATTGGTACATGCTTGGTAAATACTCAAAATAATAAAAAATAATATTAATGGACACGTGTGTTGGCTCTCGTTGAAACATATTAAACAAATGAGAATTTTAATAAAACACTCGGTAAGTTTCAAAAAATAATAAATATATTAAAACATTAATGTACATTTCGACATTGCGTCGTCTTCAGAATGTTTTACAAGAAAGTACAAGGCCAAATATATACCCCGGCAACAACGACTAAGATAGATACATTAGAGGGGATTTGTATAAATCTATTTGTTCGTTTATTAGAAGATTCCCGTTAACCACGGCATTTTGAATTTCCCAAGCCTCTAGTCTATCTAGTCTTAATCCTTTGTTCTCGGTATGTAAGATTTTGAAATTTTCCAATGAACAAATGTGGTTGTTGTTAACCATATGTTTTACTACATTTGAATTGTCAACTTTTTTATGCTTAATACAACTCATATGTTCTTTAAACCTAACTTCAAAGTTTCTACCGGTCTTACCTATATAAAATTGTTCACAATTATTACAATTAATTTTGTAAACGCCACTCTTTTTCATTTTGTTGTGTTTTACTATTTTATTATTAACTAGTAATGATTTTAAATTATTATTATTTGAAAATGCTGCGCAAATATTATGTTTTTTTAATTTTCTACCTATAGCTGTACTAGTTTTGCCAATATAAGGAATCTTTCTATCGACTTTGTCTTCTGAATTAAAACTATTTTGGCTATATATTGATTTCATAACATTCATTTTTACTTTATTGTTTAAAATCTTATTAACAAAGTTATTGTTAAAGCCATTGGCATTAGCAATATGGTAAATAATGTCCAGTTCTTTATTATAGTTTTCTTTTGATAAAGGCACATTAATTAATCTATGAATTAAACTATGAAAAGCAGCAGTTTTTGTGCGAGGATGGTGGTTTGAATCGAATGGGATTGTAGCATCTGAAAAAGTATCTTTTCTATATATATTGAATGTAAACTTGTTGTTAGATCTCATTACGGTTACGTCTAAAAAGTTCAAGAACATGTTGGATTCTTTTTCGATCGTAAATTTAATATTTTTATTAGTTTGGTTGAGATAAGTTAGAAACTTATCTAATTGTCTGTCTGTTCCAGTCCAAAAGCAAATAATGTCATCAACATATCGGAACCAGAATTTCACGTGTTTTGTAAGGTTATTGTTTTTATCTTCTAACAGATTGCATTCCAAGTTATCCATAAAAATTTCTGCCAGGAGGGGCGAAAGAGGGCTTCCCATTGGAAGGCCATCTTGTTGTCTGTAGAAGTTATTGTTAAAATTAAAGTAATTTTGTTCAAGACAAATGTTTAAAAGTAATAATATTTTTATGGATAACTTGGAATGCAATCTGTTAGAAGATAAAAACAATAACCTTACAAAACACGTGAAATTCTGGTTCCGATATGTTGATGACATTATTTGCTTTTGGACTGGAACAGACAGACAATTAGATAAGTTTCTAACTTATCTCAACCAAACTAATAAAAATATTAAATTTACGATCGAAAAAGAATCCAACATGTTCTTGAACTTTTTAGACGTAACCGTAATGAGATCTAACAACAAGTTTACATTCAATATATATAGAAAAGATACTTTTTCAGATGCTACAATCCCATTCGATTCAAACCACCATCCTCGCACAAAAACTGCTGCTTTTCATAGTTTAATTCATAGATTAATTAATGTGCCTTTATCAAAAGAAAACTATAATAAAGAACTGGACATTATTTACCATATTGCTAATGCCAATGGCTTTAACAATAACTTTGTTAATAAGATTTTAAACAATAAAGTAAAAATGAATGTCATGAAATCAATATATAGCCAAAATAGTTTTAATTCAGAAGACAAAGTCGATAGAAAGATTCCTTATATTGGCAAAACTAGTACAGCTATAGGTAGAAAATTAAAAAAACATAATATTTGCGCAGCATTTTCAAATAATAATAATTTAAAATCATTACTAGTTAATAATAAAATAGTAAAACACAACAAAATGAAAAAGAGTGGCGTTTACAAAATTAATTGTAATAATTGTGAACAATTTTATATAGGTAAGACCGGTAGAAACTTTGAAGTTAGGTTTAAAGAACATATGAGTTGTATTAAGCATAAAAAAGTTGACAATTCAAATGTAGCAAAACATATGGTTAACAACAACCACATTTGTTCATTGGAAAATTTCAAAATCTTACATACCGAGAACAAAGGATTAAGACTAGATAGACTAGAGGCTTGGGAAATTCAAAATGCCGTGGTTAACGGGAATCTTCTAATAAACGAACAAATAGATTTATACAAATCCCCTCTAATGTATCTATCTTAGTCGTTGTTGCCGGGGTATATATTTGGCCTTGTACTTTCTTGTAAAACATTCTGAAGACGACGCAATGTCGAAATGTACATTAATGTTTTAATATATTTATTATTTTTTGAAACTTACCGAGTGTTTTATTAAAATTCTCATTTGAATAAAAAATAAATAAATACAAATATTCTGTATTAGGATAATAAAGAATATGTTTATTAAAAAAATATGTGTATTAAAAATGCATACAGGTACCAATGATATAACAAGGCACAAGATTTAAAAAGAAATTGTAATGAATAAGTAATAGTTTATCTGGAAAATTTAAAGGAGACATTTGACGCGCTGTACCATCGATTATTGTATCTTATAAACAAATAAAAATTATCCCGAGAAGAGTTAGATGGTTACAAAAATTTAGAATTGAATTTACTTTGGATCGATGAAATTATTTACACAGAAATCTCTAGCATTGGTTTTGACGGAGTTGTTATATGAACTGAAGATTACACACTTTAGCAACATGTATTGAAAAAATTGCAAATTTTTCCCGCCCATAATACCGCGAAATTTTAAAATGTACCAAAGTGCCCATTTTACCAATGTGCTCCCCTCTCCGCTATTCGTTTAGCCAGCGGCTATTCGCCAACTTTTATATATTTGTATTCGAAACCGTATTCGTTTTTTTATCTTCCGTCACCTTTAGGTAAGGAAGGTAGTCTTTGACCAGAAAATTCGGTGGTGAGTTTTTAATGAATAAGCAGGTTTTAGGGTCCCTAGAATACGATTTTACTATTTTTACGGTGATGTCTATATGTGTGTGAGTAAATATGTGTGTGTGTGTGTGTGTGTGTGTGTGTGTGTGTGTGTGTGTGTATGTGTATGTGTGTGTGTGTGTGTGTAACAAAATTTTCGTCTACGATAACTCTAATACTACAATTGCAAACATTAAAATTCTGTCGTATTCCTCTTCGATGCATCCATATGAAGAGCTGATTAGATATTGGTTATAATTGCCCAAGCAAACAAATGACGCGATATCGACGGATATATGACGCAATTTGTTGAAGGTAATTATCAGATATACTAAAATAATATTTTTTTGGCACACCCAGCAATGGGTAATATGCCGTGAAGATATATTTATTTATTTTATTTTGTTTATATTTTTTTTTTTTGGTTAAAACAGACATACATATAATTTATAAATGACTGAGACGGTCGCTGAACGTTTCTATAACGTGAAAATTGACAAGTCAATATTAAACGTATGTCAAACGTTTCTTTAACGTCAAAACAATGACGTCAAGTAACGACGTCGCATCGACCAGAAACGTCGAAAATTTAACGTTAAAAACACGTCGCCTAAACGTCATCCATCGACACGTCGATGTTGTGTTGCTTGAGTGGTCAACCGGAAGTACCCTCATTTGATGATTTTAACAGCTTTTCTTGAAAAACAATGTTAAATATCTATTTTTCACATTTAATCTTATTATAAATATTAAAGAACATTGTATTCTTTATACGATTTGACTGCATTTTATACTTCATATTAAATGGATATAGAGTTATAAAATTATAAAAAAAAATTTCATAAATTAGCTAGCTATGCTAGAAACAGAAACAGCTACTATATTAAGAAAATTCTGATTGAAAGATGTCAGTGTCAATTAACATATTCGTTGTATATTTTATATATATATATATATATATATATATATATATATATATATATATATATATATATATATATATATATATTTTACTCGAAATATAGGAACTTTTTGTTCGCAACTTTCTGTATGGAATTTGTTAAAATACGTACAACTGTCGAAAGGTACATTACCTATCAGAAATTCAGAATCTTTTGCAAGGCACTTTCTGTATGGATTTTATAGAAAATATATAGGCATTTACGAAAATAATACCGGTAGATACCGCATCTACCGACTGTGATCGAAAACACGAGTGGTAAAAAGTTACCGTGTTTGAAAATTGTACAATATCTACCAGATCCATCTACTGGTCATGAAGAATCTAATCTCCAAAAAAGATAGTGATACAAAGCGAAGCGCGCGAGTTGAAAGCGGAAATGTGTTCAAAGTAGGACTCTGCTCAAATTGTTAACTACATCAAATTTCTAACCTGTTTCAAATTTTCATTTTTTTTTATAGGTTATGGATCTACCCTTTTTACCACTTGTGTCGTTAAAATATCGATTCCTGTAGCTATAACCTGATAAACAGCTGATTACCGGTAACAGTTCAGCGGTAGAATTTTCGTAAATGCCTCATATAACTGACGGAAGGTAATGGGCTAGCTACATCAAATTTTTTTTAATATAGGTCGAATTCACGATTACAGTACAATTAATATACCAAGTAATATCCAGCTGCAAAATAATTTAATTTAACAATATGAAATTAATTAAAGTTTTAATAATTATTTATTTTTTCAACAAAAATCTTCTGGCATTTTATCTTTATTAGGAAAAATCAAAATCAAAATATCGCACTTATAGAAAATTTCAATTCATTAATATTTATTTTGTGTAGTAATATAAATCACGGGACAATGGTATTCAAAACAAAGAAATTTTCTAAGAAAAAATATTTAAAGCTTTAATAAGTACCACTTCTATGGTTCTCCGATTGATACTCAAATCTGGTGGCGTTTTCATTTTAGTATTGAGTAGAAATGCAGGTATTTAAAATTTTCGGATTGGCTGCGAATATATTAGAGTATATACTTATGGATTTACAAATCGTATATCCAGATTTTTGTGAATAAGCACATTTTAAGATTCTTAGCATACGATATTCCTATTGCATTATATGAAGAACTTAATAGATTTTAGTGTCAATTGGACAACCAAAACGTTGTAATTTAATTAAAGCTGTATTCACAACTACATTATAAAGCGAAATGATAATGCATAAGACATCATTTTTATATGTACCGTTAATGCGCAAGGTTAAGAAAACCATATTTTTCTGCAACAAAATTTAATTGATAGTAGACATCTGAATTTATAAAAATTACCTGTCAGAGTTGAAGTTTACTGTCATAACATGGAAAAATTGCTGAAGCGTATTTTCTTGTTTAATTTTATTTGAGAACATTGTAATAAAAATATATTTTATTTATTTATTTCACTTCTTTTGACATACATTGTTGTATGTATAGGTATAGTCATTACCAACATACATAGTTAAAACTAATATTTTAGATATTCCTCTAATGTATAAAAATATTTTCCTATTAATATATTTTTAGAGCAGTTCTGAAACCAACAGGAGTACTTTTAATCTTAATATAAGAGGGCAATTTGTTAAATATGTTTAAAACTACTTGATTCGGAGAGTATTTAACGATATTACAATTTAATATAGGTATATTAAAATCACTTTTGTGTCTTTTATTGCAATTTTGAGAATTAGAGTGTAGTGAAAATTTTCGTTTGTTTGTCTAAACGTAATTTGATATTTCTAGGATGTAAATGCAGATTAATGTTAAAAAATTAAAATTCTTAAGAAGTGTTTTGCATGAAAAAGTTCTAGGCACTCTTGCTATAATTCGAATTATACGTTTTGTGCAATAAAGACTTCTTTAGCAGCAGGTGAGGAGCCCCAGAAACATATACCATATCTGAGTCGTGATTCTACACACGCATAATAAAAGGTACAAAATTGATTTTCGTTTAGAATACTTGGTAAAAATCTGATTTGATAGCATGTGGTGTGTAATTCAACAGTAATTTTTCTACAATGCCTAGTGAAATATCTTCAATGTATACGCCTAAGAATGTAGTATATTTGGAGTTTGTAATATTTTTGTCAAAAATTTAACACATTTATATCTACATTTGATTGAAATTGATGATTGTGAAAACGTACTAATGTAGTTTTTTTTTAAATTAAAAACATATCATTTTCACAGAACCAAGTTTTCAATTTGTACATGTTACGATCGCATTTATCTTGCAATATTCTATCATCTTTGTCCGATATTATTAGAGATATATCATCTGCATACATTACTGGTGTGTAGTGTTCACTTACGTTGAGGTGGAGATCCGAAGTATAGATGAGAAATAGTATGGGAGAGAGACAAGTACCTTGAGGTAATCCAATATTAATATTTAAAAGCTCTGAAGATCGTGTCGATCTGCTAATTCTTATCCAGTGAGAAATGGAAACTAATTGTTTTCTGTTATTTAAAAAGTTTTCCAGCCATTCTGGTGCTACTCCGCGAATACTTGCCAGATCTAATTTTGTAACGAGACGTTCATGATTGACGCAGTCGAATGCTTTGCTTAAATCGCAAAAGATTCTGACTGGCCGTTCATCTTGTTCCATGTATGAAATTATTTTTTATAGAATAAATGGATTGCGTTTACAGTTGAAGAATTTGGCCCAAAACCAAATTGATTTGGAGCAATTATTTTATTTTTGTGTAAAAATGGTAATAATTTACTTAAATAGCAGTATTCAAAGATTTTTAAGAAGCTTGAAATTTGTGCTATAGGCCGGTATTTATTTGAATTTGTTTTTCTCCATTTTTGGTGTATTGATATAACTTTATTAAATTAGCATCATCTTTGTGGTCTTCACCCACTATTCCATCTTGAATTATTTTGTTTGAAAATTCTTATTTCTTGTTTTTTTTTTTTATTATTATTATTATTATTATTATTATTATTATTATTATTATTATTATTATTATTATTATCAGAGTTCAGTATTTTATTCTTATAATAGGACTTTTTTTATTGGCAATTAATGCAAAATGTTTTCGTTTAGCTTCATTATAATATAATCTAATATAAAATTAAGAAAGAGTTTTTTAATTTCAAACAGTAGTTTTAAATTATTGCTACTGCATCTAATTTCATCAGTGACCCAAGGCTTTTATTTGTTTTCACGAATTTTTTTCACTGGAAAATGTAAACTAAAGTTTTACAAAATGTATTTATGAAAATGTTATAGGCATCATTTACATTTTCATTAGTAAAGACTTTTGCCCATGATTCTAACTGTATACTTTGCACAAAATTTCAAATATTTTCATCGCTAAATACTCTTCGCTGAAAAGTATACTTTGTATTTACACTACTTAAACATATAATTGTATTAATAAAAATAGTGTCATGATCTGAAAATATATTTTTTTCTATTTTATACGATATTTCTTTAATGCAGTGATCTAAAGTATACTTACGTCTGGTAGGATTTTTATAATATTATATGTCTGTTAGATATTGCAAGGGAAGTCGTACTCCTGTTTGTCTCTTGTGGGGTCTATATTAAAATCTCCACATAATAAAATTTTGTGTTTAATATTAAAATTATTTTCTAAAACATTTGACAATTTATTACAAAAAATATTGAATTCATGCTTTCTTCGACATTCAAGATTTTGAGATATCTTGACAAATTTACTTAAAGCATAAAAGTTTGGAGTTTGCAAACTTTTAATACTATGCATTTTGTTTATGCATTATGCATTAGTATTAAATAGTAGCTCTGAATGATCCTGGGCGTTACTATATAAAAAACTTCGTCAAGCATCTTTTAGCACTATATTAACGTTATGCATTAAAACAGTAAATGTGGATGAGGCTTAAATAATAATGTAAAATGTAATGTATATAGGAAGCAAGTTGCAAAAATGGTGGGTTGACTGTACACAGGCGGCTTCTACGGACTAAGAATAAGGAAGAATGTTACATAAACATATGTTCTAAAATAGTTAATTACAGAGTTACGGCTACTTGAGGTTTTTCAGTTCAATCATAATAAATGTTTAAAATGACCTCCACTGGTAGCAACATACTGCACATAAGCACGGATTACTTACGTGATAATTCATTTCAATTAAAACAACACCGTTATCTTTATCTTTTTGAATAAAAACCTTTAAGTAGTTGTAAGTCAGTAACGGATTATTTTAGGAAATGTTTATATAAACTTTTTTCCTTATTTTTAGTCACAAAAGCCGCGTGTGTTTACAATCAGTCCACCATTTTTGTTACAACCTGTATACGAAATATTTTATCATGCCGAAACATAATTTTTAATAAATATAACACAGACCACGGTAAAAGAAGCTATGGTAGCTTCACTCGCTGTTGCATGTAGCAAACGCGGTCAGACGAAATACACTTAATTCGCTGTTATTATGCAATATTCGTGAGACTATGGATAAACATAATATGTAATAAAATTTATTTGCATAAAACTATTTAATAAAAATAAATTGATTCATATTATACCAAAAAAATTGTAATAATTGGGAGTTTTCACATAACGTCAAAATAGGTAGTATGAACCTTGAAATTCCAGATAACGTGAACGTTATTTCTGTACATAAAAATGTGTTTTCACATACCGTACACGTTATTTTATCTGTCTAACTAAAATGTTGTAGCTATCTTTCTCTAAAAGTTAGTGAAAAATTCATGTGCGCATGCGCATTGAAGCCAAAATGAGCTTTAAGGTTCCTGCTATTTATTTTGATGTTATTAGAAAACTATTAATTTTAGAAATTTACCGTAAAAAGGAAAGTAACTATTATAGTACAAGATCACGGTAAAAGAACAATTTTCTTACGCCGTGGACAAGAAACAAAATAAATACAATAAAGAATGTTAAGAAAGAAGAAATATACGTTTCTTATAATCTTTTCTTGGTATTAGTTTGCTGCCTAAATCCAACAACGATTATAATAAATTTATTTTTGATAATAGATATTATTACAGTCAAATTTTCTTTATTGTAATGAAAATTTTCTGTTTTAATTAAGTGAAATAAAACAGACAAGAGCAATGATTAAAATCTATTTTTTGTGTAACTGGTCATTTTCATTGTAGGAATCACATTTTCATTATTGTAATCAATCATTTCTTTATAACAATTAAAATCCAATAACGGAATATAATTAAAGCAACATTTATATTCATTAATATTAGTTTTTGTATTCAGGACGAAGTAAATGAAAAACAGACACTCAATTAACGATCTCGGTTTATTTCTATACTTCTCTGATATGTACAGTTTGACAGCTTGCGAATAAATAAGTAAAAACAAAAGGATAAAGCTAACCCCGCCAACTCATAAAAGTGAAATAACCTCTACAATCCCCCCCTCGGAAGGATCTCCGCTGCATCATGATTATCATTCCGCCTGTCTGCAACCTTCTTCAATGGGGGTTACTGCAGCATATGGGCACGGTGATCCTCTTGTAGGTTTCGGTTCAATGGCTTTGTCAATAAATCGGCTGGATTCTGGTCCGTAGGTATATACTTCAGCTGTATGGTTCTGTCCATGATTTTCTTGCGGATGTAGTGATGTTTTATAGCGATATGCTTGGTCCTGGACTTGTCGATGTGGTTTGTGGCATGTACGATGGCCGCTTGGCTGTCGCACCAGATCAGAGTCGATTCTCCAACCAACTCACCTAGGTGCAACTGTCTGAGAAGTTCCTTCATCCAGGTGACCTCCTTTGTGCAGGCGGCCAACGAGATGTACTCAGCTTCCATTGCGCTCAGCGCGACTGCCGTCTGCTTCGCGCTCTTCCAGTAGACTGAGGCGCCTGCTAACGTGAGCAGGTACCCACTGGTGCTCTTCCTGTCGTTCGTACATGCGACCCAATCTGCATCGGTGTATGCAGACATTGACTGGCCTGTGGGAGATAAATGATACTGCTTTCCAATGTTGTTTGTTGAAGCTTGAGGAAAATTGGGCTAATCTGGCGACGGCGAACGCGATGTCCGGTCGAGTCCTCTGGGAAAGATATAGAAGTCCGCCGATTAGTTCCCGGTATGGAACGTCCGGACAATCTTCATTGATATCCTCTTGTAGAAATGTTGGCTTGATTTCCATTGGCGTTGAGGCTCCTTTTGCATCCTGTAGTCCAGATCGATTGATCAGCTGGTCGATGTAGTCCTCTTGCGAAAGTACGAGGCGTCCGTCTTTCTTCTTCTCAAATTTCACTCCCAGCTTGTGTAAAATTTCTCCAACGTGCTTAACCTCAAAACATCTGCCAAGTAGGGCTTTTACCTTCTGTTTCGTAGATTTGTTTTTCGTAATAGCCAGTATGTCATCTACGTACACTGTCAGTATGGCTCGGCCGTGTTCTTCTGTGAAATCATAAACACCAGGATCGATTGGGTTGCGTACAAACCCCATATTCGTCAACTAGTTATTCAAGTGGTCGTTCTAGCATTTTCCACTCTGCTTGAGCCCGTAGATTGAATTCTTCAGCTGACAGACGAGCGCTTCCTTCCCAGCCTGTACAAATCCTTCGGGTTGCTCCATGAACACGACGTCATTCAGGTCACTGTGAAGGTAAGCGGTCTTAACGTCATATTGATCGATGATCCAATTCTTCTCGACGCTGGCAGCCACCAATAAGCGAATGGTTTCGAAGCTGGAAGCAGGAACATAAATCTCATTATAATCAATACCTTTTAGTTGCGTGAAACCCTTGGATACGAGGCGCGCTTTGTATCGACGAGTATCACTTGCTGATTTTTTCTTGAAGACTCATCTGCATTCTACAGGTGTCACTCCAGTCGGTCGTGGAACAAGTTTCCAACAATCATGTTCCTTCAACGAGTTCATCTCCTCAGCCATCGCCTTCAACCATTGTGATTGCTCCGTGGAATTTATGGCGTCCTGGTGGCACGAGGGATCTTCAACGGCACCCGTCACGACGTTCGATCGGGGTGGATTTGAGATGTCCCAAGTTTTCTGGCGAAGTGTCATTCCGTGTTTGTCGACGCTCTCTACTCGTGCTGATCCAGTGTCCTTCTGCGGTCTTTCACGCTTCCTTGCCGTTGTTGCAGGTTCTCCAGGTTTGTCGACGTTCGCTGGAATTTCCTCATCCTCTGCTTTGTAAAATTCCCCCTCGGAATCCGAGTTCTCGTCGGTTTCCTGCTCAACCCTGACGGTGGAGACCTCCAGGTGGTCGTTCCTCGCAGTAGCCGTTGATTCGCGAACTGTCGGATGCTTCCTAAGGCCTTCTCCAGGAGATGTTTCGACTAACACGCAGTCACGTGACTTGTCAACTCGCCTTGTTCCAGGTGTCCAGATGCGGTATCCCCGACCGTGCAATGCGTACTCGACCATCAACCCTTTTTCGGCTCTTGCTGACAGCTTGGACTTGCGCTTTTGTTTTGGAATATGTACAAATACGCCTACGGCTCGCAAGTGTCTAACGCTCGGCTTTTCCTTGTCCATAATTCGTACGAAGCCCGCTTTTTGTCGTGAGAATTTGTAGCGCGGTTTCTCACATATGCCGCTGTGCATGTTAGCTCAGCCCAAGAAACCGTTGGTAGGTCAGTTTCTCGAATTTGCGCTCGAACTAAATCAAGTAGCGTGCGGTTTAGGCGTTTCGCTACGCCGTTTTGTTGCGGAGTGTAAATCATCGTCGTTTCGTGATGGATACCTTCGCTTTCGCAAAATTCTGACCAATTCTTGTTACAGTACTCGAGTTTACTATCGGTTCTGATCCGTTTCAGCTGCTTTTCAGTTTGCTTTTTGACTTCGACTTTCCATTTCTTGAACTCACCTAATGCATCCCCTTTCTTCTCCAGGAAACGCACGGAGATGTACCGAGTGGCGTTATCTATCATGGTGAGCAGGTACCGTTTTCCTCCCCAGCTCGGTTCGTCGACTGGCCCCATCAGATCGGAATGTACAAGTTCGAGTACTTCTGTCTTTGTTTTAGGGGCCCTTTTGAAAAGGCTAACATGTAGATTTACCTGTTAAATAGCCGCTACATGGGGTTAGGGAGTCCTGTTTGACCTTCAATCCTACAACAGAGTTCGCTTTTGCTATTTAGAGTATCTTTTCCTTATTAATGTGCATCAACCAACGGTGCTACAGGTCGATTGGCTCCGGTTTATCTCTTCCGTGTGACAATGTGTTCAACTTGGCTTCAGTGAATGGCTTCGCGTTGATGACATATAGCTCACCTTGCTTCCCTGCACGAATCAGCAACCGTCCATTCGCATCTTCAATATAGCCTCCTTCGTGGTCAAAGATCACCTTCATTCCGTTCTTCGTGAGTGCTCGTACGGAGATGATACCGTGACCGACGTTTAGAGCCAGTAACGCGTCTCTCGCTCTGAATTCCTGGGTATCAGAAAAGGTGTTAACAAGTGTCGCCCTCACGGTGTCTTTTCCAGTAAAGGGTGTCATGCTGCCATCTGCCATGGTTATGACGTCGGTAGCTGTCTTCTTGTTAATGTCCGACAAATCATGTGATAAGTGGCTCCCGAGTCGATCATCCAACTATCGCTGTTGATACTCACGTTCCCGCAGAGGGCGCTCATCGTCACCACCCCAGGTTTATCGCCGGACTTGTGGAATTTCTTCTTCTCAGGACAGAATCTGGCGATATGGCCTCTTCCTTGACAGTAGAAACAGATGAGGTTCCCCTTGTGCGGAGGCTTCTTCTTCTGGCCATCCTTCCTGTCATGCGGCTCGCCTTCCGATGACTTCCCTGACTTCTGGACCCTTCGACTTCCTTGATGCTTCATTTTCGCCACAAGTGCCTGTTGTCTGATGTCGTTGCCCTCAGTACGTCTGGCATCTTCCGCAAGCAGACGTCTCTTGGCAGTGGCGCTTGTGAAGTCTGCTTCTGGGAGGTTACACAATGCGGAGACTACTGTGTCCCACACGTCGGATAATCCGCAGAGAATTGTCATGGCCAAATCTCCATCGTCTATTTTGTCGCCGATATTCGCTAAATCTGCTACGGTTTTGTTAATTTGCCCCAATTCTCGCTGCAGTTGCACGGTTCGGAACTCGCTGTCTTTCGGAGCATACAATCGTTGAAGTTCCTCCCACACCACCTTTGCAGTCGTCAGCTGGCGGATGTGCATCTGCTGTTCGTCGCAGATTGCTAGGGCAAGTTTGGCGAGAGCTTTACCTTGACGTGAGGTGTATTCCTTTTTCTCCTTTGCGGAGGCATTTTCCGCAGGTTTGTCTTCTCCGGGATTGATGATCGACCAGAGATCGCACTCTGTCAGTACCATCCTCATTTAGTACGACCACGAAGCATAATTTGCGCCGTTCAGCTTCTCTATTGCGTATTTTGTCTCCGCCATTTTTGCTGTCAGGAAAATAGCGTCCTAACCTACAACACACCGGAATCGTTTGCCTACTTCGCATGTTGCGCTCTTAGGTCCATAACCATTATTAGTTTTTGTATTCAGAATGAGGTAAATGAAAAATAGATACTCAATTAACCATCTAGGTTTATTTCTATACTTCTCTGATATGTACAGTTTGACAGCTTGCGAATAAGTAACAACAAAAGGATAAAGCTAACCCCGCCAACTCATAAAAGTGAAATAACCCCTACAACTAAATTACTAAATTCTTCGTTTATGGTACCCTGTCACGTTCATCTTTTTGTATTTGCGAATGTACTTGCGGCGCGGAAATTTGATCCATTTATGATTATTTTTGTTTGTTGAAAATTATGCTGCGGAAATTTGCAAACATAGGCTTCAGCCTACTTTGCCTAATAAGAAATCCGGCAATGTATGTAATTATATGTGTATAATGCTTTAACGCATACTATTTTGCAAATTAAATTGAGATATGTTGAGATCTCTTACACAAATATAACAAAATTATGTTAAATTAGTTACTCAGATAATGATATACATAAACATGCGTATTCTACTTTATTCTTATAAAGGATGCCTGTTTTGGACCATCGCTATTGGGATTTTGGTTATTATAAGAAATGACGTCGGTAAAATTAAATCAAAGTTACCCCGTTAATGTACAGTGTACCAGTTGTATTTATTAAAGGAGTTGATATACAGGGTGAGATGACACTTTTGCCAATATCTAAATAAAACGAAACGATGTGTTCAATTCTTTGGATTTTGGTAAAAGAGTCATCTCACCCCAAGAGCGTCGCCAGTCAATTGGCAATGGGGGGGGGGGGCAAGATGAGAGGTGATGAGATGGAGGATGGGGAAAATATTAATTGCAGATAAAAATAAATACAATGATTTAAATTAAAAATAAAAAGGTATTTTTATACAAGAAAAATTTATAAAGAATTGAAAGAAGGTAAAAGATCAATGAAAATTAATTTTAACACAATCTAACTAGTTTTCACTGGTTCCACAAGTTTATTTAAAAAAGAAACAAAATCATTCGATGGAGTACCTCAGTCATTCAGTCAGCCATAGACGAGATCATGACATCATGACCATATGATGCAACAGTACTGCCAACTACAGTGTAGTGTGGTATGCTATGTTTATTGCGCCATTTTCAAACACCATTTTCATTTAATTTTTCTTCTTTTATCTAAATTTTCTGAATCTCGGGGGGGGGGGTATTTTACTAATGTAAAAATTAAAGATTATTGAATCTTCGATTTCTGCATTGATTCTCTCGTGCTCTAATCGAAGCACCACAGTTAGATTAATTAACGTAAATAAGTAAAAGTCGGTTGTCATTAATACCGAAAGTGTAGAAAACTTGTGGTAGCAGTATTTTCTCGGCCTATCGTAAAGTTTCGGGTATCAAGCATACAGACTTTTCCCGCTTAAAGGGGAGTCATACTTTTATTGCCGTGAGTCTAGTGATTTTCGTTCATTCCAGATGAGGGCAGTACTTTTTCGTTTGAAGCGTAAAATTTTTCATCTCCAAATTCGTGTTCATCATTTTATTCAGAGTACTTTGTGTTATCCGCGTGCTCGTTGGATTCTTGCCAGTGCGCTCTGCAGATACAATTTATGCTGTTTTGGATATTGAAAGTTCGACTGCGTAGCCTCAATGCAATTAAATATTTGAAATTATATGTACATTTTTAAAATTAACTTTATAAGGCTATTATTACCTTAGAGCAGTAAATAATGTATTATTTGTGGCATGCCCTACGCCTCTGTTAATATTTAATTTAATTTTCATATGCACCTTTCACTTTACCCAGTCATTATTTCAATTTTCATTAGAATATAAGTTATATTAACAATTATTAATTGTTGTACGGGTTTATTTATTTGGCAATAAGGAATTTATTTAAGATATCATTCTGAGTGTAACCCCTTTCTTCAAATTTTATATTTTGTACCTCTTTATATTTTCAGTTCTAATTATTATTTTGGTATTTTTAGTGATTGGGGTTCATTACTAAAATACCTAGCGCCCTTATAAAAGTAAGTAGGATAAATTTTTAATTTATAACCCGTCCCCCGTTTTATAAGCTGATGTATTTAAAAATTAAATTTTTATTTTTTTAAAAATGTACTTGGCAATATGTTAAAATAAATATAGTGGTGTGAGGGACCAAAGCGGTGAGTAGGCAAGATTACAGATACAAGAACCAGGACTAATGAAAAATACTACTGTTGCTATTTTTATTCTCTGTACATCACTTGTCAATAATAAATAATACAACAACAATAATACCAACATACATAATATAAGATCATAGCATGCATCATTGGATTACCAGTGTCAGAGTGTAAGTGTCATTACAGAGTGTCAGTGTCATTACAGTTCGGTCATACTGACATTGACATTGTCGTCAGTGTCATAAAACTCGTTTTCTTGATCGTAGGCAGCTCCAGCGATTTTCCTTATTTTGGTCATGACTACTTTCATCGTCAGGTTTCGGGTTGCCGTCTTCATCACAATGTGCGTCGACTTCATTTTCGATGAATTCATTGTTGAGTGCTGGTTTTTCTTGTTCTTCATTGTTGTCGTGGTCTGTTTTTTCTTTTTCATTTCCATATTTTGAATTTTCGTCATCTTCTATTTCATCTTCACTTTCTTCGGACTCATTCTGTAGATGACGCCATAACTTAATTCTTTTTGGGGGATATATGCTTTCGTAGGGTCTCTGGGTGATTGGATAACCTGGGATATCGTTAACGACATATCGGTCGTTATTTAAAACAGCCGAAGTTACATAAGGACCAACAAATTTTTTTAACATTTCTTGATTTATTTCTTTTGACGGCGTTTTCTCGATCATTATGTAATCTCCGACTTGATACTTACGATGACTTTTTCTTTTTTTATCGTACCGCTGTTTAGATTTTTCCTGGCTTCTTTTGATTTTCTCTGCTGCTTCTGCTCTAATATTTTCTCGGTTTTGTGTATAATCTCCGACATTTTCATTTTCTTGAATCATGTCTTCCATTTCTTTACCAAAGTCATAAGATAATTTATATCCTAATAATAATTCACTTGGGGATTTGTTAGTTGTTTTTTGCTTTGTAGAATTAAGTGACATTTGAACTTTATTTACAGTTTCATGCCATTTTCTTGGTTCATTCATAATTTTTAAAATTGCTGGAATAATCGTTTTATTATATCTTTCTATTTGTCCGTTGCTTCTGGGGGTTTTATCAGCTATTAAAACCAGTTTAATGTTTTTGTCATGGCAAAATTTTCTAAATGTTTCACTTGTAAATGCTGTACCTCTATCTGCAATTATTCGTCGTGGTACACTAAATATTTTAAACAAAATTTTTATGATTACAGATTGCTTCCTATGAATTTGTTATTTTGTAAATGCATCTGTTACGTTTAGTATGTATTTATATCCTTTCGTGCTTCTCTCTAAAGGGCCTAAATGATTTATATGTAAAGTGTTCCATGGCTGGCTTCCTTTATCTATATTGTGTAAAAATCCTTCACTTTCATATGTTTTAAAATTATATTCTAAACATTAGATATAATTGGATACATATTTCTTTGCATATTTTCGCATGCTTCAAAAATAATATTAATTACGTAATTCGTTAAAAGTTTTCTACAAGCCTAGATGTCTTATTTTTACCTTCCGTCACCTTTAGGTAAGGAAGGTATTGTCTTTGGTCAAAAAATTCGATGATGAGTTTTTAATCAATAAGCACGTTTTAGGGTTCCTAGAATACGAATTTACTATTTTTACGATGATGTCTGTATGTGTGTGTGTGTGGATGTGTGTGTGTGTGTGTGTGTGTGTGTGTGTGTGTGTGTGTGTGTATGTGTGTGTGTGTGTGTGTGTGTAACAAAATTTTCGTCTGCGATAACTCTAATACTACAGTTACAAAAATTATAATTTTTTCGTATACTTCTTCGTTACATCCATATGAAGAGCTGATTAGATTTTGGTTACAATTGGTCAACCGGAAGTACCATAATTTGAAGATTTTAACAGTTTTTCTTGAAAAAACTATGTTAAATATAATTTTTTCACATTTGATGTTATTATAAATATTAAAGAATATTTTATTCTCTATGCGATTTGACTGCATTTTATACTTAATATTAAATGGATATAGAGTTAAAAAATTATAAAGAAATTAAATTTCATAAAGTAGCCATAGCTATGGAAACAGCTACTATATTAAGAAAATTCTGATTGAAAGATGTCAGTGTCAAGTGAAATTGACATAGTGTGTTTGTATATATAATATTACTGGAAATATAGGATCTTTTGCTTTCTGTATGCAATTTGTATAAAATACATACAACTGTTTTAAGATAATGTACAAGAAATAATAATAATAATAATAATAATAATAATAATAAATCTTTTATTTCTGCAGATACATTACACTGTATATAGAAAACGTCACAAAATAATAATTTTCTGTATGAAATTTGCATAAAATACATGCAACTGCCGGAAGGTAATGTAGAAGAAATAGAATATTTAATTTAGCAAGGAACTTTCTGTATGAAATTTGCACAAAATACATAGAACTGACGGAAGGTAATGTGTTGGCCACATCAGATTTTTTTATGTGTTTTTGTTACTATGTCATAACGAAGTTGACGTGGAACAACCAACAAAAGTTTATTATTTATGCGTTTCATAAATTTATCATTAATTACTTCGAAATTGAATGAATTTTCTTTTTTCAGTGCCATATTTCGTTTTACTTTTACAATTTCTGGATCCTGGTTTTGCAATATAGATATAACGGTAAATTCTTTATTTTCTTCTGTCATTACATTTTCTGGTAACATTCGACTAAGACTATCAACATGTAATATCTTTTCACTGCAACGATGCTGTATTTCAACTTCTAAAGTTTCAGTTTCAATTTGCATTAAATGTGTTTGTTCTATTTTACTGAATTTGATCCCGTTTCTAGAAACTTGCCATTCTATGGTTCCCAGAAATTGTTCCCCGAGTATAATATCTGTGTTAACGGAATCCATCGGTACAATAACTGCTTTTAGCTCATATTTACAGTTATCAATAACTAAGGTAAAGATTTCAATTTATTACAATATATTTAAGTATTATTTAATCCAATTAATGTATTCTTCTACTTGCAATCCATTAGTGTGATTTTCTTTGATTCAATTCATTTTACTGCCAGTATCAATCAAAGCATTCAATTCAGTCTTACGGTAGATTGGTGTGGTACCTGTGCCTGTTTTGTTGAAGTTGAAACACAGTTTCTAGCTATATGTCCTATGTGTCCTATTTATAGCATCTGACTTGTATTCGAAGGCCTAATCAAGTTTCCTGTCAAATTTGCATTTCATTCTACGATTTGTTTATGAGGTTCATCCCTAAATTTGTCATAGTACAGTTCTGCAGTAATCATTTTCATTTAATTTTTTTTTAAAGTTTTGTATTGAGCACATACCATTTGTGTCCTTAAAATGAAATTTTCTATTCCTTTTATGACATGTGAAATTATTTTAGTTTCGTGGAGTTTTGCTTTTTGGGCTAATCTTACTTTTTCGTAGTAGTAATCTTCAAATCTTTCATTCTTCTTCCATTTTCGGGCTTTAACTCTGTCTGTTAAAAGTGCCGTGTCTTCATATTTTAAAAACATATCTTTTAATTCTTCTTTTATATTGGGCTATTGTATATTACAGGTATCAGGATTTGAATGATACCAGTTTTTAGCATGTGACACCAATTTGTTCGTCGCTAATAATTTTATTATGCCTTCTTTCAAATTATATATAATTTGTATATCATCTATGCGCTTCAGCCACAACTGATTCTGAATTTCATTGTGGTTATCATGAATTATTTCTAACATTTTATTCATATTACTCATCATTTGCACAAACGTGATGTTTTCACCACTAACATCTCTTTCTTCTGCCATAACACCAGTTTTTTTTTCAGTACGTCGAAATATACGTGCGTTGATAATGACCTGTTTTCTTTTTGTATCTTTTAAATCTTTTATCTTTATCCCACTTCTGAAATACTGTGAGGGACCAAAGCGGTGAGCGGGCAAGTACAGATACAAGAATCAGGACTATTGAAAGATACTACTGTTGATATTTTTATTCTCTTCATCACTTGTCCATAATAAATAATACAAGAACATACATAATATAAGATTATAGAATGCATCACTGGTCACTGGCTTGTCAGTGTCAGAGTGTCAGTGTCATTACAGAGTGTCACTGTCATGACAGTGGTCAATAATTAGAAATAGACTTGGATAATAAGTAATTTAATAAAATAATTAATAAAAAGTTACGTATATTGTAGTCTGAGGTAGGAATGCCGTAGGTAGCCTATCTCATTTAACATAACTTTCACTTTCATACACACGCATGGAATATCTACATATCTAAAGTGGGAGTGTGGCGTCATAAATTTAAAACATCTGATGTGGCCAGCACATAACCTCTCGTCAGATATTTTACCTGGTTGAACGCATAAAACAAGAAATATTTTTAAATAAAAATACATATATTCATGTCTCACTACAAAATAATTCTCACATATATTTGCAAAACTATGTGATATTTTAATATACAGGGTGTAAATGAAATAACTGCATTAAATTTAACCAGTAATGTACCTCGACGAGAGCAACAATATTTCTTAATAACTTTTTTTTCTAAGTCTTTTAGATTTTGAGTTAAAATTCTTTAAAGATTTGTTCCATATTTCGTTACCCGCCTATGGAGAACAAAGAGACAAATGGCTGCGCTGCCGTATTCAAGTGAGATACAAACAGCTCAAAAATTCTCGGTTATCGGTTACACTTACAGTCACAGTCATTAATAAACGAATCAAGGGAAACAACATTATTATTAATTAATACGTAATAGTACAATTTTTAAAATAAATAAATTTAAATATTGGATAACAAAAGTATAAAGTTGTGTATTGAACCAGGTTTTTAATCACGTGAATAGTGGAAGACAAGGAGAAACGAGGTAACGAGACGAAGACTAAAAGCATAGTTATTAGGTTATGAGATGATTATTTATTGTCGACAAATCATAATAGTTTAAATTCGTTATTCAAAAAATGTAAGTACAAACTTTTGTCCATTTAAAAGAAGTACATGAGTACCAATAATTAGTCGTCCATTTATTGTTCCCCAAACATTTTTTAATGAAAATTTTTACAGCATTTTCGTCTGTCAAGATGTGTATTGTGCATAATAAATACACCTTCCCAAGTAAATTCAGTCTCATAAATGAACATTATGAGCCATTCCCAAAATTGAAGTCTGTTATGTGCTGAAAACATTGAACTTTTTGCACATGGTATGGATACAACTGTTGCTTTTTTAAAAATTGTCATATGTGACACTCCGTATTGTGATAAAGATGTACAAGATTAACAAATGTGCGAATATTAAGAACAGAATGATTTGGTGATGATTTGGAAACGCTCCGTGTAAATGCGTTGGCAACTCCATGACACTGTCTTTATGTGAACCGTGATGTCAAGTAAAATGTAGTACAGATACGAGTAAAAAATAAATAAATAAACCATAGGTAAGTAATTACAATGTCTGTGTACTCGCATTTTGACAGAATTTTACCTTATAAACAAGTTTATTACTAATGTCAAAATTTAATTGCAACAATTGACAGGACTGTCAATTGCTAAAACAAAATTTTTCATAGCTATTGCTGCTGCATTCAATTATCACAAAAATATTTGGAACGACTCGTCAATTTACGGGGTGGTAAAAATGCTAAAAAAATATGCGATTTCGAGAAAAAATTATTAAGAAATATTGTTGCTCTCGATGAGTTATACTACTGGTCAAATTTAATGCACTTATTTCATTTACACCCTGTATATATTATATACAATACATATATTTTCTTTATATTTAATATCCTGAATTTTTTTACTACTTTCCTTTTCTAATTCTTTATATAAATTTTTTCGCAAATTCCTTTTATATTCTTTTTTACGTATATTTTTTTACGTTGTTGACTTTCTATTTATTTTCATAATCTTCATAAAGATGTACAAATATTTTTGACAGCGGCATACAAATATTTTTGACAGTGACATTTATGTGTCAACTGCAAACATTTGAATTTCTTGCCTTGAAGTAGTTTGATCTAAAAAATTTAACATCAAATTATTTTATATGTATTTCTTTATCTCTAAATCTATACTTTGATACTGTATGTATGTATGTATGTATGTATGTATGTATGTATGTATGTATGTATGTATGTATGTATGTATGTATTTTTTTTTTTTATTTGAACAATATTTATTCAGCATGCTCCAAAATACATTACATGCTTAAGCTACAAATTTACAATTGTTTTAACAGTAATTGGATTTTAATTTAACATTTCATAGTATAAAAATATTTCTAATATATACTAAAATAGTTTTCTATATTGTTTGTGTATCATTTATTATTTCTACTATCACATTTTCATTATAAAAGTAAGAAAAAGAAAAATTATGTTGCTAGGCTACATTTACAAATAGATAAATAATTTAGTTTTAAATATGAACATAGTTAAACTATATGAGCGTTTATGGAAGTGAAAACTATCTTTTCCAACATATAATTTATGTAATCTACATTATTGATTTTTAATATTTATATGTTCAGTATAAGAGAGTTACATTCCTTATTTAATTAAACATTTTGAAAGTTGATAAGATTCATAATACTTTGTATTGTTAGTTATTTTTGCTGTTTAATATTTTGTAGTTAATAAATAAATTAATAAATAAATCGTATATTATGTTTACAGTAAATTATCAAAATCTATTTCTTGTACAAAATTAGTGAAGTATGGCATATGTTTTTCTACTAGCTCTCTTCCTACTGCAGGCCATGTACCACCGCTTTCCGTAATTTTTTCTATCAGTCTTGTTCTCTCTTCATTTAATAGCATACAGTCATAAATTAAATGTTCCACTGTTTGGTTGCCCGCACCGCACTTGCACTCTTCACTGTCAGTTATTTAAAATCTGTAAAAGTAACTTTTGATTTTGCCATGACCACTGAAGATAGTTGTTACTTTAGGACAGTATATTAAATTAGTATTTAACCTACATCGGACACTGGGAAAGAATATTTTTGTTGTCGCACCATTTGCACTATTGAGCCACTCGCACTCCCACTTTTCAGCACTGTGTTCTTCTTCCGCTCGATACACCGCTCGTTTTCTTGCTCTTTCTTCTGCTTCATCTGCTTTTGGACCTTCTTCTGAAGAAGTTTTCATTTTTTCATATTTCCTTGCTATTTCTTTTAATTTAAGAACAATAGGAGTATTTTTTGTTAGAATACATGACGCCTCATGCGATATAGTTCGAAAACCCTTTAAGATCTTTATGTTCATTAGTCGTTGGACTCTATTCAATTTTTTCTGGTTAATCTTCTTTTCCAGAGCACTTTTCCAAGCAGCTACCCCGTATGACAAAATTGATACAATAGCTCCTTTATAAATAATTTCTAAAGGTTCTTGTCCTATACCCCATGTTATTTTTGCCGATTTAGATAGTGCGTGTATTAATTTGCAGGATTTTTCTGTAATATAATTTATATGATTATCAAACTGGAATTTGTAGTCAATATTAATTCCAAGGTATTTGATTACTTGTACCTGTTTTAGTGTTTCGAGATTTAAGTATACTTTAATTTCCTTATTCTTTAGTGATGCAGCTCTAGATACCAGCATTACTTGCGATTTACTTTCATTAAATATTATTTTATTGTTACTTGCCCATGATGTAACTTTTTGCAGCTCCATATTTGCGATGTTTTCTGCTTGAAGTACTGTTTTTCCGCTTGTTAGAATAATCAAGTCATCGGCAAATGCTATTGCTTTGGTTGTATTTAAGAAGTCTAGGTTGAGAAGCGAATTGTATTGAAGATTCCAAAATCCTGGGCCACTGCATGAGCCTTGAGGACACCCACGGTTTACTTTTTTTTCCACCTTTACTCCATTGATTTCTAAAATTGCTGATCTGATGTATGTATGTATGTATGTATGTATGTATGTATGTATGTATGTATGTATGTATGTATGTATGTATGTATGTATGTATGTATGTATGTATGTATGTATGTATGTATGTATGTATGTATGTATGTATGTATGTATGTATGTATGTATGTATGTATGTATGTATGTATGTATGTATGTATGTATGTATGTATGTATGTATGTATGTATGTATGTATGTATGTATGTATGTATGTATGTATGTATGTATGTATGTATGTATGTATGTATGTATGTATGTATGTATGTATGTATGTATGTATGTATGTATGTATGTATGTATGTATGTATGTATGTATGTATGTATGTATGTATGTATGTATGTATGTATGTATGTATGTATGTATGTATGTATGTATGTATGTATGTATGTATGTATGTATGTATGTATGTATGTATGTATGTATGTATGTATGTATGTATGTATGTATGTATGTATGTATGTATGTATGTATGTATGTATGTATGTATGTATGTATGTATGTATGTATGTATGTATGTATGTATGTATGTATGTATGTATGTATGTATGTATGTATGTATGTATGTATGTATGTATGTATGTATGTATGTATGTATGTATGTATGTATGTATGTATGTATGTATGTATGTATGTATGTATGTATGTATGTATGTATGTATGTATGTATGTATGTATGTATGTATGTATGTATGTATGTATGTATGTATGTATGTATGTATGTATGTATGTATGTATGTATGTATGTATGTATGTATGTATGTATGTATGTATGTATGTATGTATGTATGTATGTATGTATGTATGTATGTATGTATGTATGTATGTATGTATGTATGTATGTATGTATGTATGTATGTATGTATGTATGTATGTATGTATGTATGTATGTATGTATGTATGTATGTATGTATGTATGTATGTATGTATGTATGTATGTATGTATGTATGTATGTATGTATGTATGTATGTATGTATGTATGTATGTATGTATGTATGTATGTATGTATGTATGTATGTATGTATGTATGTATGTATGTATGTATGTATGTATGTATGTATGTATGTATGTATGTATGTATGTATGTATGTATGTATGTATGTATGTATGTATGTATGTATGTATGTATGTATGT
>OY720450.1:45420934-45649283 GCA_963082715.1 Harpalus rubripes | reverse complement strand
ATGTATGTATGTATGTATGTATGTATGTATGTATGTATGTATGTATGTATGTATGTATGAATGTATGTATGTATGTATGTATGTATGTATGGTATGTATGTATGTATGTATGTATGTATGTATGTATGTATGTATGTATGGTATGTATGTATGTATGTATGTATGTATGTATGTATGTATGTATGTATGGTATGTATGTATGTATGTATGTATGTATGTATGTATGTATGTATGTATGTATGGTATGTATGTATGTATGTATGTATGGTATGTATGTATGTATGTATGTATGTATGTATGTATGTATGTATGTATGTATGTATGGTATGTATGTATGTATGTATGTATGTATGTATGTATGTATGTATGTATGTATGTATGTATGGTATGTATGTATGTATGTATGTATGTATGTATGTATGTATGTATGTATGTATGTATGTATGTATGTATGTATGTATGTATGTATGTATGTATGTATGTATGTATGTATGTATGTATGTATGTATGTATGTATGTATGTATGTATGTATGTATGTATGTATGTATGTATGTATGTATGTATGTATGTATGTATGTATGTATGTATGTATGTATGTATGTATGTATGTATGTATGTATGTATGTATGTATGTATGTATGTATGTATGTATGTATGTATGTATGTATGTATGTATGTATGTATGTATGTATGTATGTATGTATGTATGTATGTATGTATGTATGTATGTATGTATGTATGTATGTATGTATGTATGTATGTATGTATGTATGTATGTATGTATGTATGTATGTATGTATGTATGTATGTATGTATGTATGTATGTATGTATGTATGTATGTATGTATGTATGTATGTATGTATGTATGTATGTATGTATGTATGTATGTATGTATGTATGTATGTATGTATGTATGTATGTATGTATAATCATTATTATCATTATCATTATTATCATTATTATCATTATCATTATTATCATTATCATTATTATCATTATTATCATCATTATCATTATTATCATTATTATCATTACTAGCATTATTATCATTGTTATCATAATTAGCATTATTAGCATCATTATCATTATTATCATTATTATTATCATTTTTATCATTTGTATCATTATTAGCATTATTATCATTATCATTATTATCATTATTATCATTATTATCATTATCATTATTATCATTATTATCATTATTATCATTATTAACATTATTATCATTATTATCATTATCATTATTATCATTATTATCATTATTATCATTATTATCATTATTATCATTATCATTATTATCATTATTATTATTATCATTATTACCATTATCATTATTATCATAATTATCATTACTAGCTGTTCAGACTTTCTCCGGCATCTAGCGGTCATTTCGAGTGTTACAGCTGCGCGCTGCCGTCTCGCACAGCTACGTCACTTCCCCTCTTTGGCTTTCACTGTTTTTTCCCAAAAACACGTTTTTTCATTCGTTGCACGACCAGTGTACTGTACGCGCGCTTATACTTTGGTGCTATCTGATTGCTTTTTGCACAATCATTATTCAGTGATTGCTGTCCTTTTTGTCGCTTATCTCAATTTATATTTACGCTAAAGTGTTATTCAGTGCACTTTATTTATATTTACGCTTCGCTAGTGTGTTATATTTTCTTTCAGTGGTTCTCGCATATGGTGCTAAAACTACACTATAACTTTATAATTTTACATTTATTTCAGCTTGTTTCTAGCTATTATAGCAAGCCTTTTTATTTTTACACATCAAAGTGCACCATGCCTTGTAGTTGTATTGATCTACTGGAGTATTTGACGGTACTTTGTAATGAATTTTACTGCTACACATTTACACCATCACACCTCAAGTATCAGGTATTCTGTACATATTTGCACACTACACATAAACTGTAAGTACTACTATTTATATACTACACTGCGTTTCAATATTAATCTGACCATTTAGTCGTGCTTTAAGTGCATAAAGTGCCCTATATTTTTGTTATACTTTTATATCTTATTTGTAAGTGCAGTTTTTTATATTCTGTATTTTCTGCACATAGTTTTTCATAAGCGCCACAGTTTTTAAGTTAGTTTTTGACAGTTTTGACTCTCCTTCTACTGTAAGTGTATTTAACACTTTAGTACTCCTTTTTTACTATATAATTTTTTAGTACTACGTTTGGTGTCCTCTGCTTGATTTGTTCCTAGTTTAGCACTACTTTTAATGTAGTTATTTGCTCATATTTCAACGCTGAACATTAGTTATTTAATTTTCAATTGGGTTTAACATTTATTCGTTTATTTGGGTTAAGATTAAGATATTTAAGTACCGTTATTAGTTAATATATTTCAATTATTTCTGGGTCATTATTATTTATATATTAGGGTATAGTTCCCATATTGGTTAGCGCACATCACATTTGTTTACACTCGCATACTTAAAGCTCTGTTTACACGCGTACTTAAAGCTTGGTTTACATTCGCATACCATAAAGGTAGGTTTACATGTTACGAGCACACTATTTCATATCTTATGTGCTTAATCTTTATTTAGCAACACAGTCGCATATTTTACAATATTTATACTGCTCTTATATAACTTTTAGTTCTGATACACAACTGTTGGTCGATTCATCTGGTTTGTACTTAATCTCCTGTGCTGTTGTTAGGAATAAGAGTTTACATTTTAGCTTCGCTATCCTCCTCGACTATTTGGGCCGTTGTGTATTTATCCTATCTCTCCATAAAGAGCTACTGTCTTGTGTAAGCCCTGTTGATCGCTCCAGCAGGTGAAGATTGTTTTACCTTATTCCCTTCCTCCTCGTATTTATTTTCTCTTCGCTGTTCCAATTAATTAATTCTAAACAGTCATCACACACTATGCGTTCGCAATCGCTTTTTCATGTAGAAATCGCCGCCGCACCGCATCGCTACTGTCCAACACAACTGACACGTCATTGAACCAGCGCAATTCTACAATTCACCATCTCCAGCAGGCGCATCAGAAGTTTTCATCACCAGCTTTTGGGGATCAGGACTCTCACGCATCATTGGTCCTTCGAGTTATTATTTGAGAGTCGAACTCATTAGGCCCCAGCTTCCTATTTGCACTGCGTCTTAACACTAGCATTATTATCATTATTATCATTATTATCATAATTAGCATTATTAGCATCATTATCATTATTATCATTATTATTATTATTATTATTATAATCATTATTATCATTATTATCATTATTATCATTATTATCATTATTATCATTATTATCATTATTATCATTATTATCATTATTATCATTAATATCATTATTATCATTATTATCATTATTATCATTATTATCATTCTTATCATTATTATCATTCTTAACATTATTATTATTATTGTCATTATTATCATTATTATCATTATCCTCATTATTATCATTATTATCATTATTATCATTATTATCATTATTATCATTATTATCATTATTATCATTATTATCATTATTATCATTATTATCATTATTATCATTATTATCATTATTATCATTATTATCATTATTATCATTATTATCATTATTATCATTATTATCATTATTATCATTATTATCATTATTATCATTATTATCATTATTATCATTATTATCATTATTATCATTATTATCATTATTATCATTATTATCATTATTATCATTATTATCATTATTATCATTATTATCATTATTATCATTATTATCATTATTATCATTATTATCATTATTATCATTATTATCATTATTATCATTATTATCATTATTATCATTATTATCATTATTATCATTATTATCATTATTATCATTATTATCATTATTATCATTATTATCATTATTATCATTATTATCATTATTATCATTATTATCATTATTATCATTATTATCATTATTATCATTATTATCATTATTATCATTATTATCATTATTATCATTATTATCATTATTATCATTATTATCATTATTCTCATTATTCTCATTATTACCATTATTATCATTATCATTATTATCGTTATTATCTATATTATCATTATTAACATTATTATCATTTTTATCATTATCATTATTATCATCATTAACATTGTTATCATTATTATCATTGCTAGCATTATTATCATTATTATCATAATTAGCATTATTAGCATCATTATCATTATTATCATTATTATTATAATTATCATTTTTATCATTTGTATCATTATTAGCATTATTATCGTTATTATCATTATTATCATTATTACCATGATTATCGTTATTATCATTAATATCATTATTATTATTAATATTATCATAATTTTCATTAGTATTATCTTTATTATTATCAATATTATTATTATTATTATTATTATTATTATTATTATTATTATTATTATTATTATTATTATTATTATTATTATTATTATTATTATTATTATTATCATTATTATCAGTATCATTCTTATCATCATTGACCCCTGTAGTGTACAAAGCAGATTGGCACATTTATAAATGAGTAATACACCGTGATGATATATTTAAATAATTATCTCTTAGTAAAGTTTAGGTACCTTGTATCTTGAATTATGAAAGTTTTGATAGTTCCGCCTGCAGAGGTGGGATTTGAAGTATATATCTTACGACATTTGACAAATTTTATTCGTTAGACGTATCGGGACCAGACCTGGTCCATCCTCATAGTAATACATTTTAGTTTACAATAAGTTAATTACGTATGATACAAAAAACACTATTTAGAAACATACTGGATCAGAAAAAGGTTATGAAACTTACCGAAGAAAATAACAATCTCAACAGTTACAAAAAACTATACAATTTTGAAACCACACTTGTTGCGCCTATGACACAATACAAACATGGAAAACCTATGGAAACCTCTTGGAAGAGAGGACCATCACCTCCAAACCTATATATTGCAAGACAAAACACGTTGAACAAAATGTAAAAATTAAAGTTTTTTAGAATTAATCGATGAGTGAAATTACCTTTTTATCTGAGGGATTATGGCTTGAAAACGTGATAATTGTTGTTATTAAAGTATAAAGTGTGACACTTGTAAATCTTATATGGCAAAAATTAAATAAATGTGTCGTCAGCGCGTGTGTACATGGGTTTTGGGGAATTGTATTACCACCTGAAAGCAAAATGTCCCTACTCTTCCAAAACCTTAAGCAAAGGTGCCGCGAATTTTAAAACGTTGTTAACTAAAATGTATTACTGAGGATGGGACCAGGTCTGGTCCCGAAACGTCTAACGAATAACATTTGTCATATGTCGTAAGATATTTACTACACATCCCACCTCTGCAGGCGGAACTATCAAAACTTTCATAATTAAATAATTATTGTTATCATAATTGTTATCATTATCATCATAATCATTATTATTATTAATATTATTGGTACTATTATTAATTATTATTATTTTTATTATTATTATTGCTATTATTATTATCATTATTACTATATTATTCTTATTATTGTTATTATACATACATACATAAAATCACGCACCTCCCACTTAGTGGGACACACAAACCTGAACAATAATAATAACAACATCAACCACCAAAATAATCACTCTCTTTCTCAACAACATTCTTACTAACCTGACACCATACAACAAATATTCCTCTCTTTAACATATTAACGTGACTAATTTTCGGTAGCGAATTACTGGAACCGGACCATAGTGATAGTTACGAAACAATCATCCTGCGCCACACATTCCTGTCTAAGCACACTTCTTTCGCCTCGGCCACATTCATAATCGCATTAATACACGCTCTTCTTTTCTTCTCAATCGGAAACTTTATCTCCTTTAGCACCTTATCAATCACATCCAACCATTTACACACTGGACGGCCACGCAATCAAACACCCTTAATTTCACCGAGATATACACGCCTTACAAGCCGTTCACTCTTCATTCTCTTTACACGACCAAACCATCTCAACTGGCTCATTCCTGCTCTCTTAACAACATTCTTCCTAACCATACATTCTTCATAAACCAAATTATTTTCACGCGATCTTGTCTTACATATCCACATACAGCATGTAAATACTTCATTTCCACGGCAGACACTTTCTTTTTATGCTTTCCCGTCCATGCCAAACATTAATTTCCATACATCAAAGCAGGCACTAGCACTCCATTATACACACTTAACCGAGATTCTCTAGATACGATTACGTTTCGAGCAAACGTACTCAGAGCACCCATTGCCTTACACCCCGCACTCACACTCCTTTCAATTTCTCTATGAATTCGACCATCCCTTGACATCATGCTACCTAAATATATAAACTCAATTACTTGCTTCAGTTTCACTCTATCCACCAACACATGCCACACAATTACCAATTTACTCCTTTCAAATACTAATACCTTGAATTTATCAACATTTAACTCCAGATTCATACTTCTTCCAACTACATGTATTCTCTCTATCATCCTTCTGAGTTGCTCTTCATTTTCACCTAAAACAAATACATCGTCCGCATATGCTAACTCAGGCACAATACTTTCACCAATATGTACACCATCCGTTTCACTCAGTGCTCTCCGCAACAACACATCCATATATAAGTTAAACAACCACGGAGACATACCACAGCCCTGTTTCACACCAACATTTATACGAAACCAATCACTTAACCTACCACGTATTCTTACAGCAGCCTCACTGCCCTCATACAATGCTCGAATCGCTCCCAACCAGTTTCCATTCACGCCGTACTCCCTGAGTACATTCCACAAAGTATCTCGAAGAACACTATCATACGCCTTTTTTAAATCAAGAAAGCCACAGAACACCTTCTTGTTCTTGTCAAGTGACTTTTCAACAATCGTACGAAGAGCAAACAATTGATCGACACATCCCCTCTCAGGCAAAAAACCACCCTGAACGTCACTTATTTTTGAAATTGTTAAGGTTCGCACCTTACGAATTAAGACCTTGCCAAAAAGTTTCCCGACTACATTCAACAAACTTATCGCGCGAAAATTCGTACATTCACTCGAACTGCCTTTGCCTTTGAATAACGGACAAATAACAGCTTTTTTCCAATCATCAGGAATCACGCAACGTTTCAAACAAAATCTAAATAAATAAATTAACCATTTAAATACTTTCTCTCCTCCATATTTCAAGATCTCATTTGTAATCCCATCTAAACCCGCAGCTTTACCATTCTTTACACGCCCCAATGCATTACGTACATCACTTTCATCTATCTCATCTACCTTCATCTTCATTATCATTTTCACTACCAGTCTCACTACAATCGTCCCTCTCAATCTCACATCCATACAAACCTTTAAAATACTCGCATCATCTATTGCTCACATCTGATTCATCCCACAAAAACTCTCCATTCGTATATCTCACAGCTTTCACAACTCGACCACTTCCACTCCGCAGACTCATAACACTCAACCAAAACAGTCGCTTATTCGTACTAAAATCATTTGTCAATTTTTCACTCAACAAGTCATCACATCGCTTTTTACTTTCTCTCACCACTTGTTTCACCCATTTATTCTTCCTTCTGTACCCTAAGAAACATTCTTCTCGTAAGCGCCCAGGCGATTCCTTAACATTTAAAAACTTCAAATATGCCCTCTTTTTCTCAACAATCGCTTCTTTCACCTGATCATTCCACCTTGCATTTTTCGGACAAGAGCCTAATCTGCTTTCACCACAAACTTCTTTTGCACATTTGAGGAGGGAATCCTTAAATTTCATCCAAACTTCATTTATATTACAATCAAATTTAGACTCACATTCGGGCAAGGATTCATTCAATCTTTCAACATACTGAATTCTAACATCTACATTTAAAAGAGCAAAGGATTTTACGCGAAACATTTTCCCAGAACATTTCACCTTCTTTCGCCAAAATTTATTCAACCGCATTTGCGATACAACCAAATAATGATCATTCGTATCCAGTTCAGCGCCTCGTTTCACACGCTTATCTACTACCGTACTCCTCAATCGTTCATCATAGACAATGAAGTCAAACACACTACGTTTATTCTGAACCACATTCTCGTAGGTGAATATGTGAGCTAACTTATGTTTAAAAATGGAACTGAAAATGAATACATTCTCAGATTCACTCCGTTTAACACCCATCCACCTATTCATTCCTTCACTCACAAGCATACCTACACCATGCTTTGCATGCTCATTCTCACGAACGGCCGACCACAAACAAAATATGCCTTCTATTTCTTCCTCATAACATCCTTTTTTATTGTCTCACTTACACACAAAACATCTACACTGTACATTCACATTGCATTAATCAACTCATTCACTTTCCCATTCACACTTCTGACATTCTCCATTTATTCTTCATTTTTATTTAAATAGATAATATAGAAAACAAAGGTAAAACAGGTCCGTGAAGTTGGAGTATTCATAGTAAAACAATTAATTTCTTTTATATCTATAATTTTGTGCTCATTTTGTGCTATTTATTGCTGTATTGTTCTAATTTTGTGCTCATCTCCTTTAATTGTTATAAACAAAATAAAATGAATACGCCAACTTCACGCTTGCGTATTCATAGTGAAAAATTAATTTTTATTTATAGCTATAATTTTGTGCTCATTTTGTGCTATTTATTGCTGTATTAATCAAATTTTGTGCTCATCTCCTTCAATTGTTATGAACAAAATAAAATAAATACACCAACTTCACGCTTGCGTATTCATAGTGAGAAATTAATTTTTATTTATAGCTATAATTTTGTGCCCATTTTGTGCTATTTATTGCTATATTGCCCAAATTTTGTGCTCATCTGCTTCAATTGTTATAAACAAAATAAAATAAATACGCCAACTTCACGCTTGCGTATTCATAGTGAAAAATTAATTTTTATTTATAGCTATAATTTTGTGCCCATTTTGTACTATTTATTGCTGTATTGCCCAAATTTTGTGCTCATCTCCTTCAATTGTTATAAACAAAATAAAATAAATACGCCAACTTCACGCTTGCGTATTCAAAGTGGATAATTTAATTTTTTTAATAGCTATAATTTTGTGCTCATTTTGTGCTATTTATTACTGTATTACTCAAATTTTGTGCTCATCTCCTTCAATTGTTATAGACAAAATAAAATGAATACGCCAACTTCACACATGCGTATTCATAATGAAAAATTAAAAAAATTTATAGCTATAATTTTGTGCCTTTTATTGCTGTATTGTTCTAAATGAAACCATTATTATATTCTATGTGATTGATACAATTCATTTTATGATTTTCTAGCTCAATACTTTTTATTGTAAACTTTTAACTTACAATTTACTCACTATAACATGTCAAGAGCGATCTGATAAAAAGTATTTTTACCTCCCGCTACCCTTGGTAAGGGAGGTATAGGGATCGTGCTAAAAATCGCATATCGAGATTTTGGTAAATGAGCACGTTTTAAGGTCCCTAGAATCCAATTTTAACATTTTCACGATGATATCTGTGTATATGTGTGTGTGGATCCTCCACTCTAACTAAAATACTATCATTCAGAAAATTTTGAAACTACATATATATTTTTTAATAGTAATAGCTTGGTTTTCAAGCTTTCTAGTGAGTAGAAAAATAAAAATATAGGGATTTGTACAGGACGAAGGGGGACACAATTCTATTGGGAGGCATGGTAATAAAGTTATGTATTTTTAAATAACCATTATGCACTTTTTAGTTCATCAGAGGAGAATTTTCTCTATTGATATCAATATTGTATTACTATTACATAACAATTTTTCCGAAAAGAGTAGCTTTGAACTTTTGTTAATGTACAGTAATAATATTAACATGGTCTTCTAATAGGACAACTTTAGTCTAATTTAACCGACTTCGTATCTGTTATACATCTCCATGTTAGAAGAGTTATATATATATATATATATATATATATATATATATATATATATATATATATATATATATATATATATATATATATTGCCATTTAAAAATATATAACTTTGTTTTCATTTTTCATATTTTCAACATCAACATTTTCAACATCATAACTACTAGTAAAATATAATATTTTTATGTCATTTGGGTCCATTAGATAAAGAATTATTCTGTATCAACGATATAAATGTTGCATGGGGTTGTATAAAAATGAGATATGTGACCATATTCGAATTTCAATATATGTCATAAAATATATAAAAAAAAAATACTATAGCTTCTCATTGTAATAATAAAAACTAAACATTAATTTGTAACAATATTGTTATTAAAAATATGTTTGGGAGAAGGGATATACCGTAAGCATGTTAGAATCGTGGAAGAAGACAGACAGACTGCAGGAAGGAAAAAGACAGTTATTGATCAGCCGATCAGCGTCCCGATTATGTTGTGGTAGGTGTGGCAGGGCTAAAACTATCTCTTTCCCTCGCAGTCTGTACGTCTTATTCCACGCTTTTACCATGCTCACGTCACAAATCTCTTCCCCAAATTTTAAATAATTTTCTTGTAAAGTACGAATAATTAATCGATTTAAAAAAATACTGGTATTTTATTTTTCGATTTAGTATCATATTATGTAGAAATAAAAATTTGATCACACCGCATTACTTCGAGAAAAATGATATTCAACATTAGAAAAAATAATGTTACAATATAAAAGTAAGCTATGTAATAAACAAATACAAACAAATTTAATGACACAGTTTAAAATAGTTTTGTTTAGTCGATCACATTGATATTTTGGATAATAAGAAATTAATGGGGTCTCGAGGCCGCGTGCCTGTGTGTGCCGTCGTGAATCTGACAAACCGGGTTCGATCCCGATTTTATTTCTCCTGGTACAGTTAGGTTAGGTTAGGTACCTTAAATAATTATAAACGTAAAATATAATTTGCCGTCAACAAGACTATTGGATATTACACGGTTTTTTATTTCACTGTTCATTTATTTTCAATAATTAATTAAGAATTGAACTGAAATATTATCGGGTGAATTGTGGAGAGAGGTTGCGTAATTTATAGTTCTTCTAATAATGTTAATAGCGGTGAATTGTGAATGTTCACATTACCTGACCTACCTTCACAATTCACCCCTTATAAACATTCTAGGAAAAGCTGTAAATTAGACAACCTCCCTTCACAATTCACCTAACAACATTGCAAGGGGCCCCCCGAACTTGTAACTGGCTTCTAATATTTTCTCGTCGTTACATTGATTTACTTTACCCTGCTGATAACATCATTGCATTAGTTGTTTTGTTCTTTACGACAAAAACCGCATATTGCATTATTTTTATTCTGTATTATGCTCGGTATTATGCCAGAAATTGTTTGCGTTGCGATTCACATTCACTCTGGAATGTTTTTTATTTTATTCCATGTTTATTTTTCAGTGTGTCTACACTAAGTAGGTATGTATCTACCGCGAATTATTATTTCAAATTAAATTATATATTCATACAATTTTCGAACACCGTAACTTTTTACCACTCGTGTTTTCGAACACCGGTAGAATTTTCGGAAATGCCTATGTATTTTCTATAAAATCCATAGAGAGTTCCTTGCAAAAGATTCTAAACTTCTTGTATGTACATTACCTTTCGACAGTTGTATGTATTTTACACAAATTTCATACAGAGGTTTCGAGTAAAATTATAACACAAACTACGAATATGTCAATTGACACTGACATCTTTCAATCAGAATTTTCTTAATATAGCAGCTGTCTCTAGCATAGCTAGCTAATTAATGAAATTTTATTTCTTTATAATTTTATAACTCTATATCTATTTAATATGAAGTATAAAATGCAGTCAAATTGTACAGAGAATATATTGTTCTTTCATATTTATAGTAACATTAAGTGTGAAAAAATGACATTTAACATCGTTAAAACTGTTAAAATCTTCAAATGAGGGTACTTCCGGTTGACCAATTATAACCAAAATCTAATCAGCTCTTCATATGGATGCAGCAAAGAGGAATACGAAAGAATTATAATTTTTGGAATTGTAGTATTAGAGTTATCGTAGACGAAAATTTTGTTACACACACACCCACACTCACTCACACGCGCACACACACATACACACACAGACACACACACATACACACACAGACACACACACATACACACACAGACACACACACATACACACACAGACACACACTCACACACACACACACACACACACACACACACACACAGACACACACACATACACACACATATACACACACAGCCACACAGACACATACACACACATAAACAACACACACATAAACAACACACACACACACCACCCACACCCACACACATACACACGCACACACGCACGAACGCACGCACACACACACACACGCACACGCACACGCACACGCACACACACACACACACACACACACACACACACACACACACACAGACATCATCGTAAAAATAGTAAAATTGTATTCTCTGGACCTTAAAACGTGCTTATTCATTAAAAACTCATCACCGATTTTTTTGACCAAAGACAATACATTCCATACCTAAAGGTGACGGAAGGTAAAAAGAAGACAAGTGTCATGGCTATTGCCACTAATAAACCTGTATATTGTCAATATTTTTGTATTAATTAATTTTGAAATAAGTCAATAATTGAAAGAGTGATTCATAATTTTTTAATTTTTTTAAGCTACTTTCAAACTAAACTGACTATAATTCTGAAATGGATAGTAGGTTATTTTCGATGAAATTAACAGTATGTGGGATCACTACTAACTTATATTAGTTTAAGAAAATATAAAGATATATGGCGAGATGTATCATTCCAATCAAACAAATCAACGCTGATAATCAAATGCCCCTAAGTTTTAAATCATTGGTTCAACATTTTAAATATTTCATGTGATATATTTGAAAATAATTACTTTTCTCCGAAACGTAAATAGACTTTATTGTTATTATACAATTTATATTTTGTCTATAAAAATTAAAGAAATAACAAATATGCACTTTTATTAAACTTGAAACATAAAAATTCGTTTTCTTGATTCAGTACGTATTTGAAAAATAAAATATTAGCAAACTTTTATTTTTATCTGTCAAACTATTTTTATTTGTAATTTTTGTATGTGAACAATTATCTATTAATTTAAATAAATAATTGTTTTAGATGCAGCTCTATAAACAATATCCAATAATAAATACATATTAAAAAACAAAAAGAAAAATTGACACACATTTAAAAAATCGTTGAATTTAATGAGCTTTGACAAAAAAAATATCTGAAGAGCGCGATCACACCCCTACAACAGTCACTTTGGTACTGGCTAAGAAAATAGTAACGCCTAACTCGACATTTTTTTTTGTGGGGTAAACTATTCCAAGCCTACCCACCAGCTAGCTCGCTTCTCACCAACTCAAAAGACTAGACGGGTAAGGTTTTAACAGCACATAAGATCCACGTCTTTTCTCCATTATATACTCGTAAATAAAGAATATCTTATTTTTGTCATAATAAACATGTAAAACATAAAATAGCACAAAATGAGCACAAAATTATGGCTATAAAAAAATAAAATTTCACTATGAATACGCAAGCGTGAAGTTGGCATATTCGTTTTATTTTGTTTATAACAATTGAAGGAGATGAACACAAAATTTGGGCAATACAGCAATAAATAGCACTAAATGAGCACAAAATTATAGCTATTAAAACATTAAATTTTTCACTATGAATACGCAAGCGTGAAGTTGGCGTATTCATTTTATTTTGTTTATAACAATTGAAGGAGATGAGCACAAAATTTGAGTAATACAGCAATAAATAGCACAAAATGTGCACAAAATTATAGCTATAAATAAAAATTAATTTTTCACTATGAATACGCAAGCGTCAAGTTGGCGTATTCATTTTATTTTGTTTATAACAATTGAAGGAGATGAGCACAAAATTTGGGCAATACAGCAATAAATAGCACAAAATGAACACAAAATTATAGCTATAAATAAAAATTAATTTTTCACTATAAATACGCAAGCGTGAAGTTGGCGTATTCATTTTATTTTGTTTACAATAATTGAAGGAGATGAGCAAAAAATTTGAGTAATACAGCAATAAATAGCACAAAATGAGCACAAAATTATAGCTATAAATAAAAATTTATTTTTCACTATGAATACGCAAGCGTGAAGTTGGCGTATTCATTTTATTTTGTTTATAACAATTAAAGGAGATGAGCACAAAATTTGAGTAACACAGCAATAAATAGCACAAAATGAGCACAAAATTATAGCTATAAATAAAAATTAATTTTTCACTATGAATACGCAAGCGTGAAGTTGGCGTATTCATTTTATTTTGTTTATAACAATTAAAGGAGATGAGCACAAAATTAGAACAATACAGCAATAAATAGCACAAAATGAGCACAAAATTATAGATATAAAAAAAATTAATTGTTTTACTATGAATACGCCAACTTCACGGACCTAGGTAAAACGGGGTTTTTTCGGTAAAGGAAGAAATCAGAGCAGCTTACCAGGCTATTATTATTATTATTATTATTATTATTATTATTATTATTATTATTATTATTATTATTATTATTATTATTATTATTATTATTATTATTATTATTATTATTATTGTTGTTGTTATTAAAAGCTATGGTTTTCATTAATTTTTGTTAATCTTTTTCATTTATTACTTAACTAGAATATATGGGCGATAATACATGCAATAATCTAATATATACAATTCACATTCCTTTTTGACCTGTTATCGGTGTCCTCTTCTACACGCGTCAGCGACGAACTGGCCCTCTACGACGCGTTCCCCTAAGTTGGATAAAATATACATTGTCATTCCAATTTACAACAATTATCACAAGCGGGCATTATCATCTAATAAGATAGACAGGAGGAAGGGCAGGAATAAGGTTATACCCAAACTAAAGGACGAGCGGTCGCCATGAGATGAGACAAGTTCAAGTGTTTATGCCTTAAGCTAGCGCTTCTAAACCAGTGGCGCCCATTCGAAAAGTGAATCTTACATTCGGTCTATCCTGACTACCTCCTCGTCCTCGAGGAGGCGTTTAAAATTTATAAATAATTTAATTATCGGTATGTATCTGTCATTCGGCAATACTTTCTTTGCTATAAAAGGGCCCGCGTATGGTGGTTTTAATTTCTTACTAACGCCTTCGCCAATAATTTGCTTCTCGAATACTACTGAATCATTTTCTTTTTATTTTCTAGCTGGCTTTCGTTATTTATCGAATCTTTCTTTTTGCAACATTGAATCAAAAAGTAATTTTTCGGCTACTTCTTCTCGCTCTATATTAATATCGCGTAGATGTGGTTGCTCTACTTGTATTTCCGCCGTTAATAATGAATTTGTTATTGGACGCGGTTTATACCCGAAAAATAATTCACTTGGTGTTTTACCTGTGCTTTTATTGTACGTATTATTCATAGCGAATTGTACTTTTGCTATATAATCTTGCCATTCATCAGCATCTTCGCAACTAGTCGACAACGCCGATAAAAGAGTTCTATTAAATCGCTCAACTTGACCATTACTTCGTGGTGTAGCCACAGCATTTTTAATATGTTTTACCCCCGTGTCTTAACAATATTTTAAGAATAATTTCGATGTGAAAGCAGTACCTCTATATGATATTATTCTTGCAGGTACGCCATATGTTCCAAATAATTTATTCAATACTTGATAACCTTTTTACTATTGGTAGATTTTACCGCTTTGACAAAGACAAATTTTGTAAAAGCATCTACAACAACGATTAAATGTGTGTAACTTTTAAGTGATTTCGGGAATGGGCCTAAATTGGATTTAAATATCCTTCTTTCTTACCCGCCGGTATTTTATTATAAATACATGAAATACAGCACGAAATATATTTTTGCACGTACGTTCTCATCTTTGGAAACCAGTATGTTTCACATAATTTCTTTAATGTTTTCGCTACGGAAAAGTGCCCCATTTCATCATGTGCACTGCGGACAATTTGTACACGTAACCCTTTTGGTACCACCCACTGAATACTCCGCGTTGTTATTCTATATACTCACCCCTCGCGTAAGGCATAATTTTTATAAATACTTTTCTCGTATTCGGTTCGGCCTCGAAAGTATATCATGGATTTCGCGAACCTTTTCATCTGTTAATTGGGTCGACAACACCCAATCAGCGGTTTCTATTTTAAAAATTTGTACTTCTTCCGCCGGTTTGTCTGTTTCCGGATTACGGCTCAAAGCATCCACATGACTCATTCGCGCACCAGGTCGGTATTCGACGGTAAATGTAAATTCTTGGAGATCTAACCACCAGCGTGCAATTCGCGGCAATAAATCCCGTTTCGAACAAGCAGTTTTTAAAGCATTACACTCAGTTACCATCTTGAAATTTATACCGATTAAATATATTCGGAATTTCTTTAAGCTTTCAACTACTGCCAATGTTTCCATTTCAAAAGAATGAAATTTTGTTTCACAACCGTTTGTTTGACGACTGTACTTTGCGACAGGCTGTAAACTACCATTGTCCTGTCTTAGGAGTAAGATACCTGCTGTCCCCATTTTACTCGTATCGGTATGTACTTCCGTTTCACCATGAGGGTTATAAATAGCCGGAATCGGACGTTGAATTAAATTTTGTTTTAATTTCTGGAAGACATTTTGTTGCTGCTCCGTCCAATTCCACGTTTCCGTTTTCTTTAATAATTTTGTAAATGGCTGTATTACTTCGACGTATTTATTTACAAATTGTCGAAAACAATTTGTTTATCCGATAAACTGTTTAATATTATGTACATTTTGAGGTACTGGAAAATCTTTTACAACCCTAATTTTTATTGCACCCGGCCATATACCGACACGGCTAATTTCAAATACTAAATAATTTTGGTTGCAAAAAATACACATTTATTAAGTTTTAATGTTAACCCTTCCTTTCACATTATTTTCAAAATTATTTTGCAAATTTCTGATTCCCTCCTCTATTAATATGTCATCGATATACGCCATAGCTATATTATTTTTATATGTGCCTAAAATCGTATCCATCATTCTCTGAAAAATACTCCCAGAGTTTTTGTAAGACCAAATGGCAGCTGATTAAATTCATATTGTTCATCCGGTACTACAAACGCTGTTTTCAATTTTGATTCTTCCGCGATGTGTATCTGATAATAACTAGGAGTAAGGTCAAAATATTTACATCCCCACAACCGATAAAACTGATCTATTCACGGTAACGAATATTTATCTTTAACAGTAACATTATTCAATTTGCGATAGTCTATACAAAGGTGCATATCATCCGTTTTCATTTTCACTAATAAAACATGAGAAGCATATGGTGAATATTAATCTTAAATAATGTAAAATAAGTAAAATAAATATATCACCACGACGTACCACCCATTGCTGAGTGCGACAATCCGCCCTACACACAGACCTCAGTAATAATGATGACATACCGTAAGGGGCGCTTACTAGGCGTCACCTCACAAGCATTCATCGCTGGCGTGTAGAGCGCACCACACGCGTCAATTCTGTGCCATTTAAATTGCAAAATATTTAGCGTCGGTCGGAATCGAACCCGGTTATCCAGATTCGCGACCAGACATTCAGGCACGTGGTCATGAGAGCTCATAATAACGTAATTATCAAACAATTATTTAATCATTCCTTTTACTTTTTCCTTGTGTTTTGATATGCGACAGGGGTGACATATTATGGGTTTATTATCCTGTGTATTAATTCAGATTTAGTACACTTTATTTCAGTTATATTTTAAATAAAACAATTATAATGTATTTATTCAACAATATCAGTAAATTTTACCTTCAAAATTTAATTTTAACATTACTTGTAGATCATTCTCTGGTTCGGCATAACAGGAGTGAACAACACTGCTTTTTTCTTAATTTAGTTTTACAATAAAATTGATATCTACAAGATTTACAATTACAATCACTATTGTAATATCCGAATTACCGAATTTTGTTACACTTCTCTGTAACAACTTGTTTCGCTAATTTCACCGATCAAACGGATAATATAAATTTAATAATTGCAGTGATAAAGTATTTTTATCATTTATGTCCGATGTGAAATATTCTAACAAATCTATACAGGGTGAGGCAAATGAGGAGCAGACACAAATAAACAAATGATATTATTTAAATTTATGAGCCTTTCGGGTTGACAGTTTTAGGATGCATTTTTCGTTACTCAAAACTGAACAGTGCCTATTAGTTCCGCTCGACGTAAACAACTGAGTCAAGTACCACTCATAGGGTTTGACATTTTCAACTAAATTTATTACTCCGCACGTGTGATGCGATGGTCAGACCGATGGGTTTATCTTATGGTTAGCGCTTCTAAACCAGTGGCGCCCAGTCGAAAAGTGAATCTTACATTATTATTATCGTAACATTTCACTTAATGTTTTTAACTCGCTTCCAAATGTTAGGTATGCGGCGGTATGCCCAGTGTTCTGACACCAGCCAGTTTTCAATGAGAATCTTATACTGCGTAACTTTTCAGCCCCAATAGTATGTTCTAGGCCCACTAATATGGCAAGCGTTGGTTTTAAATCGCGGTTTTTTCGTTCCGTGGGGTTTGATGCAGGATGATAAATTGATGTAAGGCTCTGCTTGATATTGCGCTAATAAATTACACTCCATTGTCCGAAATTATTCTTCTTGGAAATCCGTACCGAAGAAATATTTCGTTTATTAGGACATCTACACAAGCAAATGCTGTTGCCTGTTGTAATGCAAAAAGCTCCACCCATCTGGAAAACACATCTTCGATTATTAGGACCCAACGGTTCCCTTTAATGGTCCAAATAAGTCTATCGACAGAGTTTCAAACCTCTGTGCATATACCGGGGTTTGGAGTAAACCTGTTGGTTTCGTATTGAAGGCTTTATAGCGTTTACAGTCGATGCAGTTTTGAGTGTGGTCGGCGACACTTCTCCTCATACCGGGCCAAAAATAGTTCCTTACTATTCGGCGATAGGTCCTTTCAGCTCCGTTATGTCCCGCCATCTCTGATTTGTGATGATCTTCGAGTATTTTCTTCCTATTTTGTTTAGGGACAAGTAGCTGTGCCTCTTCAGTTTCAGCTTCGTCATTGTAATGATATAAACCTCTGTTGAGCATCAAATAACCTCGGTCTGACCTTCTGGCAAAATTATCATTTGTGTGCTGTGATTCGAGATCACTGATTATTTTCATTATATCTGGATCAGCTAACTGGTCGTTACGGATTGATTCGGCATGTTCTCGTGGTAAATCTACAGTTACCATATTTACATCAGTTGTTGTGCATGTCTTTGAATCATTTGGGGGTCTCAATAACACATCAGCTATTACGTTTGACTTCCCTGGACAGTAGTCAACATTCAAATTATAATAATAATAATAATAATAATAATAATAATAATAATAATAATAATAATTTATTAATCCAATAGATCATATACATGATATAAGACATGTCATTAAAGTAGGTACATACATCATATTAACAATTAACAAGGATCATCAAAGTAATCGTGTACATCGTAATAACATTTTCTAATTAATTTTTCTTTCAATTTTGATTTATATGCTAAGAGGGTCTTAGAATTTTTAATTTCTTCAGATAGTTGATTGTATAATAGGATACCCCAGTAATATGGATCCTCCTCGAAGAAGTAGTACGGTGTTGTGGAATTTGAAGCAGATGATTATGTCTAGTTTTGTATTTATGTACATCAGACCTTTTAATATAGCTGCATAGATTTTCTTTTACAAAAATTAAAGTGTGATATATGCACAAAGATGGTAATGTGAGTAACTTGTTTTTTATAAAAGTGTCTTTATAGGACTGGTTGTATTCTAAGTTAAACATGAATCGTATGGCACGTTTCTGAATTCTAAATAATCTTATAAAAGATGATGATGTACCCCAAAATATTATTCCATACATACATATCGACATAAATTTTGCAAAGTAATATGATTTAACAATATCTATATTACATATATTACTTAATCTTTTAATAACATAACATATTTTAGACAAATTACTACATAGAATGTTTAAATGCATTTCCCAATTTACATTTTCTGTTATAGTTAGGCCAAAACTTTAAAGTTACTAACTTGGTGTAAAGAGGTCGAATTATATTTCACTAGCAAACTACGGTCATCAGAATTTTTATTATAGATTGACAAATGCATAAAAACAGATTTATTATTGTTTATTGTTAGTAAGTTTTTATTCATATAGTTTTCCAGTTCTTCGAGCTGTAAATTGGTGTTGAGTATTAAATCATGTAAGTACTTATTACACATAAATAAAGATATGTCATCAGCATACAATACAAAATTAGTAATGGCTGTTTGTTGTTTAATATCATTGATATACAATATAAACAAAATAGGTCCAAGAATCGAGCCTTGAGGTACTCCAGTTCTTATAATAGTTTCATTACAATTTGTATTAAATAGATTTACTAGTTGTCGCCTATTACATAAATATGATTTCAGCCAATTGTAGCAGTTTCCTCTAATACCTACTGCATATAATTTTGACAATAAAATATTGTGGTTTACTAAATCAAATGCTTTTGAAAGGTCTAAAAAAAATTCCTAGAGTTTCAATATTTTTATCTAGATTTTTATAAATTTCATGTAAAAAAGAAGCTAGTGCAGAGATAGTCGACCTTTTTTTCCTAAAACCGTGCTGTTCATTTGCAATTATATCATATTTTGACATGAAGGATAGCAGTCGTTTGAGAATAGCCTTTTCCATTATTTTATGAAAAACAGACAACAGAGATATAGGTCTATAATTGGTAATATCTTTACAATCACCTTTCTTATATAGTAGTTTTATTTTAGATACTTTTAGTATTTCTGGGAAGCAGCCTTTTTGGAATGATTCATTAATTATGAACGTAATTGGTTTTAATATAAAGAGATATACTTTCTTTAAGAAATTAGTTGAGATTTCATCAATACCTGTAGAGTGTGAATTGTTTAAAGACAAAATTATGTGTTCAACTTCATTTTCATCTACGTTATTTAGAAATATTGTATTACAATTTTGTTCTAGAGGAAAATAATTTGAGATACAATTCTGAGAGACACTATTGGATACGTTACCGAAAAAGTCATTAAAATTATTTACAATATCTTTCCTATTTGTTGTGAGTTCGCCGTTGATGAGAAAGGAATCACTTTTCACTTCTGTTTTTGATGTAATTGTGTTATTGATAATGTGCCAGGCTGTCTTTGTTTTGTTTGAGGAATTTAAATATATTTCATCGTTATGTTCACGTTTTACTAGTCTTACCGCTTTAGAATACATTGTTTTATATTTCTTATATTCTTCGTCACTGACTAATCCACTAGCTTTTAACTTGAACATATCTTTTAACTTTAGAGCAGACAGTTTAATTTCCGGTGTAATCCACGATGTGTTCTCTTTATTTTTTCATTTAACCGGCATCTTTGGAAACACCATATTAAAATAATAATTAAAAATTTCATAAAATTTGTTGAATTGTTCGTTAACTGAAATTAAATTATACACTTCACTCCATCACGCGAAAGGCACCAATTAAAAATGTCAATATTGTTATCATTAAAGTTTCTTAAGTCACGTACCACTGAAAAGACATCACCTTGACATTCATAGTCCACTAATAGGATTTGAGAAGAGTGATCAGATAGTCCATTGTTTACCACTGAAGCTGACCAATATATTTCATCCATATTTGTAAATATATTGTCTATGCAAGACTTAAGTCGTGTGGGTTCGAAAATTGTTTGTGCTAAACCATATGATAAAAAAATATCTATTATTTCCCTCCTGTGTTTAGAGTTGAGTTGAGCTTTTTCATGATGATGAGTCATATGGAAAAGTAGATCAGAAAGCTGTGAGAAGAATATTTGAATATCTGACTTTGGCCGTCGATATAGACAAATAATAATATATAGTTTATTATTCAGTATTATTTTAAGTGCAGTGCATTCGATTATTGATTCAATATTGAATTGAGAAATATCTACATTGCAAGAATTTAAATATGATTTGCAGTATATGGCCACTCCTCCATGAATTTGATGTAATCTGCAGAAGTAATTAGTTAAATTATAATTATTAATGGCGAGACATTGTAGTTCGCTTTCTCGCAACCAATGCTCACTTAAGCATAAAATATCAATTCTGTATTCTTGTAAGAAGACATCTAGAATATCAATTTTGTTTGGTAATGATTGAATATTTTGGTGCATAATTCTTATTTTTTTGACAGAATGTTTATCAGTTATTGTATTTATTTTTGAATTTGTCTGTAATTTCTATAGGTCTTCTTCGTAGTTCGTCCGTCGCTTTGCTTCTAAAATCATTTTTTGATACACAGGACAATTTTTATCAGCTGCTGAATGATGAATACTGAATTTTGTGCTTTGAGTATTATTGGATTGAATGCAGTTGCAACATTTAAAATCCTCTACAGTACAACTTTTAGACTCATGAGAGCTAGCACATTTGGCACAAGCAAGGGCTGTTTTTTTTGCAATGTTGAGCAATATGGCCGTATCCTGAACATTTGAAGCATCTTATAATATGAAACGAATCTGCACATTTACATCGCTGCCATCCAATGAAGACAAATTTATTTCTGATTAGAGTATTACGTGTTTTAGGGTCTACTTCTATTATAATATTAAACAATTTATCAACTGCAATTTTTCTGACAATTTTTAAATGACTTAAATTATTTATATCAAGATTATTCTGGGATTTGATGTTTTCCAAAATTTTATTATCATCCCCATCTGCAATGACTCCAAAAATCACTAATTTTGGAAGAATCTTTTTTGGTTCATGGTAGCTAAATTTATCTTTTAAAGAATTATTAATTTCGGCTTTTAATTTGTTTACAGTTTCAGAAATACTACAATTTATGAGTAAACTGCCATCTTTTGTTGATTTTACTTTATTAACGCTCAATGACAAACTGGCGGGATTTATTAGTTTGCGAAATTCTGACTGCAACTTTGTCGGCCCTTGTTCTGTGTTTATCGGTTTAATTATTAAAATTTTATCAGCTGAGTTTGACTGTAAAACATTTTTATATGATGGTTTACTAGATGTCTCTACGGATATTGATTTATCATTATTTCCATTAAATTTATTTGTTTCAATTTTTTTTAGTTTTTCTTCTAAATGCAAAATTTTTTCGTTTTGCAACTTATTAATTGTTTCCATTTGTTTTACTAAAAATTTAAGAATACTGTTTTCATTAATAAGAGTACTTACAGATATGTTATCTCCACATGTGTATTCTGTCATTACATCATCAGATTTGTTTATACTGCCCTTAGATGTTAATATATCTTTCTTATTGTAGTTTTCCAGAGCCTTTTTTCCTTCAATATTGTTTTCCTCGTTTAGCGGAGTTGAATCATGATTTTTATTCGAGGTTAAGTCACAATTTTTACAACACCACTCAGTATTCTTCAGATTTCTCATTTCCTCGACTGTTAATTCAGCACACTTAATGTGAAAAAACCGAGACACTTTTTCTTACACTGGATTTTGTCATCATAACGACTAATTTTTGAATTACAAATAGAGCACATAGATGCACCACCGCTTGGCGCCATGTTTTCTCTCTCTAGGATTGAAGTTGCAATCCCCAACCTGCTAAACGTCCTGTTGGCGACTTCAGATTTAATATTCACTTCAGTGGTTGATGATCCGTTAATACTTTTACTTCGGAGCATTCTAAGTAACCACAAAATTTTTGAAGACCCCATACAACGGCTAGGGCTTCTCTCTCTGTTGTGGAGTAATTGCGTTCTGGAGCTGTTAACAATCTACTCACATATTCGATGGGTTTCTCATCAATACCTTCTCCTTGTAGAAGAACTGCACCGATGGCGTAGTCACTAGCATCAGTTCTTACTTTAAACGGCAGGGCAGGATCAGCTTGACGCAGTATTGGTGCGGTTGTTAACAGTGTCTTGAGTTGATCGTAGGCAGCTTGTTGAGGCTGCTCCCATTGCCAGACTTCGTTCTTCTTCAGCATATTAGTGAGTGGTCGGGCAACTTCCGAAAAATTCGGTATAAAGCTGTTTTATCTCGATCCGACTTCCGGACAGCAACCTGCCAGTAACCACTTTTGACGTCAAGTGTTGTCATGTACTTAGTAAATTTCGCGTCGTGAAGAATGTCGTCAATCCTTGGCATGGGGTAAGTATCAGGCCCGGTCACAGAATTTAATTTTCTGTAGTCGATACACACTCTCGGACTACCATCTTTCTTCGTGACAAGTACGACGGGTGCAGCCCAAGGACTTTCACATTCCTCAATAATGTCTTCACTAATCATCTTGTCTAATTCTGCTTTCAGTATTTCTTTTTTTGGTGCGTACATTCTATATGGCGGTACTGCAATTTAGTACTTTCCGTTGAGAGGCATCAAGATTCGTACCTTCTGTAGAACCAAGTGTGACTGTGGCTGCATGAATTTCTTTCAACACGTTCATGTTACGTTGGCTGTTGGCATACTCGTACAGAATATGGGGAGTATCCCTGAAGTACCAGGTTTGATTTGGGATGTCTAGCACTATTCCTGCTTCTGAGATAAAGTCAATGCCGAGAAGTGTAGAATTATCTCCGGAATCGGGCAGTGTTATCATCTTCGTATAAACGGTACGGTTCTTGATATTGATGGGCACTGATGCAGTTAAAACAGACCAATTTGTGACATGTCCATCAGCTAGATTAAGAGATAATATTTCTTCTTGAAAGTTAAGTTTGTCTTTTACATTGTAGTACAGATTACGGCCCATGATACTACGAGGTGCACCTGTGTCAGCAAATGCAGTACCATGCATTTCACAAATACTGACACTTAGTAGTGATCTTCTGACTTCTTCAGAGTTTTGCATGGTTTTCTTTCCATAAAATTCGGCTCATGCAACGTTATTCGTTGAAGGTTTTGCAGCATTTTTACAGTTTGGACATTGTGATTTGATAACACCTGGAGTGTTACATCCATAACATACTAAAGCTGGTTTAGTCGTTACTGTTGTTGGGGTGCTTGATTCGGTTGCAGTAGTTTGTACTTGTACGGGAGGTTTGTATTCAGCTATCTTCTTCCTGCAGTTGGACTCAACGTGACCAAAAAATTTACAGTATGTGCATCGCGGTCGTGCTTTTTTCGCGGAATTACTGTTTTTGTCGATTTTCACTTTTTCACCATCACTAGGCATTAAGGTTTCACGTTCAGAGTTTTTTCAATGTCTTTTGCACGTTCTAACAACTTTTCAAACGTTTCAAAATCGTTTCTTGCTAGTCTTTCACGTATTTTCCGATTTAAAAGTCCATAAGCTATGTCCAGTTGCGCACGTTCAGGCAGCTGGTATGGAAGCTGAGCAAATAGTGCACGTAAATGGCATACGTAAAGTTCACAACATTCATTTTCACCCTGTTCGCGCGAAAATATTTCTCGAAAAACTAAATGAGGTAGGAGTTTTCACGAAAACGCTTCACGGAGCGCGGATACTGCTTCATCCCACTGTTTGATATTGTCTTTGACCCCTATCCACCATGTAGCTGCAGTTTCTTCCAACAGCATGGAGATGCCACGTAGTGCATTGGCGTCACTAATATTTGTGCAATCTTTGTATGTCAGAATTGCATCCAAAAATGCATCAACGTCAGAAGTTTTGCTTGTGTTAAAGCGCGAAGTGCATTTTGAAAAGTTTCCTGAGTGCTGCGTTGTTGAGTTTTGTCCTTGGTTAACTGATATTGTTGAACTTTGTGATATTTGCGCAATTAGCAATTGTAATTGTTCATTCGTCATTGTCACTGCAATTACAGACGCATTACTGTCTGTGCTGTTTCGCGGACTACTTTGTTTACGCGGCATTTTGTTATTTTTTACCATAACGCGGAACGCTGACACACTATCGCGGCAATTCCGATAACACACGTTGAACGAAGTCTGCGTAGACAAGAATAAAACTATTTTTGTGGCTTTCGGCTACTTAGTTGGGCGCCAATTGTTACAAATGTTATTTATTTTGTAACAGTATTTATTTTTAAAAAAACACACACAAGAAATAATACACAGTAATAACACATAGAAATAGCACAAAGAGTACTAATACAAAATAAAGGTTAACTTCAAACTTCAAACGAAAAACGCAAAAACATCTGCTAGTCTGCACGGTTAGCCTGTGTCGCGAAGACGTTGTGTCACTGTGATGAACATCTTGCGATCAGACTGGCGTCTGCCAGGATACCGTTCGGCATACAGACCTGCTGCTAAAACCGCGTTTTGTCCCACATCACCATAAATCAACAACATATCCACTAATTCAGAATTAGAAAACATTTTTTTTAACAAGAGCACAGCAAAAATCACTTGTCACTAACACTTCCGAGAATTATTAAACATTTTATATACCTATTACACAATTATTTTCGGTGCAAATGGTATTTAATTAAATTATTAAAAATAATTTAATTTAATTATTAATAATACAACTAGTTTTTAATGTATTTTTGATAAACATATTTTTAATGATATATGAATTAAAACAGCAGTAAAAAAAGTTTCTTTAAGAAAAGTCGAATTTTTGTTTTTCGAATTTAAAAAAAATTCTTTCAGTTTCGTAATCTACACATGTCATACTACTCGCCCTTAAATTTATGACATTAATGCCCAGTTTTATAAAAGATAGATATGTAAATTACTCGCAAAGTAAAATTTACTCTTAAAGTAAAATAGTTTATTCAAGAGATTTTCGTTTTATAAAGCAAGAATAAAAATACTAGCTAAGTATATCTACAGAATAAATTACTCCACCGATTTTCGAGGAAGTAAATTTTATTCTGTAGAATGAATTTGACACATCAACATTAATTAATTTAAATTCATTATAAATTTCATCTCTTGCATTATTACATTTATTTATTTATATCGAATATATTTGCTTTGTTTATTTCTGTGTAATTTTTTCCCCGTTCTCTCTTTTTTTCCATGTTAGTTGACACCTGGCACTTTATGACACACTTTATTTTCTATTTTGACTTTCGGATTTATTTCGTGTCTAGTTATGTTATATCCTGGTTTTATCAATCTCTCTTATGCTCCAGTAGTGGAAAGATAAATATAATTTTATTACCACTCTGGCCTATAGGTTCTTAATATAGTGAAAAACAATATTAAATGTATATAATTATAGAAAATATTAAAATATTTATATGCAAAAATCACAAAATAATGACAGGTGTCATGTCTCTGTCGGTAAATCACTAGCATAAAATGTTTACTCTGCAAGTAGTTATTTTACTCTGTAACTTGTTTTATAAAACAGACATTTTTATTTACTCGTCGGTTAAATTTTCTTTCAAAGTAATAACTCAGCAGTTTATTCGATGTTCATAAAACCGGGCATAAGTTTGTTTCCATCCTGTATATATATATATATATATATATATATATATATATATATATATATATATATATATATATATATATATATATATATATATCAATTTGTATTTCGTTTTCATTTATTTATATTCAAAATTCATATGCAATATGTAATTTCTATAAAGCCATAGACTTGGACGGGCCCATTTCTGTAAAGACCATTCTTGCGTTTTGCTTGCAAATATACACTAATGTATCCCATTTCCCATTCATGCAGATGTATGTTATAACAAGTAATCATGAACTTGTGCAGAACTAATTTATGGAATGCAACTGCGTCTACCTGGCGAATTACAAAAAAATTATAATAAATATTTAGATTATCTAAATTAACCATTGTATCTACGAAAATAAAAAAATTGTTTTAGCAAATTTCAAGCAATTCCACCGAAAAATTTTTTTTTAAACAGATACACTTCCATGCATCTTAATTTACAGACTGCAACACACGTATACATTCGAATAGATGCAATAAAAACTCCGTTACAAAATCCATATACAAGTCCATATAAAATACGTAGTTTAGTAAACATGATAAATATTTCACAATAAACATAAAAAACGAAATAGAAAATATAGCAATAGATAGACTAAAACCAGCAAACATTTTACAACACCCAAACGAAGAAATAACGCTGTAAATAGCAGGGGAAACAACTAAATAATTGTAAACATATCGTTATTCATTTACATTGTGTTTCGTCCTTAATTTTAAGTAATTCTTGTTTCTCCTTATTTTTATCTAGAGGGAGGGTATATGTCATTGTAAAAATTGACATTGACAATGATATATCATTAAAGGTTAGACACTTGACTGGTGTCAAAGAAATTGGTAAATAAAGTGGCCGATATTTACGGTGACCATACGACCTGTATTTTAAGGGACAGTACTTTATTTGGAAGCACAGTCATTTACATTTATTTACTACGTAAAATCTCAATTTTATCCTATATTTCTATATATCGTACTTTAAAGTTTAAATAATTTATTTTCGAAATATTTTACTTATGTTTTATCAAAGATAATATTAAAAAAAATTATTAGTTTTGAGCATAAGCATATTAGTTAAAAGTTTGACTATACACACCCCTAGATGGGAATGAAATGTAATGGAATTGCTCTACGCTGCTACCTACAAAGCTTTGCACTAACGCTCCCATTTGACAAATGTAGAACGCGAATGCAGCGTTTGTTTACCTATATTCGTCATCAAGCTTCCACATTTTAGATATGTTATCTGCAAATTTCTTAGATTTTAGGGGAGGGGGGCTGAAGTTACAGGTTTGTCCTTTTTTTTCAAAAAAGAAAATATGGTCACCGTACCGAAACCCTTCTCTAACGACCATTGTTAGTTTGATGTTTAAGTTTATTTCGTAACGAATATTTGTATTAATAACCTTTATATATTATGTTTTGGTAGAATAAACAACATACAGTTTTTTTTGTATAATTTATTGTGTTTGTTATACAATTTAATAATAAATAAATGTTTTTACAATTTTGTAGTGGCTGATCCCGCTACAAACTTACCAACAGAAATTACCGGAAAAATTGTATTCCCTGTCAGTAGTGGTATTCCTATTGCAAATTTTTTGGTTCAAATATTAACCAATTAAAATCCTGTTTTTCTGATCACGTGTGAAAAAGTAACCATACAAAACAACATGTCACTGAAAATTTTTGGTTAAAAAAATTAGCTAATTGAATCCCTGTATTTCTGATCACGTGTGCCAAAGTAACCAATCAAAACAAAGTTACACTGATAATTATCTTCAGAAAATTATCACTAAGCTGCTAAGTAACAAACACTTTTTGACAGATAATTAAAGATTGTTTAAATATGAAAATGGCGTTTTCACGGTATGGCAGTGAAAATGATTCAATTAATACCATTATTACTAATAAACTTTTCTATAATAAAACTGGACGTGTCTTGTCTTCCCGTTGTGTCAATGTCAATAGTATTATCGTTACACACTTGACGCTGATCATATACATAGCTACTGGTTGACATCTATTGGGTGATTTTATAATCGTAAAAATTCTGCTAAATACAAAATCTTCGTAATTTTAATTAAAATTGGAAAACAAGTTTTCACCGAATACCCCTCGATCATTGACAAATACTTCTAATTTTATCACAACTTACTCAAGCACGTTGCTTTTAGAGAACACGTCTCCGCCTTGCTAAGTAACAAACAGTTTTTGACAGTTAATTAATTATTAGTTATTTTAATTTAAAAATGTCTATTTCACGGGTTATCAAAGAAAATAATGATTCAATAAAAAATACAGGGTGATTCAGAAGAGTGTGGCAAAATAAAGCCATATATTAAGGGAGTCATTATGAGTAAAAAATGTTATATTAAGGAATGTCTCGAAATTTACAACCCTTTGAAAGTTACAACCCTTTGAAAGTGCACCTCATCAGACACATTTTTATTAATAACTCTTGTACTAGTTGCACTAAAATTTTGAAACTTGGTACGAGGATATTACTTATTTAGATGCATACTTATATTTTCTTTTGAATCTATACATCAACCTTAGAAAATATTACCTACAATGCAAATTTATATAAAAACATACTCTTCCTAAAGCTTGATAAACGCAATAGTTTTTAAAATATTTTAATTTATAGAAAAAAATCAAGAATCCTGAAAGAATAAGTACTAATAAAATAATAATAAAATTCAAATATTTATTCTTGGACATCTACGGAGACATTCTCTGGACGTTCGATAAGCATTGCCGTTACAATATTTAAAATAAGGTAATTAACAATAGATATGAACAGATTTTATTTATTTTTTTATATTTTGTTCTATTTCCTATGGTAATTTGATTTTTTTAAATGCTGACTTAACATTTTGGATAATTGAATTTTTAAAATATCTTAATAACTACTGCGTTTTAGCAAGAGTACGTTTTTGTGTATCTTTGCATTGTATGTAATAATTTATAGGTAAAAAAATGTTAACAGGTAAAGAAATAACGATAAAAAATGTAATGGCTTCCTCATGACGCGCCTGTGGTTGAGGTACAGAAACAAAAGAAAGTATGCATCTAAATAAGTAGTATCCTCATAGCAACTTTAAAAATTTTAGTGCAACTAGTAGCAGAATTGTTAATAAAAATGTATCTGATGAGGTGCATTTTTAAAGGGCTGTAACTCTGTAACGATAAACTTGACTCCCTTAATATATGGTGTTATTGTGGCACATCCTTGTTGAATCACCCTGTATATGAGAAAATAAACCACACAAATACCGTATTAAATAAGTACATTTGGAAAATATTTATGGGCTTTTGGCTTTTGTGTACATATGTCATGACTTTTCTTCTCGTTTATCTCAATCTCGTTCATAGATACTAATGACATTACCTAGACTCGATACACGAAAATTCTGTCAAATACAAATTCTTTGCAAATTTGATATTACAACTGCAAAAAAATTCTTATCGAATATCCGTCGATCATTGATAAATTCTTAAAATTTTATGACAATTTCCTCAAGCACGTTGCTTTTTCTTAACACACAGCAACGTGCTTTCGGTAACTGCCATAAAATTATGTCGTAATAATTATCAATGTCCTCGGGACATTATAGATCATAATATAATGTTACTTAAAAATTACTATTTCTTGTATAGACTGATTTTTTCATCTCTGGATAAAGTGCCAGTTAACTGCGAGATATAATAAAAAAAATTATATTAGAGCTTAAATTGACAAAATTATACACACCTCAATTATATGATGCGATATTTTTATTTTATCTGGCAGATAAGTTATCTGGCATATTATCAGGACGTGGAAAACCCCAACCTGAAATGTTTACATCTTCCACTTTTTTTAAATATTTTACGAAGATTACTCACTAATTTCTTTGAATTTTTTGATTAATAAAAATTGAGTCATAGTGTATACAAGAAGCATATACAAATAAACTCATACATGCATTAACACACCTTTACAGACATCACCATAAAAATGGTTAAATCTATCAGGTTTTCCACACGTGATTATTCACAAAAATTTTAACCTGCCTCACCTTGTGTAGGTGATAGGTTAAAAGCTATCTGATAGATGGACTCTACATACAGGGTATTAACGGTCAAATGCGAACGTAGGAATTAAAATGGGATTTCAGTTTTACGCAGTTTGCTGCTCTCCTGTTCATTTTACGGAAAAGACTGAGCAGTGCAAAGTTGTACTGAATTAAAAGTTGTATAGAAAACTATTTTTATATTTTTTATTATGTTTTTGGTTTCTTCACAATAGTTTCGTTAATTAGTAGCAATAGCCATGACTTATGACATTGTAGAAAACAATATTGTAATGTGCAGCGCCCGCCGTCGCCGCCACTGTTACCGCCGCTGTCCCCGTCGCTGTCGCCCCCGCTGTCGCAGGGACGAGCGAGTGTCTATTTTTAACGATGACGCAACAGACTTGTATGAACCTGCTTAATTACGCGGTTGATATAACCTATTGTGTTTCAGTTTTTTATCTAGAATAGTGTTCTAGTAAGATCTTAAATACAAATGCCAGAGTATATAAGCACTGTTAGCGAAGGCATTGGACAGTCTAATATAAATAAGCATGCGTGTTAAACAGATGGTGACATAAATAGATAGTCGACAAGTGGCAAACATAAATAAATATAGTTGTATAAATAAATGAGTGAGCTATATATTGTTTAAATAAATAATCTTAATGTTTAAGAGCCTTTTAATATTCTTAGTCTTAATTCGTGTTTAATATTTGTTTAATCATAGTGTTTGTTATATCTATCATCTTTTAATTATATTTAATATCTATTTATCGTTATAATAAACTTTCATTTAATTAATAATAATTGCCTAATATTCACACTTCACCCAAATAAATAAAAACGTTACAATTGGTGTCAGCTGTGGGGTTTAATAAACTGTGAAGTGTTAATTAAAAATAAATAAAATGGCGACTAAACAATTAAAATTAAATGAATTAAAAGTAAGTGATCTCAAGAGAGAACTGGAAAAGCGAGATTTGGAAACAACAGGAAAGAAGTCAGTGCCTCAAGAAAGATTGAGGCAAGCATTAATAGATGCTGATGAAAATCCTGAAGATTACTTATTCGACCCATCCGACTAGAATAAAAATTAGAAGAAAATTTTAGAAAAACAAAAGAAAGTTCTAGAAAATTAGATGAATTAACAGAAAATTGTAGAACATTAGAAGAAAAATTAATGGAAAGTTCTAGAAAAGCGGAAGAAAATTCCAGAACATTAGAACAAAAACTAGAAGAAAATTCCAGAACATTAAAAGAAGAATTATTGGAACAGTCTAAAACATTCGAACAAAAAAATGGAAGAAAATTATAGAATTCTGGAGCAGACATTAGAACAAAGATTAGAAGAAAATTCTAGAAGTTTAGAACAAAAGTTAGAAGAAAATTCTAGCAGTTTAAATCAGAAACTAGAGGACAATTTTAGAAAAACTGAAGAAGACTTGAAGAAATTAAAAGTTGACAATGACAAGAAGATCGAAGAATTACGAGAAAAATTTACTAAAATTACATTGTCGCCAATGCCAAATTCCGATGTAGAGAAGGCAGGTTTACAAGAAGAAAGGAAAGTAGTAAAACCTGATACTAGTACAACAATGCACATCAAAACGCCGGAATTTAATGGAAAGTCTTCGTGGCCGAATTATTTAAACCAATTTGAAGCGGCTGCGAAAGTACATACCTGGACGTCCAACGAGAAGGCTAAAGCGTTCACTGTTTCGTTGTGTGGGGAAGCCATCGACATCCTACAAACGCTGAAGGAAGAAGAACAAGAGGACTATGATCAACTAGTCACGCGGTTGGACATGCGGTATGGCAATGCGCACCTGGAGCAGGTGTACCAGACGCAACTGAGGAACCGCTATCTGAGTTCAAAAGAAAGCCTTCAAGAATTTGAAGTCGACGTAGCTCGTTTAGTTCGTCTCGCACACCCTGCAGCTCCTGACAGCGTTTTGGAGTGCCTGGCCAAGCATTCATCTACGGAGTTCGAGATAGCAAAACGCAGGAAGCACTGCGATTGGCCCGCACAAAAACATTAATTGACGCACTCTTATATGCACTAGAACATGTAGCTGCCAAACAAGCTTCACGTAATCAATCTCGAGTGAGAAATATCGATGCCAAGAGAAAAGAAGACGCGGAAGACGTAGAAGAGTAAATGCGACGAATTGTAAATAAAGTGTTTGCCGGCAGAAAGAAACTCCTCTATCGGTGTTTGAAGATTGTAGACAACGGTTGATTTTGACTAATAACACACGAATCTCGAACAGACATTGTCTTTATTTTTACAAAAAATATACTACACGACGTTTCGATTGATAATATCTCCAATCGTTATCAAGTGTAAACTGAAAAATAATCTTAAAGCTACGACATTTTATACTAGGAGGGATGTGATGAGCTATGACGATTCCGCTTCAGATGATAGAGTTGACCAATTAGCACAATCAACAGAAACTCTGCGAAGTGCACTCACAAGAACAAAGTCGAAGCAAGACAACACGAAGAATTGCATACACCAAGTGCCATGTGAATGCAGTGCCTCAAACATAGGTAAAACAAAAAGACCTCTAGCCATAAGACTTAAAGTACATAGGAAGACCACGCAACTCAAAGAAGTAGCGTACATCACCAACAACAGAGGAGAATTCAGCCAGCCCAGCACAGATATTCGTACCGTGTGGCGCCCCCTAATTGGTCAACTCCATCATCTGAAACGGAATCGTCACAGCTCATCACATCCCTCCTAGTATAAAATGTAGCTTTAAGATTATTGTTAAGTCTACACTTGATAAAGATTGGATATATTATCAATCGAAACGTCGTGTACCATATTTTTTGTAAAAATAAGGACAATGTCTGTTTGAGATATGTGTGTTATTAGTTCTCTTTTGGTATTGCGGTAAACAGGGTCATCCACAGAGACTTTTCAGAAAAATGCAAAGAGAGACAGAATTGGTAAAAGAAGGAAAGGAGTCGGAAAACTAAGTCGGGTTGATGCGAAGGGGCAATCGTCGACCCGTAATCTAGTAGCCCCACAATCCGTTAGTTATGTCGCATCCCTTCATCATCAAGCCAGCAGCATCTACGTGAATGGCTCTGCTGATAGAAGACCACTAAAATGTTACTGGATACGGATGCGACGAAGACTATAATTAGACCCGACTTAGTAAAAAACACAGGCAAGACGCGTCTTTAACCAACCAAGTGGCGATTACGGACAGCAACAGGAGAACAAGCTACCACATTAGGAGAAATAGATATGACCATCACTATTGGATACACATTCTTTAAACAACGTGCGCTGGTAGCTGACGTTGAAGATGAATTAATACTCGGTATGGATGTAATGAAAAAGCACGGTTTTAAACTTGATCTGAAGAATGGAGTAATGATGGTCAATGAAGAAGAACTTGTTTTAAATCCATGAGAAGACAATGCTGTGCGTGTACTAATGGCCGAAGATGTTACGCTTCCAGAACGAAGTGAATCTATTGTACAACAAGCACAATTAGATGGTAGTTCCTGTGAGGGAAATGTTGTTATGCTTGAGCCCAAGAATGATAATGTGAATACTGGTACTGGAGTTGTGGTAGGAAAATCACTGATCAAAGCTAGTCAGTTAATATTAGTTTGAATAATGAACGTAAATTGTTATCCAGTTGTTCTTAAAAGAGGAATAATTGTAGGAGAATGCTTGGCAGTATCCTCGATTATTCGAACTATGAAGTCCAAGGGAAACATATCTCCGGAAGTTCCGGACACTTTAAGTAACCAATTATCAACATCCTTTCAAGAACTGACCACCGACCAGAGAAGACGAAGAAATTAATTGGAAGATTTGAAGATGTGTTTCAATTTGACAAGAAGACCAACGGGAGAACTAATGTGGTTCACCATAAGATAAACACCGGCGACGCAAGTCCCATCCGCCAACCAGTAAGAAGACTACCATTAACGAAGTGTGAGGAAGCGGAAAGAATTATTGAGGACATGAAAAAGTAAAGTGTGATCAAAGCTTCAAGCAGTCCATGGGCTGCATCAGTGGTGTTAGTGAAAAAGAAGAATGGCTCTATACGATTTACCGTCAACTTAACAACGTGACTAAGGAAGATAGTACCCGCTACCTCGAATAGACGATACATTAGACACTTTGGCTGGCTCGAAGATTTTCTCTACTCTGGATCTAAAGAGCGGATACTGGCAAGTAGATTTGGATTCAAAAGGTAAGGAAAAGACAGCCTTCATTATTGGCAATTTACTGTAATGCCATTTGGGCTCTGCAATGTCCCTGCCACGTGTGAACGACTCATGGAAACAGTATTGGCTGGACTATCATGGAAAACCTGTAGAACATTCGAGGACCACATGAAGAATTTGGAAAAGGTTTTCCAGAGATTGCGGAAGACTAACCTGAAGCTCGGCCTTAAGAAGTGTCACTTGTTCCAAAAGTAAGTTCATTACGTTATATACGTGGTTTCGGGTAAGGGTATTGCAGTTGACCCAAAAAAGTTAAAGGCTGTGAGAGATTGGCCAGCACCTAGAGACAAACACAAACTTAGAAGTTTTCTTGGTTTGTGTACCTATTATCAACGATATGTACCTGGAACTGGACTGCAAAGTTGCGTTCAAAGAACTGAAACATGCTTTGACAAGCGCATCTGTCCTGAGTTATCCTTTACCTGAAGGAGAGTTCATACTAGACACAGATGCCAGCAACGTGGGAATTGGTAGCGTTCTTTCCCAGATACAAGACGGAAATGTGCAGGTTATTGCCTATTTTACTAAGACCCTGTCAAACCCGGAGAGAAATTATTGTGTTAGTAGAAAAAAACTCTTAGCAGTCGTGAAATCTATGGAAAATTTCTACAAATATTTGTATGGACGGAAATTTTTGATTAGAACTGACCATGCTGCATTAAAATGGCTACCACAATTCAAGAATCCTGAAGATCAGGTGGCTAGATGGATTGAAAGACTACAGGAATACGATTTTAAAATCGAGCATAGCCAGCCATCGTAATGCCGACGCATTATCTAGAAGGCCATGCCAAGATGAATGCAAGCATTGTAGTCGACTAGAAGAGAAATTTTCCATTGTCACAAGGACATCAGTAGTCGATGATAATTGCCAGCCCGATGAACTACGCGAAGACCAAGAAAAAGAACAGACTAGTATGAGAAGATGTTGCACCGCACTCACCGAGTGTAAAATCATACTGGGCGCAATGGGACTCAATGCTGATTGAGGATTGTGTTAAAGCGTATGGTAGAAAATGCTGATGGAACTGAGAAGAGAACTCAGTTAGATAATCCTAAGATTAGAGTACCAGACGTATTGAAAGAAATCCATGACGGATCTGGAGGCCATTTTGGAGTCATCAAAACGCTAGAAAGATTGCGCCAGCGGTTTCACTGGATTAACTTCACGGAAGATGTTAAAGATTGGTGCAAGAAATGTGTGGTTTGCGCTGAAAGTAACGGTCCGCATAAACGACGAAAAGCTCCAATGCGTCAGTACAACGTTGGCAGTTAATTTGAGCGTAAATACATCGTGGTTGTCATGGACTAGTTCACTAAATGGGTTGAAGCGTATCCATTACCCAACCAAGAAGCCACCACGGTCGCTGAATCTTTAGATAAAGAATATATATGCAGATTCGGAGTACCACGTGACTTGCACTTCGACTAGGAAAGAAATTTTGAGTCTGCCGTTTTCCAAAATGTCTGTAAGATATTAGGAATTAATAAAACTAGAACAACTGCATTACATCCGCAGTCTGATGGCATAGTTGAACGAATGAACAGAACGATCAACCGATATTTGTCGAAGGTAGTCTCCAACCACCAAAGAGACTGGGACCGACATCTCCATCTGTTCCTGATGGCTTATCGTTCATCCGTGCATGAAACAACAGGGCAAACTCCTGCGAACATCTTATTCGGGCGTATATTGCGCTTACCATGCGTCTTAGTGTTCGGTAGTAAACCAGGGGTAGATCTGGCCGGGGAAGATTACGTTACGGACTTACGGAGAAGAATGGATGACATTCATGAACAAGTCCGTACGAACATTCAAGCTGCCAGTGACCGAATAAAGGACCGGTATGACATAGAGCCGATAAGAGTGGATATCAACCTGGGGATTTAGGGATTTAGAATTATGAAACGACCTACCGGGAATCCGAGAGTAGTACACTTTAATCGGCTGGCCCCTTTCGCCGGAGACAACCACGAAGACCATAATGGAGCACGGTTCGTCGGATCAAAACACAAGAACCAACTTTTGAAGATTCTATGGAAAACTATTCCTTTAGCCGCAAGGCGCGGTTCGGCGTAACGAAAGAAGAACACCGAGATCAGATAATTTCCTCGGTCACTGCGTATCAGAAGATTTAAAGATGTCCCACGACATAGCTTCAGTCTTTAAGGCGAAATTTGGGCGACTACAAGAACTGGCCAGCCAACGTCCAACTGTTAGGAAAACGCTAGGGATAGCAATGCAGACTTTCAGCGGTACATCTATTACCTGGTTACAAAACCACGCTCGTATCAGAAGCCGCCATATCGTAACCTGTGGAACTCGCTGTGCGATTTGAGGGATCATTTGCTTGAGAATGACATTTTGAAGTTAGTCGTACCGAAGTTAGACTGTGGTCTAGATGGTTTAGACTGGAGGATTTTTAAGAACATGATAGAATTGCTTTTCCGTTTTACCGGCGTTGAAATTCTCGTTTGCAGCTTTAACCCTAACGGACATAAAGAAGAAGTCTAGCGGACCATCGACTGTCATTTCTTTAAAACTTCAAAATGCACCAATAGTAATGCATGCAGATTTTGTCATCACGAACTGTTCCGGAACGAAACAGTGTTAAGGAGAGGGCAGTGTAATGTACAGCACCCGCCGCCACTGTCACCGCCGCTGTCGCAGAGACGAGCGAGTGTTTATTTTTAGCGATGACGCAACAGACTTGTTTGAACCTGCTTAATTACGCGGTTGTTGTAACCTATTGTATTTGAGATTTTATCTACAATAGTGCTTTAGTAAGTTCTCGAATACAAATGCCGGAGTACACAAGCACTGTTAGCGAAGACATTGGACATTCTCATATAAATAAGCGTTGCGTGTTAAACAGTTGGATATAAACAGATAGGCGACAAGTGGTAAACATAAATAAATATAGTAGTATAAATAAATTAGAGAGCTATATATTGTTTAAATAAATAATCTTAGTGTTTAAGTGTTTCTTATCTCAGTCTTAATTAGTGTTTAATATTTGTTTAATCGTAGTGTTTGTTATATTTATCTTCTTATAATTATATTTAATTTATATTTATCGTTACAATAAACTTTTATTTTAATTAATAATAATTATCTAATATTTACACTTCACCCAAATAAATAAAAACGTTACAATACAAATAATCTGTAATTATTTGCCTAATGTTTATTCGAACAAGGTACATTTATTTATAAATAATTTTTATGATGGAAATAGTTATCGAAGAATAATGAATTTAATTTCATAAGTTACATTGAAGTTTGACATCTATAAATAATTCTGAACAACTTTGCACGCTACATGTTTTGCCGTAAAATGAATAGGAGAACAGGAAGTTGGGTAAAATCAAAATCCCATATTAAATTCCTATGTTCGCACCTGACCGTCAACAACAACACCCTGTATATGTTCCAATTATAGTAGGGTGTGAATTTTCTTCCATCTTTAAGTCCCTAAACTGTTATTTTGTAAACTTTAGTCTTGAAACATAAAGAAAGCAATATTTATATAAAGCTATTAAAGTATTATTTTATAACACACTACTTACCGTTTTATATGTATTGCGTCGGTCTAAAGTGTTAAACTGCTATCTCCGTTTTTGCTTACTTTACAAGAGAAGGAAAATACTTAATATTTTAAAAGTTTTTTATTCAATAATTAGGATTACTTCAAATAGCAAGACCCTAGTTGATCCAGTTTTTACTAATGCGAAGCAAATAGTACAAGCAGAAATATTAGAAAAAGAAAAAATTTCAGACCACGAAACAATACAAGAAAATTAAAGACCATGATAATAAAAATATTGCAAAGAAAAGAACTATACGTAATTATTCTGAAGATGCATTCAAGGATACTTTAAAAAATGTAATACAAACAATGAACATAACTGCAAGGACACAGAACCTTTACAATGCATTAAAAATAAGTATGCAACAGTTCATATTTGAGAAAAATATCAACTACAGCAAAACGAACCCCATAGAATGGATGAATGATTCTTAATAAAAACAATGAAACAAAAGTAGACATTTGGGAAAGGAAAATATTGAGGAGAATATTTGGAGGGGACAAATAAGCGGACGGGACATGGAGAAGAAGATCTAACCGAGAAATATAAGAAATGTTCGGATTTCCATTTATAAGTCACTCGATTAGAGCACAAAGAGCGAGATGGTTAAGGCATATTGCACGGAAGCCAGACAGTAGAAATACTAGGCGAGCTTTATTGGGGGCTGAAAAAGGAAAGAAAAGACGACGAAGACCGAATGAAAAATTGAAAAATGCTATAAACAAGATCTACGGGAACAAAACATGAGGAACTGGACAGAGACGGCTAAAGACAGGATGAAGTGGAACGAAGTTGTAAAGAAAATAGAAGCCCAGTGCCTCGAAGGCCTGTAGCGCTAACATATATATATATATATATATATATATATATATATATATATATATATATATATATATATATATATATAAGTATATACACACAAAACAAGTTACCAAATAAAGGTAAATTTAATTTAAAATCAATAGATTTAAACGAACTAAAAAAATATAATAAGTGAATTTAATCAGAAAAGTGATAATGATTTTCTACATATAAATAAACTTTTAGCTATTTTTGCGGTCATGGGTGAAACATTATTAAGTATTATAAATGATTCATTAAAGTATGGTGTGGTTCCAAACAGTTTTAAATGTTCAATTGTAACACCAGTGAAAGAAGTGCCAGGTTCGTGTGAAAGTGCACTTAATCTAGTAATTAATGATTGGAAATTGATAAATCTGTTATAGCAATATTTTAAAATTTACGTAGGGCATTTGAAACCATTGATAGAGAAATATTATTGAAAAATTAGAATATTATGGACTCAATCAAATTAGTATTAAGTGGTTTAATAGTTATTTAAGTGAAAGAAAACAGAGGACTAAAATTAATAATGTGTTATCTAGTGAAATTAATGTAGATATTGGATTGTTACAAGGAACAGTTTTAGTAGCTTTTCTCTTTATTTTGTACATAAACGATATTAGTAAAGTTATAAAACATTGTAAAATTTAATTATTTGTAGATGATACCTTATTATATCTACCAGTACAATCTATTCAAGAAGAAATACTTAAAGCCCAAAACGATATAGATAGTATTCACGAATGGCTAAATGTAAATAAATTAATATTAAACGTAACCAAAACAATATACATGATTATAAATAATAGGGCTAAATGTGATACTATATTAAAATTATCAAATAATATAGGAATTGTAATAGATGATAATTTAAAATTTTATGAACATCTAGATTATGTTTGTAAAAAATAGCTAAGAAAGTCAATTTTTTACAAAGAATAAACTAAATTATATACAAGCAGTTAATATTTATAAAACCATCACAGCTCCACATATAGATTTTTGCGCTACAACATTATTTCTTTGTAATAAAATTCAACCACAGAGATTGCAGCGATTGCAAAATAGAGCTATGCATTGTATTTTGAGAGTAAATAAATACACTAGTATACATAACATGCTGGAAACACTTCATTGGTTAAATGTTAAACAAAGAATTGATTACTGGACATTAGTATTTATTTATAGGATTACCAATAATTTATTACCCAGTTTTTTAAATAAAGATGTACATTTAAACATGAAATGATAAAATACAATTTAAGAAATAAGTGTGATTTTAATATAAGATTCGCATCAAAAACTTGTAAACAGAACTCATTATATTACAATAAATTTAGAATTTATAACTCATTAGAAAAAAATATTGAACGTGTAAATATTATATCAATATTTAAAAAGAAATGTATTATATATGTGAAAAATTATATACCGCTTGTTTCAGTTAATTATTTTTTTGATTATGTAGTAACAATTATATTAAATAAAGATCTATTATTAATATTATTAGTATATGAAAAAAAATAATCATTATTCGATTGTGTTCATTCCTCATTTTGCCAAGAAAAAATGTTTGAAAATGCTGTACATTTGATTTTATGGGGGATTATTTGAACTTAGTAACTATTTTGTGTTATATTTTATATCAAGTGTGCACTTAGCAGCAAATCGGGTTAAGATATTTTAAGTGAAAGGAAATAATCACACATTTTTTTGTATTCATTCAGAAGAGTACGGAACATTTACAAATGAAAATACAGTAAATAACAGCAGTATTCTGTTTAACAATAATTATAAAAAAAATAAAAACTTAAGTATTATCCTTAGAAAAATAAGAACGAGTACTAAACATTGCTACTGCAGAAGAGAATCATAAAAAGTATGGCAGTCTGACGGCAATACATTTTTAAGAGCTTGTAAGTGCTCGTATTTTTGTTCCTTTATTTTTACGCGATTTTAATACAATGTCCCTATTTGTGGGTTTACATTACTTATAATACTTTGAGGCAAATCAGACCAATCATCGGAATAATTAATTTTGTATTATATATATATATATATATATATATATATATATATATATATATATATATATATTGTAGCGTTTTTATTTATTTGGGTGAAGTGTAAATATTAGACAATTATTATTAATTAAAATTAAAGTTTATTATAACGATAAATAGATATTGAATATAATTAGAAGATGATAAATATAACAAACACAACAATTAAATAAATATTAAACACTAATTAAGACCCTTAAACACTAAGATTATTTATTTAAACAATATATAGCTCACTTATTTATTTATACAAGTATATTTATTTATGTTTACCACTATCTGTTTATATCACCAACTGTTTAACAAGCAACGCTTATTTATATCAAACTGTCCAATGCCTTCGCTAACAATGCTTATATACACCTGCATTTGTATTCGAGAAATTTCTAAAGCAATATTCTACATAAAATCTCAAACACAATAGGTTACATCAACCGCGTAATTAAGCAAGTTCGGACAAGTCTGTAGCGTCATCGCTAAAAATAGACACTCGCTCGTCCCTGCGACAGCGGGGTGGACAGCGGCGGCGGCGGGCGCTGCACATGACACTGCCGCCTCCTTAAGACTGTGACGACGAAATCTGCATGAATTACCCTTGGCGCATTTCGAAGTTTTGAAGAAATGAGAGTCGATGGTCCGCTCGACTTTTTTATATCCGTTAGGGTTAAAGCTACAAACAAGAATTTCAACGCCGGTAAAACGGAAGATGATTCTATCATGTCCCTAACAATCCTCCAATCTAAACCATCTAGACCACAGCCTAATTTCGGTACGGCTAGCTTCAAAATGTCATTCTCAAGCAGATGATCCCTCAAATCGCACAGCGAGTTCCACAGGTTACGATATGACGGCTTCTGATACAAGCGTGGTTTTGTCACCAGGTAACAGATGTACCGCTGAAGGTCTGCATTGCTATCCCTCAAGCGCAGCGTTTTCCTAACAGTTAAACGTTGGCTGGCCAGTTCTTGTAGTCGCTTAAATTTCGCCTTAAAGGCTGAAGCTATGCCGTGGGAAATCTTTAAATCTTCTGAAACGCAGTGACCGAGGGAATAATCTGAAAACACGGTGAATAGATCTCGGTGTTCTTCTTTCGTCACGCCGAACCGCGCCTTGCGGCTAAAGGAATAGTTCTCCATGAAATCTTTAAAAGTTGGTTCTTGTGTTATGATTCGACGAACCGTTGCTCCATTATGGTCTTCGTGGTTGTCTCCGGCGAAAGGGGCTAGCCGATTAAAGTGTACTACTCTCGGCTTCCCAGTAGGTCGTTTCTTAATTCAGTATACCACGTCGTTCATTCTTTTGACTACCTCATAGGGGCCTTCCCAATTCTTTTGCAGCTTTGATGATAAACTGCGACGTCTTTGTGGGTTGTAAAGCCAAACTAAATCCCCAGGTTGATATCCACCCTTATCGGCTTTGATGTCATACCGGTTCTTCATTCGGTCGCACAGCGAGTTCCACAGGTTACGATATGGCGGCTTCTGATACGAGCGTGGTTTTGTAACCAGGAAATAGATGTACCGCTGAAAGTCTGCATTGCTATCCCTAGCGTTTTCCTAACAGTTGGACGTTGGCTGGCCAGTTCTTGTAGTCGCCCAAATTTCGCCTTAAAGACTGAAGCTATGTCGTGGGACATCTTTAAATCTTCTGATACGCAGTGACCGAGGAAATTATCTGATCTCGGTGTTCTTCTTTCGTTACGCCGAACCGCGCCTTGCGGCTAAAGGAATAGTTTTCCATAGAATCTTCAAAAGTTGGTTCTTGTGTTTTGATCCGACGAACCGTTGCTCCATTATGGTCTTCGTGGTTGTCTCCGGCGAAAGGGGCCAGCCGATTAAAGTGTACTACTCTCGGATTCCCGGTAGGTCGTTTCATAATTCTAAATCCCTAAATCCCCAGGTTGATATCCACTCTTATCGGCTCTATGTCATACCGGTCCTTTATTCGGTCACTGGCAGCTTGAATGTTCGTACGGACTTGTTCATCAATGTCATCCATTTTTCCCCGTACGTCCGTAACGTAATCTTCCCCGGCCAGATCTTCCCCTGGTTTACTACCGAACACTAAGTCGCATGGTAAGCGCAATTCACGCCCGAATAAGATGTTCGCAGGAGTTTGCCCTGTTGTTTCATGCACGGATGAACGATAAGCCATCAGGAACAGATGGAGGTGTCGGTCCCATTCTCTTTGGTGGTTGGAGACTACCTTCGACAAATATCGGTCCATCGTTCTGTTCATTTGTTCAACCATGCCATCAGACTGCGGATGTAATGCAGTTGTTCTAGTTTTATTAATTCCTAATATCTTGCAGACATTCTAGAAAACGGCAGACTCAAATTTTTTTCCTGGTCGGAGTGGAGTTCACGTGGTACTCCGAATCGACATATACATTCTTCAACTAAAGTTTCAGCGAGCGTGGTGGCTTGCTGGTTGGGAAATGGATACGCTTCAACCCACTTATTAAAGTAGTCCATGACAACATCGATGTATTTATTTCCTTCATTTTTTGGGAATGGTCCAATCACATCAATCGCAATACGGTCAAATTGAATGCCAATGTTGTATTGACGCATTGGAGCTGTTCGTCGTTTATGCGAACCGTTACTTCCAGCGCAAACGACACATTTCTTGCACCAATCTTTAACATCTTTCGTAAAGTTAACTAGTAAAACCGCTGGCGCAATCATGAGTGCGGTGCAACATCTTCCCATACTAATTTGCTCTCCTCTGCTTTCCATTCCAGTATAATTTTCAAAGTTTTGTCTTTTTCTTGGTCTTCGCGTAGTCCATCGGGCTGCCAATTATCGTCGACTACTGTTGTTCTAGCGGCGATAGAAAATTTGTCTTCTAGTCTACTACAATGCTTGCATTCGTCTTGGCATGGCCTTCTAGACAATGCGTCGGCATTACGATGGCTGGTACCTGTCCTATTCTCGATTTTGAAATTGTATACTTGTAGTCTTTCAATCCATCTAGCCACCTGATTTTCAGGATTCTTAAATTAAAAATTTCCTTCCATACAAATATTTGTAGAAATGTTTCACGGATTTTACGACTGCCAAGAGTTCTTTTCTGATAACACAATAATTCCTCTCTGGTTTTGACAAGGTCTTACTAAAATAGGCAATAACCTTTTCATGCCTATCTTGTATCTGGAAAAAAACACCATTTCCCACGTTGCTGGCATCTGTGTCTAGTATGAACTCTCCTTCAGGTAAAGGATAACACAGGACAGGTGCGCCTGTCAAAGCATGTTTCAGCTCTTTGAACGCTACTTTGCAGGACATTTCCGATATAAAATTTCGACCTTCTTCAGCAAGCTTTGTCAGTGGCTTGGCTATGTTGGCAAATCCAGGTACATATCGTCGATAATAGGTACACAAACCAAGACAACTTCTAAGTTAGTGTTTGTAACTAGGTGCTGTCCAATCTCTCACAGCCTTTATATTTCCTGTGTCAACTGCAATGCCTTTATCGGAAACCACGTTTCAAAGGTAATTAATTTTCCTTTTAAACAGGTGACACTTTTTGGGGCTGAGCTTTAGGGTAGCTTTCCGCAATCTCTGAAAAACCCCTTCCTAATTATTCATGTGGTCCTCAAATATTTTACCTACCACAATAATGTTGTCGAGCTTGACTAAACAGGTTTTACATGATAGCCCAGTCAATACTGTCTCCATAAGTCGTTCAAACTGTGCAGGGTCATTGCAGAGCCCAAATGGCATTACTGTAAATTGCTGGAATCCGGTACCAATGGTGAAGGCCTTTTTTCCTTATCTTTTGAATACAAATCTATTTGCCTGTACCCGCTCTTTGAATCCAGAGTAGAGATAATCTTCGAGCCAGCCAAAGTGTCTGGTATATCGTCTATTCGAGGTAGCGGGTAGCTATATTTCTTAGTCATGTTGTTAAGTTGACGGTAATCACTAACACCACTCGTGAAGTCCACGGACTGCTTGAAGGTTCTATGACACCTTCGTTTTTCATGTCCTCAATAATTCTTTTCGCTTCCTCACGCTTTGCCAATGGTAGTCTTCTTGCTGGTTGGCGGATAGGTCTTGCGTCGCCGGTGTCTATCTTATGGTGAACCACATTAGTTCCCCCGTTGGACTTCTTGTCAAATTGAAGCACATCTTGAAATATTCCAATAAATTTCTTCGTCTTGGTTTTCTGGTCGGCGGTCAGTTCTTGAAAGAATGTTGATAATTAGTTACTTAAAGTGTCCGAAAATTCCTGAGATATGTTTCCCTTGGTCTTCACAGTTCGAATAATCGAGGATACTACCGAGCATTCTCCTACAATTGCTCCTCTCTTAGGAACATCTGGATAATAATTTAACAATTATTCTTGGGCTCAAGCATAACAATAATTCTCTCACAGAAACTACCAACTAATTGTGCTTGCACAATAGATTCACTTTGTTCTGAAAGGGTAACATCTTCGGCCATTAGTACGCGCACAGCCTTGTCTTTTCGTGGGTTTAGAACAAGGACTTCTTCAATGACCATCATTACTCCCTTCTTCAGGTAAGTTTAAAACCGTGCATTTTGCTTACATCCATACCGAGTATTAATTCATCTTCAACGTCAGCTACTAGCGCACGATGTTTAAAGAATGTGTTTCCAATAGTAATGGTCATATCTATTTCTCCTAATGCGGTATCTTGTTTTTCCGTCGCTGTGCGTAATCTCTACTTGGTTGGTTGAAGGTGCGTCTTGCCTGTGATTTTTCTAAGTCGGGTCTAATTATAGTCTTCGTCGCACCCGTATCCAGTAACATTTTTAGTGGTCTTCTATCAACAGAGCCATTTACGTAGATGCTGCTGGCTTGATGAAGAAGGGATGCGACATAACTGAAGGATTGTAGGGCTACTATATTACGGGTCGACGATTGCTCCTTCGCATCAACCCGACTCCTTTTCTTCCTTTACCGATTCTGTCTCTCTTTGCATTTTTCTGCAAAGTCTCTGCGGATGACCCAGTTTACCGCAATACAAACAGAGGAGTTTCTTTCTTCCGGCAAACACTTCATTTACAATTCGTCGCATTTTCTCTTCTACGTCTTCCGTGTCTTCTTTTCTCTCGGCATCAATATTTCGCACTCGAGATTGGTTACGTAAAGCTTGTTTGGCAGCTTCATGTTCTAGTGCGTATGAAAGTGCGTCAATTAATGTTTTTGGGCGGGCCAATCGCAATGCTTGCTGCGTTTCGCTATACCGAACTCCGTAGATGAATACTTAAACGGCCAGGTACTCCAAAACACTGTCAGAAGCTGCAGGGTGTGCGAGACGAACCAAACGAGCTACGTCGACTTCAAATTCTTGAAGGCTTTCTTTTGAACTCTGATAGCGGTTGCTCACCTGCTCTAGGTGCGTATTGCCATACCGCATATCTAACCGCTTAACTAGTTGGTCGTAGTCCTCTTGTTCTTCTTCCTTTAGCGTTTGTAGGATGTCGATGGCTTCCCCACGTAACGAAACAGTCAACGCTGTAGCCTTCTCTTTGGACGTCCAGGTATGTGCTTTCGCAGTTGCTTCAAATTGTTTTAAATAATTCAGCCATGAAGACTTTCCATCAAATTCCGGTGTTTTGATATGCATTGTTGTACTAGTTTTAGGTTTTACTACATTCCGTTCTTCTTGTAAACTTGCCTTCGCTACATCAAAATTTAGCGTTGGCGACAATGTAATCCTAGTGACCTTTTCTCGTAATTCTTCGATCTGCTTGTCATATTTATCTTCTAAATTCCTCAGGCCTTCTTCATTTTTTCCCATTAATTTTTGTTCTAAACTTCTAGAATGTTCCATTAATTTTTCTTTTAATATTCTAGAATTTTCTGTTGTCTTCTTTTAATGTTCTGGAATTTTCTTCTGCTTTTCTAGAACTTTCCTCAATTTTTTTTCGAATTTTTGTTCTAATGTTCTACAATTTTCTTCTGCTTTTTTAGAACTTTTCTTAAATTTTTGTTCGAATTTTTGCTCTAATGTTCTACAATTTTCTGTCAATTCTTCTTTTAATGTTCTAGAATTTTGTTCTTTAAATTTATGAATACCGGATGGGCCGAATAAATATTCTTCAGGATTTTCACCAGCATCGATTAATGCTTTCTTGAAGCACTGACTTCTTTCCTGCTGTTTCCAAATCCCGCTCCTTCAGTTCTCTCTTGAGATCACTTACTTTTAATTCAATTAATTTTAATTGTTTAGTTGCCATTTTTAAATTAACACTTCACAGCTTATTAACCCCACACCTGACACCAATTGTAGCGTTTTTATTTATTTGGGTAAAGTGTAAATATTAGAAAATTATTATTAATTAAAAAAAAGTTTATTATAACGATAAATAGATATTAAATATAATTAAAAGATGATAAATATAACAAACACTACGATTAAACAAATATTAAACACTAATTAAGACTGAGAATATTATAAGACACTTAAACACTAAGATTATTTATTTAAACAATACATAGCTCACTTATTTGTTTATACAACTATATTTATGTATGTTTACCGCTTGTCGACTATCTGTTTATATCCAACTGTTTAACACGCAACGGTTATTTATATCAGACTGTCCAATACCTTCGCGAACATTGCTTATACATTCCGGCATTTGTATTCGACAAATTTCTAGAGCACTATTCTAGATAAAAACTTAAACACAATAGGTTACATCAACCGCGTAATTATGCAGGTTCAGACAAGTATGTTGCGTCGTCGCTAAAAATAGACACTTGCTCGTCTCTGCGATAGCGGCGGGCACAGCGGCGGTGACAGTGGCGGCGGTGGGCGCTGCACATTACAATTACAATATATATATATATATATATATATATATATAATAGATATATATATATATATATATATATATATATATATATATATATATATATACATAATAGATATATATATATATATATATATATATATATATATATATATATATATGCTCTTATTTTTTGATATTTAATATGTGGATTAGACTTTTTATTTCCTGGTCTTAAACTATGGTAATAGCACAAATTAAAAAAAAATTTGAAAATAATTTGGTCTAAAAATTCTACTTAAAATGGTTGTTTTAATCGTGCTTTCTGACAGACCTCGATGTAATCAGATAGCAGTTTTATGTCTTTATTATTTAGTTTCCTTTCTATTAAGCTATGTGCGCTATCGATTTCCATCTGTGTGTGCCCTTTCTCTAAGATATTTTGATCACAGTTACGTTTGTTTTATTAACAAAATGATAAAGGGCATTAATCAAAGTGTTGTTGCGGTTTTAGTAACCGCATCCGTCACTATAGATCACAATGGTTTTAGTTGATGGTTCTTTTTCTAAAATCTGGAAAATATTATTATTGATGATAGTTGCGAAAACGTTAGCTTCAAGACCGCCTTCAGCCTCATGCTATAAGTAGCAGTTTACCTGCTTGTTTTTTTTTAATTAAAAGTTGTAAAATTGTGCACGCACACAACTTTGTTTTGTAGTAAATTGCAGATGCACGTAATACTGGAGCTAGTTTCAATGCCTGCACTTCCATTGTAAAAATACCTAACTCAGAATTTTCTGTAGCCTTTATTTTGGCATTCTCTCTTTCTTTTCTGGCCTCTTCTTTTCTTCTAATGTGATTTATGTAATCTTCTTCAGTAACATTTTTAGTTTTGTAACCGATACAGATATCACATTGGTCTTTCTTTGATCTGAATAACGCCAGTTGTTTTCCTTCAGCAGTAAATGAAAAAGTAGCAATCGAAATTGGTTCCAAATTCCGTGACTTACACCAGTCATACACTGAGAACCGGTAAATACATTTTTTTGATTTCAATTCTGGAAGAAGATATAATTTTTGAAAGATAGATCTGCAATAATCAGATTCCATAACGGGTAAAGATTCTAAACATTGCAATAATCCTCCTCGGCGTTCATCAACACGCTCTGTGCTTTTTTTTTAGAATACTTGGAGCACGCGTAGCTGAAATGTTTTTCCAGTCAAGCACCGTCTTCCTATGCTTGATGTATTCAGGAACATTGTCTTGCACACTTTTAGATTTTTATCATTCATATTAAAATAATATTTCAGTGTTTGGGTTCTTTTGGTTTCGTTTTCATTTTTTCGATTCCTTGGTCTTTTTGTAGGTGCTGAAGTTACCATATCGTCAACAAAAGTTTTTTTACTCCCCATGTAAACTTACCTTCAAACATATTAGTACCTAAACTTGTAAAATAACAATTTGATCTACTTAAATTTTGAACAAGATTCTTCGAAAGTGAGAACACGTGTCCCCTTAACGTTGCGTTTATACAAATTGTGGACTTGGCGGGTTTTCCATTCACAGTTTGGACGTGAATTATAGCGTTTTCAACTTACAAGTCGAGTGCGCACTTTTTGCACTGAGCGTTTTTAGCTTGTGATAAATAAATAAATATATCATCACGGCTTATTACCCATTGCTGGGTGTGCCAATCTGCTTTGTATGCAGTCGGTAATGATGATTGAGCGCAAAATTTAGTCAGCTGATGGGTTTTCAGCTTAAGATGAAGTTGCATTGTGCACTGGCTCAGTGCGACTTTTGCGCACTGACTTCTTAGGCAAGTGCAATAGTGTCAGTAAAAATGAGGATGAGGGAAGAACTTTTTCAGTGTGGTCACGTGGTATGTTGCACTCAGTGCACACTTGCACCGTGTAAGATGAAAACGCTATTAAATAGCATGTTTTCAAAACAGGCAATATTATAAAGTTTTCTTACTTACAATAACTTAACTGGTTATCACATATAGAGCTAGAAATTATCTAACAGTATTAAAATGTTATTTTTGCGTTACAATGGACTTAGCAGGTTAATACTTTAGGACGACGATTGGATACTAATATATGCAGGATTGCGTTTTATAACCCAATTACATTGTCCATACTCACTCATATGAAATAAAATTTTACACTGAATGCCCAAAGTGTTTTATTCGAGTAAAATAAATACACAATACATTACATATTAAATCATGAAATTGTATATAGACGTTATTACTTCTGCAGAATGTCATGCCTTTGTCAAAAAGAAAATAAAATTGGTTGATGTTCAATTCCGATAACTGGAATCAGCGCTATAGAAACATCGTACTTCAATCAATTTTATTTCTTTTTTCTCAAAGACATGATGTTCGTAGAAAAAATTTCTGATTAAAAATAATAATACGACTTGTTTTACCAAGTGAGAAATATGTTTTCATAAAATTAGTAGATAGTCCTCCAAGTGTTCACCGCAAAATAATTTTTAAATGAATAGCTATAATAAGAACACAATGTGGACTCTGCGGTAATGCAGAAATAAGCACAAATATGAAGAAGAATCGTAAGCCTATATATATATATATATATATATATATATATATATATATATATATATATATATATATATATATATATACCGGGTGCCTGACACATGGGAGACTAACATGTAACATCAGATAATTGTAAATAGTATGTCCCCATTGTATTAAGCTGAAATTTTGTATACTTATTGGAGGATATTAGTTCTTCGAATTAATTTAAATGTGTAATATCAGAAAAATGAAGGAATTTTGTAGAATTTCCAGGGTTATTACTCGTATACTGAATAAAATTGTTACTAAGTAGCAATACAAATAGCATAGTGGTAGCGTTTGCGTCTGGTAATAAACAAAACTCGGAGAGATTGGGTTCGGAACCAGCTAGCAGCAGATTTTAATTTTTACTTTAAAAATAATTTTTATTATTAATAAGTTTTAATATTTTATTGACTTTTAATAAAATATAACCATTATATAAAGAATTTTGTAAAATCTAAATCACATTGATTACAACATACAGTTAAATCATTATAATAAATATTTATAATAAAAAATAACATCCATTTGATTAAATTTCAACAAAAAATTAAATACATATTAACAATAAAAATTATTTTGAGAAGTAAAAATTAAAAGTTAATTTTTACTGCTGGCTGGTTTCGAATTGAGGCTCTCTGAGTTCTGTTTATTACCTAGCGTACACGCTAACACTATGCTATTTAAGCTGTCACTTGGTAACCATTTTTCTCGGGATATGAATAACAATCTTGAAAATTCTACAAATTTCCATATTTTTTCTGATATTCAGCTTGATTCTCGTGACACTTGTTTACAAAACAATATTGTTTCGTATACAATATTGAAAACAATGTAGTTTAGCATATTGCATAATATTCGTATTCACGTGACTCCCTTGTAAATGGTGTCTATGCAATTTATTGCATTGTAATGTATACAAGTATGAAGTTAGTCAGTTTCTTTATTTGACATTTATTTAATTTTTGACATAAGTGACATTTCCTAAATCCAAAAGAAATATTATATTTATTATTAATGGTGGTTGTATATCTTCGCATACATTAAACAAAGAAGATAGTATGAAAGACGCAATAGCAGATTGTTGTATAAGAATATTTAAAACCCGGTACAATAACAACAAATTTAACTTCAGAATATGTTCTAGGTATGACAAGAAATAGTAGATTTTTGTGGAAACGGATCGTTCAAAGACAAAAAGAACTGGAAAACGGCATATACGAGTAAATGATTGATGAAATAGTTAATTTTTACAATTTGATGAAATTAACAATGGCTGTATAAACCAGAATAACTAGTCCTAACTGCCCATTATATTATTAAATTCTTGAGATACATACATATTCATGAATCTTAAAAACTAATAGTAGTAACGACGAATATACTTATTCTTATTTTCTGAATCCGCTGAAAAAGTTCATTTACGTTTGTATTTCCATCTGTTGATCATCATAAAGCAGAAATTTGTTGAAATTAATAACGTAATCAATGATTAGATTTTTACTATATGCAAGCATCCGCTAACTAATAACTAGTTTACGAAAAATAACTGTTTAACACTAACAACTTTTAAATAACTTCTTTGATGAATAAATGTAATATTTATAAGTGAATAAGGAATAAACAGTTCAATAAGATAGTTTTATTGTTATGAGAACAGATCTGGATTTGGCTAATTCAGCGAGCGGAGATGAAACTTTATATTTCTAGAAGTTATTTTTCGCTAAAATAATCATTTTTACTCTTTATATTTTTTAATTATGAGCAAATATAAAATAATTCTTTAGTGTAGATTGCATATGAATGTAATTTTTTAGACTATATTTTATACCAAAATGTCATAATTGCTCTTTTTGGCATTAATAATAACATTAATTTGCATAATTAAATTTGTATTAATCATTATTCGCAGTTTAAATAATATTCTGAAATTCATTGTTTTCCTAACAAGTAGCTGAGTTCCTTGTTCAGATTTCAATATTAGAAAACAATTATTGTTTTCTATACAATGTAATTTTGGTCATCTGAATACCAAAAATTGTATAGTTTACAATAAATTTTTGATAATTCAATAATTGTTTTGTATACAATATTGTTTTGTAAACAAGTGTCACGAGAATCAGGCCGATTATACATATAAATTTATCGTCTAATGAATTGTAGGACTTACTGTTCCAATTTTATTAATAAAAACTATGCGTACATGGACGTTTCGGGAATTAATTAGCCCATCATCAGATATATTTTTTTACAAAAATACGAAATTAAAAATACATCATTTTCAACTCACCAAAAAAAAAAAAAATGAAGAAAAATTAATTTAAACCAATGAACAGCAAATTTGGTTTTACATCATAGAAACAGTATAAATTTACAGTTTATATTACAATTCAAGTCCAGGCTCTACTGATAAACGTAGCAGGAAAGAATTAGGAAACGTAGCGTTCTCCCTGACAACAGGATAAGCTGTGCCATGAAAGTGTAAAACGTGAATTTACAAAAATTGGGGAACAGCAAGGTTGTATGCGCGAGGTATAGTTAAAAAAACAAGAATAATAGCGCCAAATTGCAAGTAAGGGTGTAAGAAAACAAAAATAAACGTAAAGTAAACATCAAAGGAATATTATTGAAAGTTAATCACACTATCGATAAAAAGTTAAATAATTTTAAACATAAAACTTCTAAAGACAGCATTCGTGATTTCTTATTAAAATATTACAGTGATTGGATATTCATAGTGACTTTCGTATTGATGAGCGCACACTAGCAATTCTTGCTCTTGGACCTGTATTTAGCTATAAAAATTCAGACAGAACAGAATTATAGATACAACAGCTTAAATAATAAAAAAATAAGTTTCCAAGAACAAGAATTTCAAGTTTTGATCAAAATAACCAAAAGTTTAATTAATGAACACAATGACAGGGTCATTATAACTAAAGCCGACATAGGGTCCAAAACTGTCATTATGAACCGGATTGATTACGATTTTAAAGCAGCTGAAATTTTATCACATGATTCTACTTCACAAAATTAAGCAAGAACCCCATTAACAATTTGGACAACAAATGTAAAAATATTTAAAACAAATAGACCAACCACATTTAATTGCACAACATCCATCTTTGGGCAGGATGTACATGCAGCTTAAGATACACAAAGTTGATGTACCGTTGCGCCAAATAACTTCAACCATTAACACCCCCACACATCACTTGTCAAAATTTTTAAATAACATTTTAACTAACATCACAGCCTCCTCAGAATATATTATTACTAAGAATTCTTTTGATTTTGTCAAGGACATCACAACTATTATTATACCGAATAACTATTGTATGTTCTCCCCTGATGTTTCTGCACTTCACCCAATACCTCAACATCTTGTAATAGATTGCATTAAAGATAATTGGAACTCAATCGAACAACATACTAATTTAACCCTTGATCAATTTATTAAGGGAATTAACTTATGTTTTGAAGCTTTTGTTTTCACTTTTCAAAACCAAATATACCTACAACGTGATGGTTCTCCCATGGGAGCTAGTATAAGCAGCACATTAGCTGAATTAATATTACAAAAATTAGAAGACACTGTGTTCTCTAATAACACATGGATTATTTTATACTACAAGTGATATGTTGATGACTGCCTTGTAATAGCCCCCCTTGGATTGTGTCGGTTATATTCTGGATAAGTTTAACAATTTCTATCCACGCTTAAAGTTTACAATTGAAATGGAAGAAAATGGTGAAATACACATTCTTGACACTACAATTATTAAGAAAAATAACATTATCACAAACTGGTACCAAAAGCCAACTGCGTCTGGCAGATACTTAAATTTCAGATCTTACACCAATATAAAATATATAAAGAAAGTATAATTTACGCCTTAGTTGACAGGGAAATATTGTTGGCTCATCCAGACTATCATCAACACAACATTACTCAAATATATAACACTCTTCTTTACAATGGTTACCCTTCAGAATACCTAAACAAAGTCATTAAAGAAAGGATCGACAAACTAAAATATCACCGCAATAATCAGATAGTTGTTGACGGGGATGTGCAGACGCAACAAGATAGAACTATATATGCCACAATTCCATATGACAAATCCTTAAATATTTCATTACGAATATTTTTTAAAGACAGTAACATCAAAATAGCTAATACTAATATTAATACCACTTCTTCATTATACACACAACTTAAAGATAAAATAGAAACAAATTCTGAAAAAGATTTAGTTTACCAAATAACCTGTAAAACTTGTCGCAGATTGTACATCGGCGAGACTTCTCGGCCCCTAAAAAAGAGGATGTACCAACATCAATATCACTTAAGTAGAAATAATCCAGATCACAGTGCATTATGCAAACATAAATGCCAAACTGGCCACCAAATTGATTTCTAAAATCCAAAAATTCTAGAAAAATCCAAGTTTAAAAACACGAGACTCCTATATAAACCTGCCACATACAATTAAATAAAAACAATGTTTTAATTTCCCAAACATATTTTAATTATAATGTACAACATTTTAAAAATTTCATTAACTTTCAATAATATTCCTTTGTTGTTTACTTTACATTTATTTCTATATTTTCTTACACCCTTACTTTTAATTTAGTGCTATTATTCTTTTTTAATTATGCCTCGCGCCTATAACCTTGCTATTCCTTATTTTTTGTAAATTCACGTTTTACACTTTTTTCGGCAGAGCTTCTCCTGTCACCATAGAAAACGCTACTTTTCTTCATTCTTTCCTGCTACGTTTATCTGTATTTCCTGGACTTAAATTGTAAGATAAACTGTAATTTTATCCTTTTTTTATAATGTAAAACTAAATTCGCTATTCATTAGTTTACATTAGTTTTTCTTCATTTCTTTTTGGTGAGTTGAAAACTTTGTGTTTTTCATTTCGTATTTTTGTAACTTTATAAAAAAAATTATAGCTGATGATGGGCTAATTAATGCCCGAAACGCCCATGTACGCATAGTTTTTAACAATAAAAATTGGAACAGTAAGACCTACATTCATTCATATCCCGAGAAAAATGGTTACCAAGTAACAGCTTAAATAGCATAGTAGTAGTGTGTGCGCTTGGTAATAAACAAAACTCAGAGAGCCTCAATTCGGAACCAGCCAGCAGCAATATTTAATTTTTAATTTGTACTTCTCAAAATAATTTTTATTGTTAATATGTATTTAATTTTTTGTTGAAATTTAATTAAATGGATACGTTATTTTTTATTATAAATATTTATTATAATTACTTAAGTGTAAGTTGTAATCAATGTGATTTAGATTTTACAAAATTCTTTATATAATATTTGTATTTTATTAAAAGTCAATAAAAGATTAAAAACTTATTAGTAATAAAAATTATTTTTAAAAGTAAAAATTAAATTCTGCTGCTGACTGGTTCCAAACCCAGTCTCTCCGAGTTTTGTTTATTACCAAGCGCAAACGCTACCACTATGCTATTTGTACGTCCATGTACGCATAGTTTTTATTAATAAAAATTGGAACAGTAAGACCTACAATTGATTCGACGATAAATCCCAAGAAGGTACCCAAAGAGTATTGCAAGTAACATTTAAATTTACTAATTTTGACTGTAATTCGTAGAATTAGTATCTCCCAATAAGTACATGAATTTTCAACTTATTATCTTGCACTGGAGAGATACTATTTAGAATGAACTGATTTCACATGTTAACGTCCTGTGTCGGTCGGCCTAAGACACCCAGTATATATATATATATATATATATATATATATATATATATATATATATATATATATATATATATATATATATCAATTTTTTTCTATTGGTATAAATTCAAGATATAACACAACTTAAATTCGTGTCTGAGATACCTACTTATAATGTCTTAAAAAAAACACCCTGTATATTAAATGTTGTTAATTAATTGTTGGAACTACAGTGTGTTTAATATACTTGTTTGTTTTTCTATAAACGATTTGTATATAATAAATTTTAGTTCTGAAAATTGATTTTTTGCAAAAGGGTTTTTTGGTCCAATACACGTGCGACTGGTCTCGTATATATATATATATATATATATATATATATATATATATATATATATATATATATATATATATTGTGACAATAATTTGTCACGATTAACCAAAATTCTTAACTTACCGTCAATTTGGCTCTCGTAACGAGTGCACCGGCTAGCTAGTTGCGAAGACGGGATGGGTTTTAAACAAATGGGTATTACTCTAATTAATAATGGGGCGCCAGGTATTTTGATAACCGTTTGCACCCCCGATAAAGCACAAAATACCAAAACCAAAGTTAGCCTGAAATAAATCAAATAGGGGTGCCAGGATGGTATTAGAGGAGGGTGTGATATTGAGTTCTGTAGCATAAAAATAATTATCTTGTGGTGACCATTCAAAACATATATTGAGATAAATAAGCTTCCATTTTAACCATATCATAGCCAAACTTATATGCTAGATGAGTGTGTGAGTGAAATGAGCGTAGATGATATTATAACTATCGTACAAGTTAGAAAAACGTGAGCAATAGCTCTAAATTAATGCCAAGCATTATCTTAAAAATAATAAAGTCTAAACGGCGGAAACATTCTTTAAATTAGCAACCTTAAACAATGATTGCAACAATAAGTATTGAATCTTAATTGCAACAAATCGACCGTAATTCGCCGGCACTGATAGGCGAGTAGGATCACTGAATGACTGAATTCGACAGTAACTGCGCTGCCTCGCGCGCCTGCGCAACCCGCGAGTCAAACCGAGATGGGAGAGGGTATGAATGACTTGGTGTTGGTGTACTCAACTGTTCACGGTCGTGGTTATGGCGTCGTCCTCGTGGTCTGGAATTGGTAAAGGGCTCGGGTACTCGCCGAGGGTCTGCGGCCGAACAATGGACACGGCGTAGCGGCTCAAGATGTGGTGCGGAGAATACTGCTGGTCAAATGGACGGCGTGTTTGATCATCTTACTTTCACGGCACTACGTAGCATACTAACTCCCCAAAATATTAGGATAAGCTTCTCTAAGGCCCCAATACACTGTGAACTACAAACTTCAACCGGCACTTAGACAATCGCGCGACCACGTGCAGAACTCTATCCTCCTTACGGAGACAAAACTGTCATAATCTGACTCATAAATATTATAATGTCACTACGGACTCCCAAAACTTGAATCGAGACACACTTTACTGCACTTTTGTGGCGCTGGCTACTTTTGGTAGCGCACGTGAATTTTTCGTACGACAAAAAGCACGTAGTTCTCTCCGCGACGGGTCAAGACAGACCGGGGCCAGCTGATATTGCTTTTGCGCATTTTGTGAAACATTACAACTATACCTAAATTCACTACGGTACAGGGTGGTACTTCAAATATATAGATAATTTTTTTTTTAATGGTAATAATCAAATTATATTCTGGAAATTTAACGTTACAATATATATATATATATATATATATATATATATATATATATATATATATATATATATATATATATATATATATATATATATCAAATTCAATTTTTTGACGTACACTCCCAATAATTACTTACCAATGTAAAAAATAAATAAAATTATAACCTGAAATAGTAAAGAATAACTAGAAACGTGAACCATGTAATAAGTTTTTACACAAATTTTGTATATTTAACAACAAATTTTAAATAATCATATAAAATATCCACATCATTACATTTCAAATTAGCACAAAACATGTTAAAACAATGTCGGTTTTATAAAATTATCTGACTATGTTTAAGTGTACTTATTTTATAAAATTACTTATTGCAAATTGTAAGTACAACATACATAATTTACTGTCATAGATATTATATTACACATTATTGTGTTACTGTCATGAAGAAGGCGAAAACTCGACTAAATTTTCAAAGAATCAACTTTTTAATTTATATATATATATATATATATATATATATATATATATATATATATATATATAAATTAAGTAATACGACTACTCTTAGAAATGCTGACTAAGGGTAAAGTTATAAACTTTCCACAAAGTAAAGCGTAAGATAGATAGACATAGACATAGAATAGTCAGTCTTAAGGCAGCTCTCCAGCTGAAAACAAGCTTGTATAACTCTGTATCCGCAACAAATAAACTTTTTTAAAAACAATATAAATTGTTTAATAATATAATTGGCGCAGTCGGTAGGATAGCCAACAATAAGTTTGTAACAGTGAAAAACACAAAAAGTTACTCATCTCATTGTCATATTTTTATATGAAAATTGGCTATCCAGAACAACTTTAAAAGTGCAACGATTTGAAATATATAAGGCTATATCAATAAGACCTTATTCGTCAGACCATCTCACGGCTAAACAGTGCCCATCAAGGACTATTCATACGTCCCATCAGACCATCCAAGGGATCCTTCTTGCTGTCCAATTGACCACAAGAACCCAGACGACAAGCTTCGAGAACTTCACATCTCGTTTACTCCTGTCTACGAGAAACAGTTCGAAAACCCATAGAAGACTCCTTACAATGAAACCCATAGCCATTAGTCCATTCTTGTAAGTAAAAATTATTGTAATACACAGGGTACTCTCTAACTAGTACTAGTAATAAAGAGTACGAGCCCCGACACAAGGCAATCATATCAAAATCTATGTCAGATTCTGAAAACGAAGAATTTGTAAATATCGCTCAAAATAATATTAGGCGAATTATATTAAATCCAGCTAGATTAAACTTAACAGAAAACAATATGACTTCTTTGCAAGACATTAAAAGTTACGTCGAAATGATCCCAACATATGAAGGGGACATAACGACACTCAATAATTTTATTGAAACTGTGGACGAAACATATGTTATTTTTAACACATTAACATTATCAGCAGCACAAAAAGTGTTTGCTTTTAATCTAATTAAAAATAGATTAACAAATAACGCAAAAAAGATTGTTTCACAAAAAAAATTCACAAATTGGGAAGATTTAAAGTTATTTCTAAATTCTAATTTCTCAGATAAAACAACACCTGAGACATTGTTAGGAGAATTATTCGAAACCAAATATAAACAAAATACAGAAGTCACACTAAAAACAATGTTAGACAAATATGAAATATATAAATCAAAAATACTTGCAAAAACTTACACCTTAGAAGAGAAAAATGCTATTCTCCAAGAAAATCAGAAAGCAATCGTAAACAAATTTATATCATTGTTACCACCCATAATAAAAGGATCTTTTATTGTGAAACAACCTTCGACATTAGAACAATGCGAATCATTATTAAAAAATGAATTTAGCTATGCCAATTCCATACATAATAGCCCATTAACAAAAAATGATCAAAAACAAAATGTAAAAACTCTAAAAAATTTTACCTTTAACCCTGCACCCAAAAAATTCCCCGGACAATATTTTCCTTCAAATCCAGTCAACATTTACAAATCGCCAACTCCAGGCCCTAACAGGTTCAAAAGACAAAATTTAGTAAACAGCTTTGAAACGCGCAAACTACCACCTCAACCAATGTCTTTACAGACACGAAGTACTCAACCCATGTCCACATCGACAATTAAACAAAATTACAACAATGAAATCGAAAACGAAAATATCGCAGTTGACGAACAAAGTACCGAGGAATATGAAGAAGAAAATTACGATAATAACGACACCAATCCTTTTTTAGAAGAGACCCTAGAAACAACAGAACAAAATACGTAATGACTTCAAAACTAAAATCGATTCCTTTAATAAGATTCCGATATAAATTTAATCTCACCAAATATCGTTAAACAAAGAAATTTAAAAATTACTCAGAAACCAATTACTTTCAAAACAGCCCAAGGAAAAGTGAAATGTAAAAATTGCGTTGAAATAAAAATCCAAAATAAAAATTTCGAATTTTTTGTACACGATTTTCATAAAGAAAGTAACATGTTATTTGGCGTAAAAATTTTAGAACATTGTAATGCTTTAATGGATTTTAAAAATAAAACTATAACGCTCGGGAATAGAAAATTCAAATTAATATCTTCACTAACATTAAACAACTCATTTATACAATTTAGACACGAACACCTCACTTATGACCAAAAAGAAAAAGTAAAGAACTTATTAGAAAAATATTCGAATTTATTTCCAAAACCCCATGAAGAACTATCCGCTACAAATGTCACTACTCATAAAATCAGGACAACAGATGATATACCAGTTTTTCAAAAAAACTATAGACTCCCACAAATTTATGAGGAAGATATTGAGGAACATATTCAAAATTTATTAAAAACTAAAGTAATTCAAAAGTCAAATAGCCCATATAATTCTCCCATATGGATAGTGCCAAAAAAAATGGGCGCATCAGGAAAGCGTAAAACAAGATTAGTGATAGATTTTAGAAAATTAAACCAAAAAACGATCGAAGATAAATACCCTTTGCCCAAAATCGACACACTATTAGACCATATCGGGAAACCAAAATTTTTTACAACATTAGATTTGCATTCTGGTTTTCACCAGATACTAATGGATAGAAATGATAGAGAAAAAACAGCCTTTTCTACGTCCTCAGGGCATTACGAATTCGTCCGTATGCCTTTCGGATTAATTAATGCACCGGCATCATTTCAAAGAATGATGAACGAAGTATACTTTCAGAATATATTAACAAAATTTGCCTAGTCTACATGGACGATATTATTATACTCGGAAACTAACTAGAAGAACATCTACAAAACATAGAAAAGATCTTTTCAAAATTACAAGACGCAAATCTTAAAATACAGATAGACAAGTCAGAATTTCTGAAAACTGAAACAGAATATTTAGGTTTTATAATATCACAAGAAGGACTTAATCCCAATAAAAACAAAATCGAAGGAATTGAAAAGATAATGATCCCCAAAACAGTAAAAGAAATAAAATCCTTTCTAGGTAAACTCTCTTGGTATAAGCGTTTTATTCCAAATTTCTCGAAACTCACCAAACCTTTTACACAATGTTTAAAAAGGAATAAACAAATAGACATAACTAATAAAGAATATCAAGACTCATTTAAAACCGCCAAAGAATTGATAAGTAACCCACCAATTTTAGAATTCCCTGATTTCTCAAAAAAAATTATCCTCACTACGGACGCGTCAGATTACGCAATGGGTTCAGTAATCTCACAAGTTATAAATGGACAAGAAAAACCAGTCGCGTATGCTTCAAAAACATTTAATTCTGCAGAACAAAATTATAGTACAATTGAAAAGGAATTAAAATCAATAGTTTGGTCAATAAATAATTTCAATACGTACCTATATGGCAGAAAATTTACGATTCGCACCGATCATAAACCCCTCACGTGGTTATTTTCCATGAAAAACGCAAACCAAAAACTTATGCGATGGAAAATAGAACTGGGCGAATATAATTTTGACATCGAATACTTACCAGGAAAAACAAATAAAATCGCAGACTTTTTATCAAGACAAAGAGATAAATTCAAAATTATAAAAAATTCAGTGGATGTAACAAATACTAATATCTTCGCACATTGCATATCAAAAGATTTAAAATTTTCAAAAGGTCTCGGCAGACAAATAGATTTAAAATTTAACAGTAAAATTTATTGTGAAAAAAACATCGACAACAAAAACGTTATAATTTAGAATACAGGAAATCAAACAATTTTCCATTTAATTACAAAAAATATTTATTTAGAAAACGTAAATAGAAAATATTTCAAGAAAACACTTACCGAGTTACGCGATTATCTAATAAAGAACGACATATACGAAATCAATATTCCTTATTTATCATGTGGATTGGATAAACTAGAAAAATCAGAACTAATAAAAATTTTAGAACACATCTTCGATAACACGCAAATACAAATAAACTTATATGAATATGAACAACCGCAAAATTTTAGTTTGGAAACGGAAGAAATAGATCAAATAGTAAACGAAACATTAAATACCATTTACAACGATGACAGAAACAAACAACAAAGTATTGTTGCAAATAAATCAGAATCAGATAATACAATTCATAGTTCAAATGAAAACCCAATTAGCGGATTAAAATTCGTAGACAACAGAATAAATACAGCAAAAAATCAAATTATATTTCATTTTTCTAATAAACCATTTGAAATAGAAGTAAAAAAATTATTTGATCATCAAAAACAAAGATTTATAGTAAACATCCATATAAACAAAAAAGAAGAACAATTATTAGAATTTCTAAAAAATTACATAGTGCCAAAAATCAAATACTTGATATTAATTCCTAAACAATACGAACAAACATTGAATGAAATAATTCAAAAGAAATTTGAAGCAAACATGATAAATTTAATAAAATGTAATAAATTTGTAGAGGATGTCGAGAACGAAGAAAAACATACCCAAATAATTTTTGACAATCATAACGGCTATTTAAATCATAGAGGAATAATGGCAACTTATCATGAACTCAAAGAAAAATACTTTTGGCCCAATATGATTAAAGATATTACAGAAATTATTAATCAATGTAGAATATGCAAAGAAAATAAATATGATCGACACCCTATACAATTAAATGATAATTTAACCCCTACACCAAAAACCCCTTTTGAAATTATAAATATAGATCTTCTAACATTAAATAAAGAATACTTCGTCACTATATTCGACCAATTTTCTAAATTTGGATTTATTCACCCTACTTTGAATAAGACAGGAAAAGAAACAATGTTAATAATTGAGGAATTCATTAAAACTTACAAAAAACCAAATATGATCATCGCTGATCATGGCCTAGAATTTAATAAAGCTCTAGTAAAAAATTATTGTAATAATCACGATATAAAATTACACTTGATTAGTATAGCAAATCCAAAATCAAATGCTGTAGAGAGATTTCACTCTACATTGATAGAACATCTTCGGATATTACATTCAACAAATAAAAATAAAGATTTACAATATATCATAAACAAAGCAATAACAGCGTACAATAATACCAAACACTCAATAACAAGAATGGCCCCTTGTGAAATACTTTTCGGACAAAATGAACAAAACAAATATTTTCAAAAACAAAGATCCGAAGGAGAAGTTATAAATGACTATTTTATCAATAAATCAGAAACAAATAAAATAATAAATAAAATAATCGATAAAGATAAGACAAAGAGAACAAAAGAAAACGAATTACCTTTAAAATTACCGGATAAAGTCTATGTTAAACAAAATAATAGACTGATGCACAAATATAAAAAACCCATATTTAAAAGAGTTACAGTAGAAAATTATAACCCTATATTAGGAACAGTAGAAATAAAAAATAAAAGACATATTAGAAAATTCAAATTAGATAAAATTAAATTTTGATTCCAGGGCCTTTACCACCGCTCAACTAGTGGACATTTCAAATAATAATGGATTCCTTTTATTCGGAATATGTGATTGTAAATTAAAAGAAGGAGAAATAATACATTATTTCAATTATAATATTACCCCTCTTTATGAAGAATATTCAAAATTACATAATATTACGATTAATACTATGAAACAAATTCAAAATAATTATCACCTTGAGGAACAAAATAAAGCATTATCTTATTTCCTTGACGACTTGACACAACAAATTCAAAAGCTTTTTAACAAAAGATCTAAACGAGGCTTAGTAAATGGATTAGGCAATATAATTAAATCAATTACAGGTAACCTAGACCAAAGTGACGCGGAAAAATATGATAACTTAATAGACAAACTAAAAGATAATCAAAAGATTCTTCAAGACCAAAACGAACAAATAATAAAAAACGAAAAACACTTAACAGACAAATTCAATTCAAAATTAGAACAAATAAAGTTAAACGAAAACAAATTATCAGAAAGCCTTAATGTCGTAATAGACATCTTAAATAAAAAACAAACGTGGCAAAGTTTAATTGACACGGAAGTAAAAATTAATAAATTATTAATAATTATTCAAAATCTATCGGAAATTTGCAAACATATAGAACTAATGTTGGTAATTTGTTCATTAAATAAACTAGACACCACTATTATAAACCATGACGATTTAATTCAAATCACAGGCGACAAGGATATCTGGTTACAAGTAGATAAGATAACCACATATTGTAGTCTAGAGAACGAACAAATCCATACATTGCTAATAGAACCAGAACTATCACAAAACTCCTATCCTCTATATTAATTATACCCAATTCCCTTCATTCATCATAAAAAATTATATGAATTAACAGAACCACCCACATATTATATAAATAAACACAATAAGAACATATTAATAGAAAGATTCAAAAGAGAATCTAACAATATAAACTATTGTCAAACAAAAGGCATAGAAGTAAATAATTGTATTAATAATATAGTATTAAGTGAAAATAATGATGACTGTGAAATAATTGAAAAATACACAAAAAACAATGTAATACAAATCCCATATACTAATAATATAATAATTACTTCTCCTGTTAACCAAGAATTAGTTATAAATTGCAAAAACAAAAATATAAAGAAAAACTTTCAGGGAATCTTTAGACTCATCAACGATGGAAATTGTAAAGTCAACCAATAGACATTTAATGGAATGTTAACAGCTTACAAAGAACTAGAATTAAATAATGTTTAACTCCAAAATTTTGATACAAAAATAAATAAAACTAATTTAAAACCATTACAAGAATTAAATATTTCATTCCCACAATTACAAAAAATAAAAGAAATTCAAAATCACGAAAGTAACACTCATCATTATTATATAATTTATATTATACTTGTAATAATATTTACTATAATTATAAAAATTGTATATCAATATTATAAGAATTATAAATCTAAGCAGTTAAGAAATAATAGGGAATTAAGGAACTTAGAAAAGATAACCGAAAATTTATAAAATTTGTGTAAAGTTTAAACTTGTCAGGGAGGAATTAAGTAATACGACTACTCTTAGAAATGCTGACTAATGGTAAAGTTATAAACTTTCCACAAAGTAAAGCGTAAGATAGATAGACATAGAATAGTCAGTCTTAAGGCAGCTCTCCAGCTGAAAACAAGCTTGTATAACTCTGTATCCGCAACAAATAAACTTTTTTAAAAACAATATAAATTGTTTAATAATATAATTTTTATATATATATATATATATATATATATATATATATATATATATATATATATATATATATATTTATAAATTGATGTTGCAATAAATCTAAATATTTTTGAGAATTTAATGTCCCGTCTATAAAAAATGGTCCTACAATATGCCCGCCGAAAATCTCAGCCCAAACGTTAACTTTCTGGGGATATTGGGTATGCGTACTAATTAATAAATGAGGATTGTTTTTGCTTCAGTAACGAAAATTTTGTACATTGGGTTCTCCATTTAACGTGAACGTCGCTTCATCTGTAAAACAGATATTTTTTTAAAAAGTACCGGTCAGTATTAGCTTTTTCCATAGTAACATCGCAAAAAGTGTTTCTGTGTAATTTGTCCATTTCAAAAATTTCTTGATGCCGAGAGTATTTATACGAATGAAACTTTTTATGTCTTAATATTTTGTGTACTGTGGAAGGATGTAAATTTAAATTTTTTGCTATTTGGCGCACACTAATATTAGGATTTTCTGTTACATTTAACAAAACATTTAATGTATTATCAGTAACATTGTTTTCTTCATTTTCCTCATTTTCTTCATTATTATTTACTTTACAATTTTTGCATAATTTAACAACACTTCCCGTTTTATTAAATTGTTCTAATAATCTGTATATTGACGTAGTACTAGGAATTGGCCTATCCGAATACAAAGCATTAAACAAATCTTTCCATTGGTTTATGGAATTGCCATTAAAATACCATTTTATGCATTGAATCTTTTCTTTTATAGTAAATTGATCTATAATTTAAAGAGAATAATCGATATTAATAATAATAACAATGTGTCAAATATTTCAATGTCAAACACGGATGTCAAATAAAAACAAATAAAACATCAGGAATTCAACGGCACTCTGAAATATCATGTAAATTGCGTATTTTAATTTCGGTTTTTTTTCGTAAAATAATGAGAAATTGTGCTTCATTTTAGTCTCATATTGTGTAGTTTTTAATTCTGAACAAGTTTTTTATTTACAACTTTTCTCTAAAATGAATACGTAAGTAACTACAGCAAAATGAAAAAAAATAACATTGAATTCCCTATATTACGGATTTCAAGTAGACACATTGTATATATATATATATATATATATACAGATTTGTTGACATGAAAAAATTTCTACAATTATATACTACTGGTGTGATGCACAATTTATAAATATTTGAAAGTAAACAACTACCTATTGGAATTGGGATACCTAATGGAAATAGGCAACCTAACTAATACATTATAATTAAACAATTTTCAATTTTTTTTTTCTTAAATGCAGTGAGTGGAGGCAGTAATAGTGATAATACTATATAATACTGATTATTTCCCTCATAATGCTTTAAACCAATCAAAATGTTTTATTTTATTATAAATAAGTTAGTTTGAAGATCTTCGCTGGAGCAATCTTTATAAAGTTTTGTTTACTTCAAAATGGCCGCCTCCTGATCCATCATGGATCTCTTTCAATAAGGCTGGTACTCTACTTTTAGGAATAACCGACTGAGTTTTTTCTCAGTTTCATCGGCATTTTCTACCACACGCTTTAAAAGGCCATCCTCAATCACCATGGAGTCCCATTGTGGTCAGTACGATTTTACACTCTGCGGGTGCGGTGCAACATCTTCCTATACAGATTTGCTGTCTTTTGCTTTCCATTTCAGTATAATTTTCAAAGCTGGGTTATTTTCCTGGCCTTTCTAGACAATTCGTTGGCATAACTATAGCTGGCACCTGTCTTATGCTTGATTTTGAAATCTCGTATGCCTGTGGTCTTTCAATGCATCTGGCCACCTGACCTTCAGGATTCTTAAATTGTAGCAGCTATTTGAATAAAGCATAATTAAAAATTTTCTTATGTACAAATATTTGTAAAAATGCTTCACGGATTTCCTGACCACCAAAAGTTCTTTTCTGGTGACATAAACCCTCTTCGATCTTAAGAAGGTATTACTAAAGTCGGCAATAACCTTCTGATGTCCTTGTTTTTCAGAAAAACCGCCATCTTTTCAAACGTTGCTGTCTTCTGTGTCTAGTATGAAGTCACCTTCGGGTAAATAGTAACTTAGGACTGGTGCGATTTGTCAATTTACCAGATAAATCTTCTGCATTCTTCAGTAAGCTTTGTCAGTGGTTCGCTATGTTGGCAAATCCAGGTACTTATCGTCGATAGTTTCAGGTTAGCCTTTCTTAATCTCTGCAAAGCCTCTTCCAAATTCTTTATGTGGTCCTCGAACGTTTTTCCTACCATAATGATATTGTCTAAATATTTTAAAATCGAGTAAACAGGTTTCCAAGATATCCCCGCCAATACTGTTCCCATGAGACGTTTAAACGTTGCAGAGGTTTGCAGAGATCAAATAGCATTACGTAAATATCCAGAGTCAGGTAAAGCTAGTGAGTGCTCTGGTCTCTTTATCTTTTGGATGCAAATATACTTGCCAGTATCTAATTTTTAAATCCATAGTGGAGAAAATCTTGGATTCAGCCAAAGTGTCCAGTGTATGGTCTAGTCGAGACAGCGGGTAGCTATCTTTCTTTGTCACCTTGTTAAATTGACAACAATTGACGCAAAATCAAGAATCATCCTTCTTCTTTACTAACACCATTGGTGAAGCCAGTGGATTGCTTGAAGGTTCGAACATACCTTCCATCTTCATGTCTTCAATAATTATTTCCGCTTCCTACGCTTCGCCAATGGAAATTTTCTTTCTGGTTGGCGAATGGGTCTTGCATCTCCGATGTCTATTTTATGGTGAACTATATTAGTTCTCCAGTTGGCTTTCTTGTCCAATTGGAACATATTTTCAAATATTCCAAATAAATTCCTTGCCTTGGTTCTCTGGTCTATGGTCAATTCTAGAAACGACATTGATATTTAGTTGCTTATTGTGTATCCGGAATTTTCTGAAATGTGTTTCCCTTGGCCTTTATATTTCGACTGATCAAAGATACTGCCTTGTATTTTCTTACAATTGTTTCTCTGTTAAGAATAACGGATAACATTTTATGTTCATTAGTCGAATGGGTATTACCTGGATGGCTTTGATCAGTGTTTTTCGATAACAACTCAGCATAACAATATTTCCCTCACAGAAAATACCACCTAATTGTGTTCATTCAATTCGTTCTGGGAGTGTAACGCCTTCAGCCATTAGTACACGCACAGTCTTGTAATCTCTTTGGTATTATACGAAGTCTACTTCATTGGGAATCATCATTCCATTCTTCAGGTCAATTTCAAATTGAGTATATTAAGAATTAGGAACGGTAAGGACAGTTTACCAATGGAAGACAATGTTCGCTTCGTCAGTTCCTAACTTTATCTTAAATTGGTAATTCCAAGTCCGTGATGCTTGTGTAATTTTTGGCACGATCGACGCACAAAATTTAAAAGAAAAACAAGATAAGAAAATTATTTTAACATATTAAAAAAATATTTCTCATTTAAGCTTTGATTTTTGATTTTATTCATTTACCGTCTTGCCTCCTAAATGGCAAATAAAGCACATCACTTACCGATGTGTTTCACAATACCTAGCGTTTACAAATTTGTAAACAAAACCTACTGTCTTGGAAACACTATCGGTAAACATGAAAAAATATATAAATTTAGCTGTAGCCAAATTTAATAAAAGAGCACTAATAGTATTGTAATGGACAACAGACGTCACCGCTGCGCCTCCGTCCCCGCCGCATGAGCGAGTGTCTATTTTTAGCGATGACGCAATCACAGTTGGCAAATTGACGACGTAAACAAACATGTTCAGACTTGATGAAAAAAGGGAACCCAAGTGTGACGTGGAAGATCAAGGAAAGGGAAGATTTTTTATAAAAAAACCAAAAAAATTCTTAATCACACTGTTCTTTAATAAATAAGTGACCGGTTTCGGCTACTGAGTAGCCATCCTCAGACAACCGGAGAACAATGCTGCAAGAGAGACAAAATATAACATTTTAATACAAGTTAAAATACATTTTCAGGCGATATTACTTACAATCTACAGGAAACACATTACTGCGGAGTAGTGAAATAATAAAAATTTGAACATTAATAGTATAAAAATGAAATGATGAAAAGGAAAAAATTATTTAGCATGTGCTTAAGTCAAAATGTCTACTGAACTAAAGGAAAGGACCTGCAACAATTTGAAACAATCCTTAATCCTGTGGTGACCAGTGTGGAAGGTGTGCGTTACAGCAATATGTCCAGAAGGGTTGAATGTTTCAAATTGGTTTGGTCGTTGAGGCATTCTGATGCGGAGTTTTTTATGCACTTTTTTATTTCCAGTGTTTCAAGGAAGTCTAGTGTCTTCCCGTGTCTACAATTATGTAGAATTTTAAAATTGTTGTTTGCATCAAAATTGTGGCCACTGTCAACAATATGATTTGCAAAACTTGAATTCCCGCTCTTGTAGATGATGGCGCGCTGATGTTCTTTGAACCTTGTGGAGAATTTCCGACCCGTTTGACCTACATAGCACGCATTACAAGTTCCGCAGTCTAATTTGTAAACTCCAGAATTATCTGTTGGAGTGCGATTGTCAATTTTTTGAAAACTAATGTTTTTAGCGAAGCTAATGGCCTAAAGGCGACATCTATGTTGTGACTGTATAATAAGCGTTTTATTTTGTAATTTATATTTCCAATGAATGGTAAGCTGTACATGATTGACAAGTTAATAAGCAGAAAGAAAAATAAACTCAGAACACAAGAGGCATACAATAATACACTTCACATAGAAAAGAACACCACCCCATATAAGTACAGCTTACCATTCATTGGAAATATAAATTACAAAATAAAACGCTTATTATACAGTCACAACATAGATGTCGCCTTTAGGCCATTAGCTTCGCTAAAAACATTAGTTTTCAAAAAAATTGACAATCGCACTCCAACAGATAATTCTGGAGTTTACAAATTAGAATGCGGAACTTGTAATGCGTGCTATGTAGGTCAAACGGGTCGGAAATTCTCCACAAGGTTCAAAGAACATCAGCGCGCCATCATCTACAAGAGCGGGAATTCAAGTTTTGCAAATCATATTGTTGACTGTGGCCACAATTTTGATGCAAACAACAATTTTAAAATTCTACATAATTGTAGACACGGGAAGACACTAGACTTCCTTGAAACACTGGAAATAAAAAAGTGCATAAAAAACTCCGCATCAGAATGCCTCAACGACCAAACCAATTTGAAACATTCAACCCTTCTGGACATATTGCTGTAACGCACACCTTCCACACTGGTCACCACAGGATTAAGGATTGTTTCAAATTGTTGCAGGTCCTTTCCTTTAGTTCAGTAGACATTTTGACTTAAGCACATGCTAAATAATTTTTTCCTTTTCATCATTTCATTTTTATACTATTAATGTTCAAATTTTTATTATTTCACTACTCCGCAGTAATGTGTTTCCTGTAGATTGTAAGTAATATCGCCTGAAAATGTATTTTAACTTGTATTAAAATGTTATATTTTGTCTCTCTTGCAGCATTGTTCTCCGGTTGTCTGAGGATGGCTACTCAGTAGCCGAAACCGGTCACTTATTTATTAAAGAACAGTGTGATTAAGAATTTTTTTGGTTTTTTTATAAAAAATCTTCCCTTTCCTTGATGTTCAGACTTGCTTAATTACTTGGGTGACATGATCTATTGTATTTGATGTTTTTATCTAGAGGTATATTCTTGAAATTTCTCGATTACAAACACCGGAGTATATAAGTTTCTTAGCGAAGGCATTTGACAGTTTGATATAAACAACCGTCATGAATTGAATACTTGGTGATATAAACAGTTAGTCCACAAGCGGTGAACATAAATAAATATAGTTATATAAATAATTAAGTGAGATAAATGTTGATTAAGTAATAATCTTAGTGTTTAAGTAAATAATTATATTGTATATATTTATTTATTTATTTATTTATTTATTTATTTATTATCAATCTGACCTACAGGATGTAATATCCCAATTACAGGTAGATTATATAAAAAAGCAATAAAAATACCTTAATTAGCACAAGTAGCAATGTAATAACAAAATAAATATAATATTGGTTTTCACAGCACACATATAACAAAATAATTATTTGAAGCATTATACCTCATAGTAACAATATACAGCATTCCTAAACTTCACGAACGAGCCAAAAAAGATGTCAATGTAATGTGACAGGGTATTAAAATTTTCACATAACATTCTGGTGATTTTAATTCATAGTTAGTACGCGCTATACTGCAGTGAAAGGTTCTTTTAATACGAGAATTATGTCTAGGAACATATGTTGGCATTTTCGCAAGTATAACTGGATCATTCACGATGCAATGTAAAACTTTATATAAAAATAGAGATAACTGCATTTTTCTCCGCTTATTGAGTGAGACTATATTAATTTCTGTAAGTAAGATGTTGTAATCAGTTTCAAAACTGGGATACCGTCTATAGTCCGGATGTTAAGGGAGTTTACCCTGCATTTTGTGATGCAAGCAAGCCGTTTGGTTCATATGTCACTGGGACCATACCCTACCGATTAAGAGATGTAGCCACCCGGAAATGCCCCGGAGGCATAAGTTATTGCGGGTTGTATACCTCATTGGCACAGTTTTCTTAAAGTCGCCGTGGTTCATGTTTCTCTTGAATTTAGCACATTGTGATTTTTTGGAGTACGTTTTGGCTTCCTTGGCCGATTGCGTAAGAACTCTACGTTATAACGGAAAATAACCCAAATAAAAGTTGTAGCGCATTCAAAGAGCTATCGATATAGGGCTCAGCGCCATGTCTGTGGCTATCAGTGGTCAGCCGACATGGAAGTCAAAATTTTCTCCAAAAAACCACAATATGCTCTGTTCAAGGGCAAAATAGACACGTTATAAGTAATGAAACTTCATTTTTGCTCTACAGCACCAAAGGTCTTATCATTACAATTAATATATATATTAAAAATCAGCTCTGTAGATCCAATGGTTCACGTACCACGGCGACTTTAATAAGAAAAGACGCGCCAATGAGGTATACAACCCGCAATATACAAAGCCTACGCGGCATTTCCGGATGGCTACACCTTTTAATCGGTAGGGTTTGGTCCCAGTTACTTATGAACCAAACGGCTACTCGAACTGACCCATCAATGTTCTCTCTCGCACAGGGCGGCTCTGTGCACCTACGCCTCCCTTTAGAAACTTCCATGTCGGCTGACCACTGATAGCTACAGACATGGCGCTGAGCCCTATATCGATAGCTCTTTGAATGCGCTACAACTTTTATTTGGGTTATTTTCCGTTATAACGTAGAGTTCTTACGCAATCGGTCTAGGAAGCCAAAACGTACTCCAAAAAATCACAATGTGCTAAATTCAAGAGAAACATGAATAAGTTATATGTAACCAAACTCAATTTTTTTGCGCGGCAGCATCAAAGACCTCACCATTACAAGTAATATAAAAATAAAACCAGCTCTGTAGACCCAATGGTTTGCACACCACTGCTACTTTCAGAAAAACGCGCCAATGAAGTATACAACCCTCAATACACAGAGCCTGTGCAACCTTTCCGGGTGGCTACATTTCTTAATCGGTAGAGTATTGACCAAGCAATATATAAACTAAACGCCTTGCTCCAATTGACGTAACAATGGTCTATCTTGCACATGGCAGTTTGGCTCACCTACGTGTCTCTTTAGAAACTTCCGTGTCGGTGGGCCTCTGAACGTTACCGACACGCCACTAAGCCATATATCGATAGCTCTTTGAACGCGCTGCAATTTTTATTGGAGTTATTTTCTAGTATAACGTAGCGTTCTTGCGCAATCGGCCAAGGAAGCCAAAATTTTCTTCAAAAAAACACAATGTGCTAAATTCAAGAGGAAATTGTATACGTTATATGTAACCAAACATTTTTTTATCACTGCAGTATCAAAGACCTTTCCATTGTTATTATTATTAGAAAAGTTTAAGTCTAAAGATCCAATGGTTTGCGCACCACGGCGACTTTAAGAAAACTGCGCCAATGAGGTATACAACCCGCAATAACTTGTGCCTCCGGGGCATTTCCGGGTGGCTACATCTCTTAATCGGTAGGGTATGGTCCCAGTGACATATGAACCAAACGGCTTGCTTGCATCACAAAATGCAGGGTGGAGGCAAAATTTCGCTCTTAACAACCGGACTACTATGAAGTTTGAAATAACAAAATTTCACAAATTTTCGTTGAACAGACTCAAGTATACATTGGTATTTATTATAGATTGGACTCCAAACTTGAAGACAATATTCAAGTTTTGTTCTGACAAAAGAGAAATATAGCTTCTTCAAAGTAGAAATATTAGTGAAGAACTGAGTACTTCGGATTATAAAACCCAGACTTCTGTATGATGATTTGACAGTATGAATTATGTGAGTGACAAAGCTTAATTTTTCATCGAATATGACTCCAAGATCTTTGAATTGAGTAACTCTTTCAAGATCATGGCTATCCATTTTGTAATCAATGGTATAAACAGACTTCTTAACGAAGTAGCTCATGATTTTGCATTTACTGTAATTGAAAAACAACTTAGAGGTTAAAGACCAAGCTAAAATGTTATTGATATCAGCCTGCAAGAGCTTGGAATCTTCAATGGAATTAATAATTTTGTATACCTTTATGTCATCTGCATATAACAAAATATGAGAGTGCTGAACTGAATTGACAATGTCATTAATAAATAGTAAAAATAATAAGGGACCTAAGTTTGAACCTTGAGGAACACCAGAAGTGGGGGTAAAGGATTTAGATTGGTAATTATTACAAGTAACGGACATTACACGATTACTGAGGTAGGAGAAAAGAAGAAGAAGACGATCAGTAGAAAATTGAAAGTTTTATGATTAATACGATCAAATGCTTTCGAAAAATCCGTGTAAACAACATCTCCTTGAGTCTTGTCATGTAATGAGTTTAGTGTAAATTCTGTAAAGTTCATAAGGTTGGTAGTTGTTCACCTTCCTTTAATAAAACCATGTTGATGAACTGATAATTGATTATGAACGGATTTATAAATATACTTGAAGATGATGGATTCAAAAACCTTTGAAATGTTGGACAAAATAGCTATTGGACGGTAATTAGAAATGTTAGTTGCACGCCTGATTTGAGTATGGGTACTATAAAAGATTGTTTAAGACAAATAGGAAATATGTTTTGCGAAATGGAAAGGTTAAAAAGATAGTGTAAGGGTTTGAGAAATATAGAAGAACAAGCTTTGAGAATATAAGATGGGAAATAATCAGGACCAGGATTACGAGATGGTTTAAGATATTTTATCCCAAACGTTATATCATCTTCAGAAATGGCTGAAATTAATGTAGTATCTATATTATTATGAGTTATTATTTCTTCAGGGTGAACCGAATCATTCGTATTGCCTTTAGAAAAATAATCAGCAAAACCTTCAGCAATTTCTGTAGTACTGTTATAACTTTTTTGTCCAAATGCATACATCCCGGAATTCGAGAGGAATGTTTTTTATTATGAATAAAAGACCAAAATTTATTTGGATCAGAAAGAATTTGGTTTTCCATATCCGATATATATTTTGTGTGTGCAATATTGATATCTTTTTTAATTGAAGCACGTTTAAATTCAGTGAGATATCTACTATCTCCATTGGTCATATATAACTTATGATGTTTATATTTTAGCTTTAAGTTTTTTATGATGTTGTTATTAAACCACGGAGGATAAGAAGAGTATTTAGGCTTTACTTTTGGAACACATTTATCCATGATATTGTACAGTATGTTATAAAATCTCTCAAAGGCCTTATCAACGTCAGGAATTAAATAAATATCGTTCCAATCAGCTTCCATTAATAGCTGATATAATAAATCATAGTTTCCTTTTCAAAAATTGTAATATGTAGTCGTCGAATTACTAATATTAGCGCAATTGAGCTTACTAGTACTGGAAAAATGTAGTGCTACAAACAGGGCTGGGTGTAAAGGATCTTCATCAACCAGCGGATCTATATGATGTGTGACAGAGCATGATACATTGGAAACAACAACATCAAGTATTCTATCGTTTATATTCGTGATGCGATTAAACTGTACGGCATTTAAAAATGTTATGAAATTTTCGAAAGCATTTGTAATATTATTATTGAAAGAGGGAGAAAGAATTTTATTTATCAGATTTGCGATATTGAGATCACCAATTATCAAAAAATTATTGTTTAAGAGTGGTAGTAGACTCTCAATAGCATCAAATATAAAAGTAATTTGTTCAAGTGTGATAGAAGGGGGACAATATAGAACAATGACATAAAGAAAGGAGCCGGGAGAAGTAATTTATATATATATATATATATATATATATATATATATATATATATATATATATATATATATATATATATATATAGATTTTTTGATATGAAAATATTCCTACAATTATATACTACTGGTGTGATGCACAATTTATAAATATTTGAAAGTAAACAACTACCTATTGGAATTGGGATACCTAATGGAAATAGGCAACCTAACTAATACATTATAATTAAACAATTTTCAATTACTTTTTGTTTTTTCTTAAATGCAGTGAGTGGAGGCAGTAATAGTGATAATACTATATAATACTGATTATTTCACTCATCATGCTTTAAACCAATCAAAATGCTTTATTTTGCATAGAAACCAGATCAGTCAGTAAATAATTTTGAATTTGTATTTAGCCTGCAGTATTTCCGAAGCTCTTGTAATAAACTGGAAGAATATTTTATAAATAAAATACTTCACTAGGTTTTATATATTTGTTAAAAATAAATATTTTTATACGATCGGGTTTTTTTTTATTATTCACCGATAGTGTTTCCGAGACAGTAGGTCTTATTTACAAATTACTGGACAATAAGTGATGTGAATCACATCGGTACGCGATGTGAATCACATCGGTAACTGATGTGCTTCACTTACCGTTTAGGAAGCAAGACGGTAAATAAATTAAAACAAAAATCAATGCTTAGTTCAATAATGACAAATAATTTTAATGTCAAATTGATTTTCAAGTTTATTTTTTGTAAGTTTTGTGCACCGATCGTGCAAAAAAAATATAAGCAACACGAACGTTAAGGAATTACCGTTTCCAAACAAAATTTGTACCTTCGCTTCGCTCAGTCCCCAAACTGTCTTTACCGTTCTTAATACTTAATATGCTGTAACGTTTTTATTTATATGCGTGAGGTGCAAAAATCAAATGATTAATATTAATTAAAATAAAAGTTTATAAAAGCGATGAATAAACATTAAAAGATAATTAAAAGATACTAAATTTAACTTACACTATGATTAACCAAATATTAAATAGTAATTGAAACTAAAATATAATTATTCACTTAAACACTAAAATTATTACTTAATCAACATTTATCTCACTTAGTTATTTATATAACTATATTTATTTATGTTCACCGCTTGTGGACTAACTGTTTATATCACCAAGTATTCAATTCATGACGGTTGTTTATATCAAACTGTCAAATGCCTTCGCTAAGAAACTTATATACTCCGGTGTTTGTAATCGAGAAATTTCAAGAATATACCTCTAGATAAAAACATCAAATACAATAGATCATGTCACCCAAGTAATTAAGCAAGTCTGAACATGTTTGTTTACGTCGTCAATTTGCCAACTGTGATTGCGTCATCGCTAAAAATAGACACTCGCTCATCGCTCATGCGGCGGGGACGGAGGCGCAGCGGCGACGTCCGTTGTCCATTACAATACTATTAGTGCTCTTTTATTAAATTTGGCTACAGCTAAATTTATATATTTTTTCATGTTTACCGATAGTGTTTCCAAGACAGTAGGTTTTGTTTACAAATTTCTAAACGCTAGGTAATGTGAAACACATCGGTAAGTGATGTGCTTTATTTGCCATTTAGGAGGCAAGACGGTAAATGAATAAAATCAAAAATCAAAGCTTATATCAAAAATGAGAAATATTTTTTTAATATGTTAAAATAATTTTCTTATCTTGTTTTTCTTTTAAATTTTGTGCGTCGATCGTGCCAAAAATTACACAAGCATCACGGACTTGGAATTACCAATTTAAGATAAAGTTAGGAACTGACGAAGCGAACATTGTCTTCCATTGGTAAACTGTCCTTACCGTTCCTAATTCTTAATATACTCAATTTGAAATTGACCTGAAGAATGGAATGATGATTCCCAATGAAGTAGACTTCGTATAATACCAAAGAGATTACAAGACTGTGCGTGTACTAATGGCTGAAGGCGTTACACTCCCAGAACGAATTGAATGAACACAATTAGGTGGTATTTTCTGTGAGGGAAATATTGTTATGCTGAGTTGTTATCGAAAAACACTGATCAAAGCCATCCAGGTAATACCCGTTCGACTAATGAACATAAAATGTTATCCGTTATTCTTAACAGAGAAACAATTGTAAGAAAATACAAGGCAGTATCTTTGATTAGTCGAAATGTAAAGGCCAAGGGAAACACATTTCAGAAAATTCCGGATACACGATAAGCAACTAAATGTCAATGTCGTTTCTAGAATTGACCAGAGACCAGAGAACCAAGGCAAGGAATTTATTTGGAATATTTGAAAATATGTTCCAATTGGACAAGAAAGCCAACTGGAGAACTAATATAGTTCACCATAAAATAGACATCGAAGATGCAAGACCCATTCGCCAACCAGAAAGAAAATTTCCATTGGCGAAGCGTAGGAAGCGGAAATAATTATTGAAGACATGAAGATGGAAGGTATGTTCGAACCTTCAAGCAATCCACTGGCTTCACCAATGGTGTTAGTAAAGAAGAAGGATGATTCTTGATTTTGCGTCAATTGTTGTCAATTTAACAAGGTGACAAAGAAAGATAGCTACCCGCTGTCTCGACTAGACCATACACTGGACACTTTGGCTGAATCCAAGATTTTCTCCACTATGGATTTAAAAATTAGATACTGGCAAGTATATTTGCATCCAAAAGATAAAGAGACCAGAGCACTCTCTAGCTTTACCTGACTCTGGAAATTTACGTAATGCTATTTGATCTCTGCAAACCCCTGCAACGTTTAAACGTCTCATGGGAACAGTATTGGCGGGGATATCTTGGAAAACCTGTTTACTCGATTTCAAAATATTTAGACAATATCATTATGGTAGGAAAAACGTTCGAGGACCACATAAAGAATTTGGAAGAGGCTTTGCAGAGATTAAGAAAGGCTAACCTGAAACTATCGACGATAAGTACCTGGATTTGCCAACATAGCAAACCACTGACAAAGCTTACTGAAGAAAGCAGAAGATTTATCTGGTAAATTGACAAATCGCACCAGTCCTAAGTACTATTTACCCGAAGGTGACTTCATACTAGACACAGAAGACAGCAACGTTTGAAAAGGTGGCGATCTTTCCCAAAAACAAGAAGGACATCAGAAGGTTATTGCCGACTTTAGTAATACCATCTCAAGATCGAAGAGGGTTTATGTCACCAGAAAAGAACTTTTGGTAGTCAGGAAATCCGTGAAGCATTTTTACAAATATTTGTACATAAGAAAATTTTTAATTATGCTTTATTCAAATAGCTGCTACAATTTAAGAATCCTGAAGGTTAGGTAGCCAGATGGATTGAAAGACCACAGGCATACGAGATTTCAAAATCAAGCATAAGACAGGTGCCAGCTATATTTATGCCAACGCATTGTCCAGAAGGCTATGGCAAGATAAATGCGAACATTGTAGTCGACTAGTGGAAGTATTCCACCATCGTCAAAATAATAGTAGTCGATGATAATTGGCAGCCCGATAGACTACGCAAAGGCCAGGAAAATAACCCAACTTTTAAAATTATACTGAAATGGAAAACAAAAGACAGCAAATCAGTATAGGAAGATGTTGCACCGCACCCGCAGAGTGTAAAATCGTACTGACCACAATGGGACTCCATGGTGATTGAGGATGGCCTGTTAAAGCATGTGGTAGAAAATGCCGATGAAACTGAGAAAAAACTCAGTCGATTGTACCTAAGAGTAGAGTACCACCCTTATTGAAAGAGATCCATGATTGATCAGGAGGCGGCCATTTTGAAGTAAACAAAACTTTATAAAGATTGCTCCAGCGATTTTATTGGGTTAATTGCAAGGAAGACTGCATAGACAACGAAGAGCTTCAAACTAACTTATTTATCGTTTAATAAACTTTTATTTTAATTATTAATATTTTTGTTGCACCCAATAAGGTCGCGCGTATCGGTTAGGTGTTACTATGCTCAGACGGGCTGAGTCATGCGGCAGGGAGTATGGAGAAAAGCCCAACGATAGGGGATACAGTGAAGTTATGAGAGCGGAGCGTATAGGAGGGGATGCCAGCCAGCGAGAGCAGCATAATATGTATGTGTTCTGCCCCCTCGAGAAACTCGGGAGAGAACCTTACCGGCCAGGTGTTACTATGCTCAGACGGGTTGAGTCATGCGGCAGAAGGTGTGGAGAGAAGCCCAACGATAGGGGAGACAGACAAGTTCTGGGAGCGGAGTGGATAAGACGTGTTTCGGTGTTCAGGGAGAGAGTTGGTTTGAGTGCGCGTGTTTGTTGCTGTTAATTTTGTACACACTGTGCTGCTCTCTGTTTTTGTAAGTGCTCTTTATATGTTGCCTAGGATTTGTTACTTAATAAGATTTGTTACTTTTGTTAGAGACTAAGATATGTACTATTATTTAAGAATATACTTTATTTTAATTACGCTACATTTCTTTGATTTTTACACTTTACCCAAATAAATAAACCTTACACTATTTTAAAGGAATTAAATGTGTAGTAAATGCCAGAAAAGTATAAATTTAATAAAAGAAAATGCTTTTCACCACAATTATCCTTATAATAATTTATAGAAAGTTTATTTATTTTTTGCTTTAGTTTTTTCATAATTATTATATTATTAACACCTGATTTAAAATTACAATTTTTATTTAAACAAATTTTTGTTTAGTTTTTGTACAATTTAAGTATGTGAAAAATATTTTAAATGTGTTACATGCCCACTTTGTAGATTTTAGAAAGCTTATAAATTTATGTAATCAAACTGGTTTAGGAGCATCGTGTACCCTTAAACCAACCCTGTATAGATGTACTTATTATATTAATTTTAAAAAGTAATACGTTAATTAAGTATTTATATCACTAGTCCACAAACTTCACTTTTGCAAGTGTAATTATATTTGACAGACCAAGCCGGAGAGAAGACTTCTAAATACGAACAATTGCAAAGCAGTTTCTGACATACAAAAGCATTTGTTTTCTTTTCAACATACAGGATAATTGAAAAAATAGAGACAAATAGCTATTTCCTTTATTAATAATTTTCTCGGTAATTTTAGACCTATAGTTTAAAATACAAAGTTGCGTGCAAAGTTAAATGACAAATTTTGGTGTGAAAAGATACCAAATTCTACTTCCGGTTTCGCCGCAAATGGTATGCACATTTTGTATACTTCCGGTAAGTATTTTAAAATTAGCTTCACAGTGATGCCAAATACTTCCTTCTTTATTTATTAAGAAAGTAAAAAAGTTATTAATTTTTTGAAACTACCAAAAATTTTCAAATTTCTTTTCAAAATTGTGAAGGACCTAGGTACATAATAAAAATGTATAAACACTGTGCTATGCAACTTTTAATTCTAAAAAGTTGAAAAAAATATAAATTTAATAAATAAGTTAGACTTTTGCAAAACTTCATTTTATATTTAATATTTATATTACTGCCGCAGTCAAAGTCAGCAAGCTGTTCAGATCTGACATTTTCCAACGCTTTTCCTAAATATCGTTAAGAGGCTGCTGCTCGAAATGTGACTTTTTCTTTATAGTCATGTGACTTTATTATAAATAATAAATTATTGAAATTTGGCATGATGAATAATGAAGGTTGAGTTTATTTCGCGACAGAGGCTTTTTTTAAATAATTTAAAATAAATGAGTAATATGGCATTAAAATTGTTCAATTTGACGATATTTACTCATTTCGTAACAGTGTGGAGACGGTATTATTGTACCGATTTCATTCTACTTTTGCACACTATGTAAGCAAACCTGTAAAAAGTTCGCTACAGAGCCAAATTTGTATTATTGTTAATTATAACAAAATAAATTAAGTTTAAAATTCTTAATTTTAAAGTATATTTTTTATAGTTTGGATAACGAAATTTTGAAATGCAACTTAATAAGTTATTAATATATGCTGCTTAAAAAAGGTTTCAATTTAGAAAATGATAATTTATTAATGTAATATAATGTTATTACAATTTAAAATTAATTAAATTTTTATGTGTAGTTTCCTTACTACATGTCTCTCGCAGACAATTCACAGACGGGTACGTCCCAATTTATTGTCTGTTTTGTGATTGGTTTAGCATTCCCTCTTACTTTTTGCCATGCTTCCTTCACATAAAGTAGCAAACGTTTTAATTTCTGCATTTATTTCAATTTTAAATATTTTCCAAAATATAAAAGTGTTATGGTTTTCTTATTTTTTAATGGGTGATACTACAGGTCAAAAGAAAGCGAAAAACGTTAAAACACATGTCGGAAACGTTGCACACTCTGAAGGTGCACCTCAACAGACACTTTTTTGATAATAATTTTGGTACTAGTCGCACTAAAATTTTGAAACTTGATATGAGGATACTACTTATTTAGGTGCATGTTTGTACATTCTTTTGTTTCTGTAACTCAAGTTTTACATTGTAATTTTTTCATTTTTACTAATAAAATATTACAAACATTGCAAAAATACACAAAAAAGGTACTCTTGCTACAACTTGATAAAAGCAGTTGTTTTTCAGTTATTTAATTTTTTTTTAAATCAGTGTCCAATAATATAAAAAATAGATAAAAACTAGTTACTGATTAAATTCATAAAATTCATTCTTGGATATACATAGACGTTAATATATCCTGGACGCACAACTATACCATTACCGTTACAAATATTCGTAACGAAACACCAAATTTGCATTTTCACCAGCACGAACTTTCTCATTTTTTTTATTTTTTTGTTAATGAACAGAGTAATTTACCAATAAGATAAAAAACATATTTTGTTTTTATTTCTTTATGTTCTATTTTCTGAGGCTAAGGTAACTTGATTTAATTTGAACTGTAAAGAGGCTGCTGCTCGAAATTAAATTTTTTCAGACTAAGGATGCATCCCCATGCATCCGTATTCACGTATCCGTGTTACGTGATTTACGTACGTAAAAATTTAGCCCGTTCCCATGAAAGCAGTAGATACGTTGTCCATATCCATACTGAATTTATAAATCGATGGTAGTAGTGTTTTGTATTATGGAATCGGAAACATTAATATTAAATGTACCCAGTTTGGCTCGTCAATTTAGCACAACAGCTTTATCACAACAACAATAACAACAATCAGAGTTCCTGAATAACCTTAATAGTATAGACGCAAATTTTGAGTTCGAAGTATTTTTACTGAATAGAAGCGGGTTCTTCAGGGTGCTAGCAATAATTAAAAGTTCAACAAACATCAAAATACATAAACTGACAAACTAACTCCTATGCGCATGCGTCAAGTCATCCGTATCCGTGAAAAGTTGAAATTAACCAACTTACGTCCGTTGGGTTCTTGAAACGGACCGTTGTATCAATTGACGGTTTTGATTGGTTACAAATGATCACGTATACGTGAACACGGATGCATGGGGATGCAGCCTAATATTGTGACATTATTATTAATAATAAAATGTTGATATTTGGCATAATGAATAACGACGGTTTATTTTAATGTGCTACATAACCTTTTTTTGTGAAAAAGTCTCAAATAAATTAGTAATATGTTATTAAATTAGGTCAATTTATCGACATGAGCCAGATGAGAATAAGCCTGCTTCCCTTGTAGTAGTCAGTCAGTTATCAGTAATAATTAAAGATACAGGTACAAGTATTTGATCGTTTTGCCGGAATCATGTTTAATTTTAAAATGAACAGCGCATTAATCTGAAATTCTTTGTAAAATTGAAAAAAATCACCTATTGAGTGTTTGAAACTGTTGACGGATGTGTACGGACAAATATTGATATAATGACACGTACTCGAGTGTATGCACAAACTATTTGTTGAGGGGCAAGAGGACGTTGAAAAAAAATAGAAGTCACATGGTGCCAAATCCGGCAAGTAAGGCCAATATCCTATGCAATAATTTTCTTCTCAGCCAGAAACTGCTTTACAGCCAGAGCGTTGTGGGCAGGAGCATTGTCCCGGTGTACAAGTACGACAGATATTGCATGACCAATTAGGAATGAACGAAATTTGTTACAAAATGGTACCAGAAAACCTCAGCCAGGGACAGAAAGATGCCCGGAAACAGATTTGCAGTGAGGTTGTCTCTACAGAACCTGACTTGCCGAAAAAGATAATTAGATAAAACATAAATTTTTCAGTACCATCCGGAAACCAACAGGCAATCAATGCACTGGAAAACTCCCGCGTCACCGAATATTATCGCCAGATCGGTTTTCTTAGCTACTATGAGGAAGAGAGCGAAGGGACTTGATTCCTCGAAAGAATTTTCATTGAGTTAGTGGCAGAGTTACAATGATATATGTCACCTTCAATCAATATGTACACATAGGTATTATAAATTCTGAGAACAATATACTTGACGCATTTAATCTTTATTACAAAATGGTAATTGTAGTCAAAAAATCAGATTCAATCTTGGGGTGGTATACTGCATGGTATAATGATCAAAAAACATTTCCTGCTATAATATTAATATTAATATTAATATTAATATTAATATTAATATTAATATTAATATTAATATTAATATTAATATTAATATTAATATTAATATTAATATTAATATTAATATTAATATTAATATTAATATTAATATTAATATTAATATTAATATTAATATTAATATTAATATTAATATTAATATTAATATTAATATTAATATTAATATTAATATTAATATTAATATTAATATTAATATTAATATTAATATTAATATTAATATTAATATTAATATTAATATTAATATTAATATTAATATTAATATTAATATTAATATTAATATTAATATTAATATTAATATTAATATTAATATTAATATTAATATTAATATTAATATTAATATTAATATTAATATTAATATTAATATTAATATTAATATTTTAACAATACTCAAAAAATTTTGAGAATATAGATGATAAGGCAACGGGGCGGTAATTCTGTACAGCCAATTTACTATCTCGCTTGTGAATTAGTATAACCTTATTAATTTTTAGTAGATCTGGAAGCATTCCGGATTCAAAAGAAAGATTTACAAGATAAAGTAAAGGAGAGATAATGAAATCTAATACAAGATTTATCAAGAAGCTAGGAATATCAGGCCCAGCAGAGGTTTTGTTTTTGATCTTCTTTTTAGCAAGTTGGAGAGTTCAAATTTATCAAAAGGGGCTAGATATAAACTACAATCAGGGCTCTTCCTAAAGCCAAGAGAGCTACTACAGTTCAAATTCAAATTATTTTTTAATTTTAAAGGTTCGTTAATGAAAAACACATTAAACATGTTTGCGATCGTAGTGCTGTTGCTCACGACTTTACCTTCATGCATAATTTCGGTTTTATTATTGTAATTAGTAGCATTACTTTTCTTAATAACCTTCCACACTGATTTATTAATATTACTATATTGGAAAATCTTATTTTGAAAATAAATAAATTTTGTATTAGTGACTAAACTCACGTGATCACTCCTAGCCTGGTTATATAGTTGCTCAAGGTCTGGATGATCTTTTTTTAAGAAAAAAATCATTCAATTTACTACTTGATTTAATGATGTCATTATTAGCCCATTCGCTCTGCCATAAATTTTGTGTGTGTGTAAAGAGAGTGGAAAATGTAGATCAAAATAGTACTTAAAAGTTCTATGGAAACTATCAAAGGCATCATTTTTTATTCAGTGTATACTATAATTATTGGCTACAATTTATTATCGATCGATAAAAGTTATCGATTGAGTTACAAAATAGGGGTGATTGTTTTGACTAAAAATTCTCCTATACTCGCTGAAACAGAGTGCATTTGAGGTGATAGTAAAAAGAACTGCATCACGATCAGAAATGATATTAGGTAATATTTGACACATGTCACTATTGATATTGTTATTTGTAAAGATCTGATCTAAGCAATTTTTTTACGTGTTGGAGCGTTTACAATGTGAATTAGATTCCAACTTAAAAGAATATCTCAAAGATATTTAAAATCATCTAAATTCCTTCCAGGATCGATATTTATATCGTCAAGTAATATATACAAATGCTTGTTATTATAAATTTTTTTAAAAATTCTTTGAACACCACACAGTTCTACTTCTTTGTCAATGCAGAAGCTGCTGAGATCCAATGGCTGCACTGGAATATTTTCTTTGAAGAAAATAGCCACGCTACCTCCTGTGTAGGATGTACGCGAATAAGAGGATGCCAGTTTGTAGCCTGGGAAACTAAATGATGCCATGGCAATTTTGTCACCCCACCCCGAATTTCACTACTATTTTATCTAATTTGTTTGCTATTAAGTTTTTTAATTTGCAATTATTCGAAAAAACTAATTGTGTCTTGTATGTAGATGACGTAGTTACAATCATAGATAGAGATTTCAATATAGACCAGTTCTTAAACTCAATTAATTCAGAATACTCTTCCAGAAAAATAATAAACTACCGTTCTGATAAAAAACTAGGTTTAAAGAACATAATATGTACCATGTAAAACGTAAAAATATTTTCGAGTCAGCTTTAGCGTGTAATGAGCTTGAAATAGGACACAAATTTTAAAAATCTAACTTATATAAATAAATAAATATATCATCACGGATTATTACCCATTGCTGGGTGTGCCAATCTGATTTGAACAGAGATATCGGTAATGATGAAATATTTGTACCGTGCGGGCGATTACCAGGCGTCACCTCACGGGCACTTATTGCTGGCGTGGAGAGTGTACCACAGAGGTCAATTTTGTGCCATTTAAAATTGGAAATATTTGGCGTCGGTCGTGATCGAACCCGGTTCCCCAGATTCGCGACCTGACACTCAGGCACGCGGCCACGAGACCCCATCTATCTTAAAATTAATTAAAAGTTGCTACAATAAGAAACATTTGAACATGTTGGAAGCTATATGCAAGTAAAACAAAAAGATAATTTGTTAAATTTTAACCACTGGATAATCGATTCTGAAAATTAGTTAAATAGTCTAAGGTACCCGAATTTGTGATCTTTCCCGTCATTAGCTCGGATTATAGAATTGCAAGTAAATACCGTAACTTGACGTCACCACAGTTCAACTTATTATAAATCACACCCACTCTTTTAGGGTGACGGGGATTGGTCAATATATTTAGGATGTAATAATTTGTTAGCTATATAAGGTTACTTATTTGTAATTTTTAATATTGTACTCCGATGCTGAGTACAGTTGCAATCAGGTGAAGATTTGTGCCATAAGATTTCTTATGATATTTAAATCATTGCTGTCAAAAAATCGTGTTGCATTTGTTCATTTTGATGATCCGTTAATTAAACAAAGCGTTGATGAACGTTATCTGCAACCAGTCATAATTGTTTAATTCTATATTTGTGTTCTCATGTTTTCAATAATAAAATAATTTTGTAAACTTACTTTTTTATATTTATTTAAAAAAGCAAAAAATAAATAAAAATTTCTCCGAGACTTCTCAATTATTCTTTAAATAACCAGTATAACATGTATGAGTCAGTGTTGCATAAAGTTTATTGTTCAATATTTACATACATAATTATATGTCGCTGAGCGACATCACCCTCTCTCTTACCGATATCTACTAAGGCCCACAGACCATCTACACTATCCTAAGGCCAACACATTCAATGACATCGGCAGATGTAAAATTTTAAGAGTGGGGAACATTTAGCCCCACCCATTAGCCTCTTCAGAGCTTCTTCCCCCTGCTCGCCTGCAAAACCTTAGATGGTATCGGACTGTTTGAAAGGAGCCTTAAGCATATAAATAAAACGCTATTAAAAATCAAAATTTCTGATGTAATTATGTCAATTTTTCTTTGGCTTAATGAATGATATTTTACCAGCACCGCTACTGAATTTTTATTTATATTCGCGCATGAGTCACGAATACTGAGTGGTTTTAGTGCTTGAGGCTGATTTTTGAAAAAATCTAGTACCAACGTACCCGCCGGCCACCTCTGTGCTTCAATGACTTTGTCTAAGTTTGTATAATTTAGTATCACCTTAAAGGAAGCATAAGAGTTAGGATATTTTGAGGATAAAACACTGCACTCGACTTCGGGGAAGTCCTATTTAAGATGATTTAGCAAATCCTCTGGTTTAGTTTGCAGTTTTAGTCTGGAAACAAATAATTAAGCTTTCTTAGGGACAGTTTGTAGGTTACCAGACGCTGTTGAACTGCCAAAAGTAGGTTTCTTACGATGTTTACTCTTGACTTCTTTCAATTATGCTCGTTTTTCAGAGTTCTTATCGTGATTTTCAGGGATCAAGTTTATATTTATCTCGGTATCCTTATTGCCAGTCTTTTTGACAGCGGAAACCGTCGAGTTTTCGTTCGAGGTTAAAGTTTGTTTATTCATAACCACAGAATTGGCATGATTGACAGGTGCGTTTTGTGACTTACTCTGGCTGCTCAAGTTCGCAGAATTCTTATTCTTGTTCCCAATATTTTTACTGTCTGCGGAATTATTTTTGTGTAATAAATTAATAATATGATTTTTATCATCTATTATAGAGCACTTATCCTTAATAGTGTTAACCTTTTCTTTTATAATTTCTTTTAAGTAATATATTTCTTTTTTTATGAGTTTGATTAACGTTTTATCGTCTAATTTACACATTTTTTTGTGCACGTCATTGTTTAATATTTTTTTATCGGCCGCCATATTGTATTATGGATTATTCTGTTTTAGAGAAAAACGTCTATAATTTCTGTCTTTTATCCTCTGAAATATGTATTGTAACGTTTTTATATTTTTCTGGGTGAAGTGTAAATATTAGACACTTAGTATTAATTAAAATAAAAGTTTATTATAACGATAAATAGATATTAAATATAATTAAAAGATTATAAATATAATTAACACTACGATTAAACAAATATTAAAGACTAATTAAGAGTAAGAATATTATAAAACACTTAAACACTAAGATTATTTATTTCAACAATATGTAGATCACTTATTTATTTATACAACTGTGTTTATTTATATTCACCACTTGTCTACTATCTGTTTATATTACCAACTGTTCAACACGCAACGCTTATTTATATCAGACTGTCCAGTGCCTTCGCCAACGGTGCTTATATACCGTAGCCGAAAATTCGAGAACTCACGAGAATACTTCTCGATACAACACAATAGGTTACATCAACCGCGTAATTAAGCAGGCGCCGGCCAGTCGGTTGCGTCATCGCTAACAATAGACGCTCGCTCGTCCCTGCGACAGCAGCGGCGACACCGACGGGGACAGAGGCGGTAACAGTGGCGGCGAGGGCGGGCACTGCACATTACACTGCCCCCTCCTTAAGACTGTTTCGTCCCGGAGAAGTTCATGATGACGAAATCTGCATGCATTACCCTTGGTGCATTTCGAAGTTTTGAAGAAATGACAGTCGATGGTCCGCTCGACTTCTTCTTTATGCCCATTAGGGTTAAAGCTGCAAACGAGAATTTCAACACCGGTAAAACGGAAGAGGATTTCTATCATGTTCCTAACAATCCTCCAATCTAAACCATCTAGACCACAGCCTAACTTCGGTACGGCTAGCTTAAAAATGTCATTCTTAAGCAGATGATCCCTCAAATCGCACAACGAGTTCCACAGGTCACGATACGACGGCTTCTGGTATGAGCGTGGTTTTGTAACCATGTAATAGATGTACCGCTGATGGTCTGCATTGTTATCTCTCAGGCGCAGCGTTTTCCCAACAGTTGGGCGTTGGTTGGCCAGTTCTTGTTGTCGCCCAAATTTCGCCTTAAAGGCTGAAGCTATGGCACGGGACATCTTTAAGTCTTCTGATACGCAGTGACCGAGGGAATAATCTGAAGACACGATGAATAGATCTCGGTGTTCTTCTTTCGTCACGCCGAACCGCGCCTTGCGGCCAAAGGAATAGTTCTCCATGATGTCTTCAAAAGTTGGTTCTTGTGTTAACCGTTGCACCGTTATGGACTTCGTGGTTGTCTCCGGCGAAAGGGGCTAGCCGATTAAAGTGTACTACTCTCGGCTTCCCGCTGGGTTGTTTCTTAATTCTGTATACCACGTCGTTCATCCTTTTGACTACCTCATAGGGGCCTTCCCAATTATTTTGCAGCTTTGGTAATAACCCACGACGTCTTTGTGGGTTGTAAAGCCACACTAAATCCCCAGGTTGATATCCACCCTTTTCGGCCTTGATGTCATACCGGTCCTTCATTCGATCGCTGGCAGCTTGAATATTTGTACGGACTTGTACATGAATGTCATCCATTCTTCTCCGTAAGTCCGTAACGTAATCTTCCCCGGCCAGATCTTCCCCAGGTTTACTGCCGAACACCAAATCACATGGTAAGCGCAACTCGCGCCCGAATAAGATGTTCGCAGGAGTTTGCCCTGTTGTTTCATGCACGGATGAACGATAAGCCAACAGGAACAGATGGAGGTGTCGGTCCCAGTCTCTTTGGTGGTTGGAGACTACCTTCGACAAATATCGGTTGATCGTTCTGTTCATTCGTTCAACCATGCCATCAGACTGCGGATGTAATGCAGTTGTTCTAGTTTTATTAATTCCTAATATCTTACAGACATTTTGGAAATCGGCAGACTCAAAATTTCTTCCCTGGTCGGAGTGGAGTTCACGCGGTACTCCGAATCGGCATATACATTCCTTAACTAAAGTTTCAGCGACCGTGGTGGCTTCCTGGTTGGCTATTGGATATACTTCAACCCACTTGGTGAAGTAGTCCATAACAACCACGATGTATTTATTTCCTTCGTCACTTTCTGGGAATGGTCCAGCCACATCAATCGCAATACGCTCAAATGGGCTGCCAACGTTGTATTGACGCATTGGAGCTTTTCGTCGTTTATGCGGACCTTTACTTCCAGCGCAAACCACACATTTCTTGCACCAATCTTTAACATCTTCCGTGAAGTTAACCCAGTAAAACCGCTGGCGCAATCTTTCTAACGTTTTAATGACTCCGAAATGGCCTCCAGATCCGTCATGGATCTCTCTCAACACGTCTGGTACTCTACTCTTAGGAATAACTAACTGAGTTCTCTTCTCAGTTCCATCAGCATTTTCTACCACACGCTTCATCAGGCCATCCTCAATCACCATGGAGTCCCATTGCGCCAAGTACGATTTTACACTCGGTGAGTGCGGTGCAACATCTTCCCATACTGGTTTGTTCTCCTCTGCTTTCCATTCCAGTATAATTTTCAAAGTCGGGTCTTTTTCTTGGTCTTCGCGTAGTCCATCGGGCTGCCAATTATCGTCAACTACTGTTGTGCTGGCGACAATAGAAAATTTCTCTTCTAGTCGACTACAATGCCTGCAATCATCTTGGCACGGCCTTCTGGACAATGCGTCGGCATTACGATGGCTGGTACCTGTCCTGCGCTCGATTTTGAAATCGTATTCCTGTAGTCTTTCAATCCGTCTAGCCACCTGACTTTCAGGATTCTTAAATTGTAGCAGCCATTTTAATGCAGCATGGTCAGTTCTAATCAAAAATTTCCTTCCATACAAATATTTGTAGAAATGTTCCACGGATTTCACGACTGCCAAGAGTTCTTTTCTGGTAACACAATAATTTCTCTCTGGTTTTGACAAGGTCTTACTAAAAAAAGGCAATAACCTTCTCATGCCCGTCTTGTATCTGGGAAAGAACGCCACCAATTCCCAAGTTGCTGACATCTGTGTCTAGTATGAACTCTCCTTCAGGTAAGGGATAACTCAGGACAGGTGCGCTTGTCAAAGCATGTTTTAGTTCTTTGAACGCAACTTTGCAGTCCATTTCCCAGATGAATCTTCGACCTTCTTCAGTAAGCCTTGTCAATGGCTTGGCTATGTTAGCAAATCCAGGTACATATCGCCGATAATAGGTACACAAACCAAGAAAACTTCTAAGTTCGTGTTTGTCTCTAGGCGCTGGCCAATGTCTCACGGCCTTTATCTTTTCCGGGTCAACTGCAATACCCTTATCAGAAACCACGTGTCCATGATAATGAACTTCCTTTTGGAACAGGTGACACTTCTTGGGGCTGAGCTTCAGGTTAGCCTTCCGTAATCTCTGGAAAACCTCTTCCAAATTTTTCATGTGGTCCTCAAATGTTTTACCTACCACAATAATGTCGTCGAGATAGACTAAACAAGTTTTCCATGATAGCCCAGCCAATACTGTCTCCATAAGTCGTTCAAACGTTGCAGGGGCATTGCAGAGCCCAAATGGCATTACAGTAAATTGCCAGAGTCCGGTACCAATGGTGAAGGCTGTCTTTTCCTTATCTTTTGAATCCAAATCCACTTGCCAGTATCCGCTCTTTAGATCCAGAGTAGAGAAAATCTTTGAGCCAGCCAAAGTGTCTAGTGTATCGTCTATTCGAGGTAGCGGGTAGCTATCTTTCTTAGTCACGTTATTAAGTTGACGGTAATCGACGCAAAATCGTGTAGAGCCATCCTTCTTCTTTACTAACACCACTGGTGAAGCCCATGGACTGTTTGAAGGTTCTATCACACCTTCCATTTTCATGTCCTCAATAATTCTTTCTGCTTCCTCACGCTTCGCCAATGGTAGTCTTCTTGCTGGTTGGCGGATAGGTCTTGCGTCGCCTGTGTCTATCTTATGGTGAACCACATTAGTTCTCCCATTGGTCTTCTTGTCAACTTGGAACACATCTTGAAATCTTCCAATTAATTTCTTCGCCTTGGTTCTCTGGTCGGCATTCAGTTCTTGGAAGGAGGTTGATAATTGGTTAATTAATGTGTCCGGAACGTCCTGAGATAGGTTTCCTTTGGCCTTAACAGTTTGAATAATCGAGGAAACTTCCAAGCATTCTCCTACAATTGTTCCTCTCTTAAGAACAACAGGATAAAAATTTACGTTCATTATTCGAACTGGTATTACTCGACTGGCTTTGATCAATGATTTTCCTACAACAACTCCAGTACCAGTCTTCACATCATCATTCTTGGGCTCAAGCATAACAATATTCCCCTCGCAAAAACTACCATCTAATTGTGCTTGCACGATAGATTCACTTCGTTCTGGAAGGGTAACATCTTTAGCCATTAGTGCGCGCACAGCCTTGTCTTCTCGAGGGTTTAAAACAAGTTCTTCTTCATTGACCATCATTACTCCATTCTTCAAGTCAAGTTTAAAACCGTGCTTTTTCATTACGTCCATACCGAGTATTAATTCATCTTCAACGTCAGCTACCAGCGCACGATGTTTAATGGATGTATTTCCAATAGTGATGGTCATATCTATTTCTCCTAATGTGGTAGCTTGCTCTCCTGTTGCTGTGCGTAATCTCCACTTGGTTGGTTGAAGATGCGTCTTGCCTGTGTTCTTTACTAAATCGGGTCTAATTATAGTTTTTGTCGCACCCGTATCTAGTAACATTTTCAGTGGCCTTCCATTAACAGAGCCATTCACGTAGATGCTACTGGCTTGATGATGAAGGGATGCGACATAACTGATGGATAGTGGGGCTGTCAGATTACGAGTTGACGATTGCCCCTTCGCATCAACCCGACTAAGTTTTCCAACTCCTTTTCAGCTTTTGTCGATTCCATATGCTTTTGCATTTTTCGAAGAACTAAGTTTCTTTCTTTCAGCAACCACTTTATTTACAATTCGTCGCATTTTCTCTGCTAGGTCTTCCGTGTCTTCTTTTCTCTCGGCATCAATATTTCGCACTCGAGATTGATTACGTGAAGCTTGTTTGGCAGCTTCATGTTCTAGTGCATATGAGAGTGCGTCAATTAATGTTTTTGGGCGGGCCAATCGCAGTGCTTGCTGTGTTTCGCTGTCTCGAACTCCGTAGATAAATGCTTGAACGGCTAAGCACTCCAAAACGCTGTCTGGAGCTGCAGGATGTGCGAGACGAACCAAGCGAGCTACGTCGACTTCAAATTCTTGCAGGCTTTCTTTTGAACTCTGATAACGATTCCTCAGTTGCGTCTGGTATACCTGCTCCAGGTGCGCATTGCCGTACCGCATGTCCAACCGCTTGACTAGTTGGTCGTAGTCCTCTTGTTCTTCTTCCTTCAGCGTTTGTAGGATGTCGATGGCTTCCCCACGCAACGAGACAGTCAACGCTGTAGCCTTCTCTGTAGACGTCCAGTTATTTGCTTTCGTAGCCGCTTCAAATTGTTTTAAATAATTCGGCCACGAAGATTTTCCATCAAATTCCGGTGTATTGATGTGCATTGTTGTACAAGTATCAGGTTTTACTACTTTCTTTTCTTCGTGTAAACCTGACTTCACTACATCGGAATTCGACATTGACGACAATGTAATTTCAGTGAATTTTTCTCGTAATTCTTCAATCTTCTTGTCATAGTCAACTTTTAAATTCTTCAGTTCTTCTTCAGTTTTTCTAGAATTCTCCTCTAATTTTTGTTCTAAAGTTTGCTCCAAAATTCTAGAATTTTCTTCCATTTTTCTAGAACTTTCAATTAATTTTTCTTCTAAACTTCTAGAATGTTCCATTAATTCTTCTTTTAATGTTGTAGAATTTTCTGTTATTTCCAGTTTTAATTCTTCTTTTAGTGATCTGGAATTTTCTTCTGCTTTTCTAGAACTTTCCATTATTTTTTCTTCTAAACTTCTAGAATTTTCTGTTAATTCATCTAATTTTCTAGAACTTTCTTCTGTTTTTCTAGAACTTTCCTCAAATTTTTGTTCGAATTTTTGTTCTAATGTTCTAGAATTTTCTGTCAATTTATCTTTTAATGTTCTACAATTTTCTTCTATAAATTTATGAATATCGGATGGATCAAATAAGTATTCCTCAGGAGTTTCACCAGCATCGATTAATGCTTGCCGTAATCTTTCTTGAAGCACTGACTTCTTTCCTGATGTTTCCAAATCCCGCTCTTCCAGTTCTCTCTTGAGATCACTTACTTTTATTTCATTTAGTTTTAATTGTTTAGTCGCCATATTATTTATTTTTATTTAACACTTCACAGTTTATTAACCCCACACCTGACACCAATTGTAACGTTTTTATATTTATCTGGGTGAAGTGTAAATATTAGACACTTAGTATTAATTAAAATAAAAGTTTATTATAACGATAAATAGATATTAAATATAATTAAAAGATGATAAATATAACTATGTTCTAGAATTTTCTTCTATAAATTTATGAATATCGGATGGATCAAATAAGTATTCCTCAGGAGTTTCACCAGCATCGATTAATGCTTGCCGTAATCTTTCTTGAAGCACTGACTTCTTTCCTGATGTTTCCAAATCCCGCTCTTCCAGTTCTCTCTTGAGATCACTTACTTTTAATTCATTTAGTTTTAATTGTTTAGTCGCCATATTATTTATTTTTATTTAACACTTCACAGTTTATTAACCCCACACCTGACACCAATTGTAACGTTTTTATATTTATCTGGGTGAAGTGTAAATATAAGACACTTAGTATTAATTAAAATAAAAGTTTATTATAACGATAAATAGATATTAAATATAATTAAAAGATGATAAATATAACTAACACTACGATTAAACAAATATTAAAGACTAATTAAGAGTAAGAATATTATAAAACACTTAAACACTAAGATTATTTATTTCAACAATATATAGATCACTTATTTATTTATACAACTGTGTTTATTTATATTCAACACTTGTCTACTATCTGTTTATATTACCAACTGTTCAACACGCAACGCTTATTTATATCAGACTGTCCAGTGCCTTCGCCAACGGTGCTTATATACCGTAGCCGAAAATTCGAGAACTCACGAGAATACTTCTCGATATAATACAATAGGTTACATCAACCGCGTAATTAAGCAGGCGCCGGCCAGTCGGTTGCGTCATCGCTAACAATAGATGCTCGCTCGTCCCTGCGACCGCAGCGGCGACACCGACGGGGACAGAGGCGGTAACAGTGGCGGCGAGGGCGGGCACTGCACATTACAGTATATAGCCGGAATTGTAGTTCTGATTTTTAAGCCGTTGTTGCGGAGTCATAAGGCTTGGACATTGAAAGTGCTAGCCTGTAGCCTGCATTGGCGGATCCAGCGGGGGGCGATTGCCCCCTTCTTGGTGGTTGGTAAATTTTAATAAAATAATAATTTTAAAAAATATATTATCTCATAAATATCGTCCTTTGGTTACTTGATATGAAATAATTCAGGGCAAGTTGACAACTACTATGCTGGGCACCCCGTATCGGGGAATAGAATCGCCAGTCGTCAGTACGTCGGTCCACGGGCGCCGACTTTTCAAAATTTCCTTGGGGGCACAAATTTTTAATAATAAACAAAATCAAAACAATACATTACAAGAAAAATAAAATACTGGAAAAGGATGAAGAAAAAAAACCTAATTTTCAATTGATATTATTTTAAATTAATTGTATTATCTTCAATCTCAATAAAACTCAAACAGTTTATACTCTGTTCCATTGAAGCCATTCACAGATGGCGCTCACATCAGCGCCAGTTTTAAGTAAGTAGCCGAAATTACATTAAGTAAATTTGTCTCTTGTCTCTAATTTCAGCCAATCAGAGAGGTTAAAACTATTCCCTATTTTCTGCAATACTGAATGGCTTAAATGGAACAAAGTATACTTTTTTGTGTTTTGTATTAGTTACTGCTCTAATGTATTTTATAAATATGAATTAATTATTAAAAACAACGAAATTGTTTGTTTCTTGACATAATCCATGGCTAGTCTAAATAATAATCGTTTTGCATAATTTAGATGCAAAACTTAAATCTCTATAATTTGTTTGAAGTATTTTCATACAATAATTTGGTAAGGTTTGCGTAACGAAAAACTAATTGCCCATGTTAAAAGCCTATGTACCGCTTTTCATTTACACCCTGTAATTAATATTACATTAACTTTTTATTTTACTCGTACATTAAATTAAAGTTTTACCGAGAAAAAAAAATTGCTGCGATAAGGGAAAAGTGTCTTTGGGGGTATATTTCAGTATAATTCATTATAAAATGTCCAATCAAAACACAAACATCGTTATTGTTTTGCAACGAGTAACTAAAAAACAAATTCATAGAGATAATTATACATAGTACAGGAAAAGTATTTTTATTCCTATGTTAGATTTTATGATAATCGATTTGAGGACTCGTTTTTCAAAAGATATTCTCAATGCATTTCATGTAAGTGTTTTACTTCCCCATAATTTAACAACAATGAGTACAGAAGACTTGCAAACATCTACCAAAATATTGTGGCAAAAATATAAAATTATTTTATTAAATATACAAAACGTTAATTCACTGGAAATATTTGCTGCTGAATTAACTATGTGGCGCGCTAAATGTCTACGTTTAATTCAATCTCCTTCAAAGAAAATAAATTTAAAAAATGCTGTAGAAATATATTCCTCTATTGACTTTGATGTGTATCCAAATTGCCATACACTACTTGAAATATTATTAAAGTTGACTATTAGCATAGCCAGTGCAGAACGTAGCTTTTCCGCTATTAGAAGGCTGAGGACATGGCTGCGAAATAGGATGACAGAAGACAGGTTATTAGGACTGGCACTTATGCGTGTGCATCAAGACGTAGATATAAACATTGAAAATGTAATAAATCGTTTTGCTACTTCAAAAACGAAAAGAACTTATATTATAATTTAATTGATTTGTATGTTTTAATTTATCCTTTGTTATGCAGTATATTTACATATTATTATATTTTTGTTGTCAACATTACATTTCATTGCTGAAATAAACAAAAAATCGATTACTTAATTTTGTATTTCTGTACCTTGTTTTGAAAACTTATAAAGTCTTTATTCTGTGCTTTAAGCTTAAATTAATGAAATATTGCTCCTATTTTATAAAATTGTCATATTTTCATATTGTCTTTTAATTCGAACTAAGTTAAAGTTTTTTAATTCGCCCCCTCCTTGGACATTTCCTAGATCCGCCCATGGTAGCCTGTCTCCCTTCAATATTTCGGAAATAGGGGTGTATACTCTGTAGAAGTGGGGGTACTTGCCAGCCCAACTCACTGCCTTCTTCGTCTCCCATGTCGCGGGCAAGCTTACCTCACCGTGAAAGTAACATAACTTAAGGTGAAATGATACCCCAGCGCGCGAAATTCAAAGTTAGTAAAATGTGTAATATAATATGATTTTTTTTATACACAAATAAAGAAGGAACAATTTGTCATGAAAATAAAATAGTTTCAATAATATTTGTATTTATTTATTAACCCAAAATAATACTTTAAATATTATTTTTCATATATCTCCAGTTCAAAACGTATTTTTTTGATTAAATTTGCACTAAACATTTATAACAGGATAAGGAATAAAATATGTGAAAATTAAGAAAAACGACCTTCGGGAACAATTTTAAAAATCCAAAAACTTACTTTTTTCACACATTTTAATGCTTTTCTTCTATACTAAACCTACAATATTGTTCATACTTTAATATGTTTTGAAGAGTATTGTTATACATAACATATAAAAAAAATCGAAAATTATACTTCGAGAACATATTTAAAAAAAATAAAATGTTTAATTTTATTTTTTTTCTTAAGTGTGTGAAGTGCCATTTCTAAAAATAAATTACTGTTACGTACTGTACACATTTCAACATATTTCAGGTAAGTGTTTTAAATATTGATCGTTTAATACAGAAGATATTTGTAATTAAATCAAATTCGGTAAGTATATTCATGAAGTATAAGTCAGTGGCGCTATGAGTAGACCTAGCGGTGGATAGATAAACTATAAGGCAATCGGTGACTCCGTGGAAAATTGAAAAATTGAAGTGAATAACAACTACATGCGTTTAATTTAGCTTTATATATTAAATTTATACGCCGATATTTTACTTAAAAATACGAAGTAATTTTTTTAAAAAAATTCAAAGAAATTGATAGTGTTATTGTTCCTATAAATACAAAAAAATTATAGTTCCCAATAATCATTTTCATTAAAATATAAATTTTTATTAATTATTGTAGGTATAGGCTTGTTTATGCTTACTTCCTACTTCGTGACATTACAGCGTGAGGCGAATGACAATATTCTGGTATTCTGTAGGAACGGGGGGGGGGGGGGGGGGGGAGCGCTTGTATGTTGCAAAAAAAAATCGGACGTTGGGAAAGTAAAAATATCCTTTTGGAAAATAACATTCGATTACGAATTTTGTGTAACAGGTAAAGCAAGTAAAGCTATATCGCAGATTCAAAACACTATGTAGTGTTTTGAATCTGTGGCTTCATGTACGGGTTACGGGTATGGCGAGATACAGCCAGTACAGCGCACGGCAAGAGCCAAGCTAAACTAGCGAGCGTTAGTTTGTGTTTTCTATGCTAGCGAGCGATAAGCTACCTGGCCTGGCTGTTACGTAACACGTAACTAGGAACGGTAGGTAGGAACTGTGCACTGTGTTACGGACAAGGGTTGAGCGGCCAGGCGGGTGACTGTATGGGCGATGGACGAAGTTGCGTCCTTGCCTCTATTTTGTATGATTGTATGGTTTTCGATTCCAAATAGTACATTTTCTTTTGTAGATTGTAACAAAATAAATAAAATAGAAATTTTATATACTGCTTTTTTAATATTGATTTTTGGTTTTTACATACATATAATGTTTCTTGACAAAAAAAATAAATACCCGTATTTTTTTTCAATCGATTAATTATTTGTAGTTTATGAGAAAAATTTGGGGAAGGGATATGTGACGTCGCCATGGTAGGATCGTGAGGACAGCTAGACTGGGAGGAAAATAGATAGTTATAGCCAAATAATTAGATTTATCTTAATAAGGAGCTGGTATATATACAGAATATATTTCAGATTATACCCATTCAATTCTCTTTATCAAACTATGAACTTACATAACATTCTGTATATTGTCACGGGGAATGTCTGAATTTTTTTCTTTCGTTGTTTTGATAAATTAATATGTCTGATTTTTAAGTACATATAGTATTACGTCATCCGTCATTTTAATCGTTTTCTAACGCGGATATTGTAATATTAAAATATCATCGATGTATTGCATTTATCTGTTTTTTTTTTCGCATCTCACCATCGCGTGGAAATTTGATAACAATAGCAAATTTGGTCATACTTTTGCATATTAGCACTCAGCATTATAAACCATTTTTACAATTGTCACACATATTATTTTGCGTAAGATTATTTTTATTAAATTTATTATGTTTTGTCTCTAATTAGCTATTTAGGTACGTAACCGATGCTGTTGGATAAGAGCTACATTTAATGATACTGGTATTCACGTATTTTATTTCAGTTTATTTCTAGATTTCAGTGTGAGAACATCGATATTATAGTGATTCAGGTGAGAGAGTTAATCTAGCATGTGTATGATTGAGAGTGTGCATGGTAGCAGCAGGGAAGGCTGTAGTGACCCGCATCTGTGGTCGCCAACGGCAGCAGCAGTTAGGGCTGTAGTGATCTGATCCAGTTGGTTAAGAGGAATGTCTCCGGATCACCACCGAAGCGGCAGTGGTTCCGTAGTGGCCGCTCGTGTGAACCCGAGGATCGCCAGCGTAGCAGCAGGGAAGGCTGTAGTGACCCACATCTGGTGTCGCCAACGGCAGCAGCAGTTAGGGCTGTAGTGATCTGATCCAGTTGGTTAAGAGGAATGTCTCCGGATCACCACCGAAGCGGCAGTGGTTCCGTAGTGGCCGCTCGTGTGAACCCGAGGGTCGCCAGCGTAGCAGCAGGGAAGGCTGTAGTGACCCACATCTGGTGTCGCCAACGGCAGCAGCAGTTAGGGCTGTAGTGATCTGATCCAGTTGGTTAAGAGGAATGTCTCCGGATCACTACCGAAGCGGCAGTGGTTCCGTAGTGGCCGCTTGTGTGAACCCGAGGGTCGCCAGCGCAGCAGCAGGGAAGGCTGTAGTGACCCACATCTGGTGTCGCCAACGGCAGCAGCAGTTAGGGCTGTAGTGATCTGATCCAGTTGGTTAAGAGGATTGTCTCCGGATCACCACCGAAGCGGCAGAGGTTCCGTAGTAACTAGCGGTACTGCCCGTAGTTGCCAACATGTGTGTACGGTGTGTGAATGCCTGAACCTTTTGTAAATGATTGCCTCCTCACTGAGTATTTCTCATGTGTTAATTCTTTTACAGATATAATTACGGCGTGAAGGAGGATTCCGCGTGACCGGGTTCGGCCAGGCGACGGTCATCTAGATTTGTTATTATTTTTGTATTCATACTGTATATACCGGTTTGGGTGATAAATGTGTTTTAATATTCCTATTTTCAGCCCCAACATATAATCGTCATTTATAACACAATTCTCTTCAATTTTTTAATCAATTAATAACAATCAACAAAAATCAAGAAAAGACTAGTACGAGAACGTACAGAAAACTAAGATAAAACGAAAAACGAAAGAAACAAAAACAAACAATAATTGTGCTCGATAATAGAAACAAACCTTAAAATAACGGTAGAAGAGTTTATGTATCTATATGGAATAGAATTATTTATCTTATAATAAATATAATAAAAATTGCAAGAATATAACACACAAACGAAACCATTCCATCACGATAGTGGAACTAGGGATGCACACGATTAAGAAAAATCGATATTTGGCTTTCTTTACTTACATGTGTCGTCACAGTTTATTTGATGTCTACGTCTACCCTACTTTGGCGAAAATACTTCCATGATAACTAAGCGTGTAAATAAATGAACTAAAAGGGAAATGGTTTTCAAAATATTTATTTCTGGGATTCAATGTGTTTTAAATTCAGTGGTTACATTTAATTTTTAATAAAATATAGATTTTTGTGTAGTACCTACATTGTTGTTCTTTTACTAATCGTAAAATATGAGAACATATTATAGTTTATATTATTTTCAAGAGTGAAAAGTCGGAAATCAGTGCATATAATTTGTAAATATCTATGTTTAAAATATATATTTGATCCGACATTTATACAACATCGATTTTTGTTTAAGTACAACTTGAATTTTATCTCACAGCGCAAAGTTACCCTACCGCTGTGACATCGGAAAGGAAAGGGGATAACCGTACATTCTTGTTGTCTCCTATGACCACGATTTGAGCGGCGGTGACGGGTGAGGATCGGTCAGGCGGACGGTTGTAGGTGCAAACGTGTGTTGCGCTGTTGTGTGATTGTATGCTTTTCTATTCCAAAGACGCGCTTTTGGGGGTTTATAAAGTATATTTTCTCTTGTAGCTTGTAACATTTTAAAGTTAATATTTATTATTGTAACGGGAAGCGGTCGCCGCCGCCGTCACCAGCGCTGAGCTGGAGTCTAAGTTTAGCGATAACATAATCGCGCGAGCTACCTAACTGCGTAAACAAACGTCTCCCAACCTGTTTAACTATCTCGGTGATGTCATCTATTGTATTCGATGTTTTTATCTCGTGGAATATTCGAGTATATTCGAGAACAACGTCACCGGATTAAATAAACCCCGTCAGAAAAGGAATTCGACAGTTTGATATAAACAAATAGTCGACGAGTGGTGAACATAAGTGAAATAAATATTGTTCAAATAAATAATCAGTGTTTAAGCATTTAATAGTATTCTTAGTCTTAAATTAGTATTTAATATTTATTTAACCATAGTAATCGTCATTGTTATTATCTTTTAATATTTATTTATTGTTTTAATAAACATTTATTTTAATTATAATAATAGGGCTGTTGCAAGAATTTTTATATGCCTTCTAATTATTAAATTTATAAAGATATCATTCTTTAAATAGCCTCGAATTTGAAATTATCAGGAAATAATTAATTTTTGAAATTTGTATAATATTTTGAAAGAGTTACCCGATCTGAAACGGAATATGACTTCAAAGTACATACATCGCCTACTTTTATTTATTTAAAAACGTAGGCGATGAAGAAACTATTTTCCTATTGGCTGTGAATGACGTAATGTAAGTAATATGACGTGACAGGAGTGGGAAGTTGTTTTTATGGCTATTTTTGGCACCAATCTATTTATTTAATTACTTACGAAAATAAAATATTAAAATAAAAAATTTTATCAAGAAAAATATTGCATAAACTTTAATTTAAAGTACTTTTTGAAAAAGGTGAATCAGGCTCATTCTTTGATTTTTACACTTCACTTAAATATATAAAACGTTACATTTTTATAAAGTAAAAATCTGGTGTGGCCAACACAATACCTCCCGCCATTTACAGCCCGAGTAACAAAAAAGATTAAGTTAATCCTTATTTTTAGATTAGCGAATTTTACTCTAATTTTGACAGTTTATTTCTTAAAATATAGTCTATTTTAATCCAAGTAACTACCCTTTTTTTAAAACCCTCAACAGGATTAAATCGCAATTACACAGTAGGTTCAAATTCACACACATCCATGCCTTAGTGGGATTCGAACCCAGAGCCCCGAGCGCACTCATGACTTATGAGGAGTAGCTCTAAACATTAAGCCACCGGAGATATAATAAAATGAAGATTAAATTTTAAATACTGGGATAGAATAGATTTCACTAATTCAAAAATGAGGATTAGCTTAAACATTTTTGTGTAACTTTAATTTTTATTAATCTCAATCCATACCTACATACATATATATGTATATATATATATATATATATATATATATATATATATATATATATATATATATATATATATATACATATATTTACTTATGCTGGAAACTGTATTGAATTCCTTTTCTATTTACTTTTTCTTTTTAAAACGTTACTAATATTATTTTGAAATGATTAGCTCTTTGATAGTGACATTTATCTGTCAGTTACATACATTTGAATAACTGCGTTTTGTTTGTTTAAAGCGTATGCTCTGGATTTAAATTATAGATAATATTTTTTAATTTATCCATAAAATATATAGAAAAAGTATTAATGCAAATCTATAGAACATTTAATAATCTTTAATTTTTATAATAAAATTAATCTCGAAAAAATAACATTTCAAGGTATTTTTCGAAGAAAAACTATTTTGAGCTTCTAGTAAAATGCCATTTCCGCTTATCCGATTTTCACCAAAATCTAATGGGCTCTTTCCATTACAGGAAAAGTTCAAAATACAAGGTTTCAAAATTTTCTGAATAATAGTATTTGAGTTACAGTGGAGGATCCACACACACACATACACATACAGACATCATCGTGAAAATGTTAAAATTGGATTCTAGGGACCTTAAAACGTGCTGATTTACCAAAATCTCGATATGCGATTTTTAGCACGATCCCTATACCTCCCTTACCAAGGGTAGCGGGAGGTAAAAAGACAAAACATATTTTTCATCTTGATATTACAAGTTACAAGACAGGCGTCGCCAATTATATAGAAATCATTGTACATTAAACATTAAACAAGGCTTTAAAGATTTGGGTATTTGCACTCTACTATCTTGTAAACTCACTATATGACATACATCCAAATTAAATTTCATTTAAAATGGAAATTGCCACTATGCCACTGTTATAATATTAGATCTGCAACCTCATTGCGCAAACCTGCTTACGGGCTACAAAAGTCCATGAAATGTGCATTGAATTTAAATTTGTATAATAAACTACCCGAAAAAGTAAAAAATATGAATAAAAGAATAAAAAACATTCAAAAGTATTATTAAAAACTTTCTTATAAAATATGCGTTTTACAATATCGAAGAATAGTGGATCATGCTGAACTGAAAAATATTATGTAGGTAATACGAATACGAGTATAATATTAAATTTTTAAAAAAATTGTTTTTTATTTTCCAGTCTATCGTTACTCTTCCCAAAAAACGTTATTCTTGCAATATATTCTTAATATTTCAACTCGTACAAATAAACTATCTTTATACGTTCGTTAATAAATTTGAAAATATTGCCACACATATTTCTACTTTTGGGTTTGTGATTTGGAACAAGGTATGACTATTATCGAATAGATGGAGCATAGTAAATGTACAAAAATTTCTACTTTATCGACTCAGTCATAGTTATTCATCTCAGTGCCCACTAGCGCTCGCCTCGGCGTAGAAACAAATTAATCGGGGGTATCATTTCACCTTAATCTAGCGCACACAATGAACACCTGTAAAGCTTGAGCCATTACCATCATGTTTGTTTTTGCAAAAAGGAAAAAAACTGTAAACAAAATATAAAAACGATTATAACGGATTAAATTTTTTAACACGAGTTTTGTGCGTTCAGTTATGCAAAGGTATGTTTGGAACAGTTGCAAGCTAAAAATATCCAAATATTAAGTATCGACAGTAAATGGATATATTGGATTAATGTTTAGTGATGTACCTATTTGCAAGTTCAAATATAAATACATACATTTAGCTTAAAATGTATCCATTTAATTTACATTTAACTCTTGTGTTGAAAATACATATAAATTCACAGATCACCACTCACCAAAACAATCATGCCAACTTATTTCCGTAAAAATCGTTAGTTTTTACCAGACTCCTAACGAAGCCTTGAAAGTTTATCGTCACAGTGAAGAAAGTAATTTAGAACATGTAACTTGTAATCGTATGATAAAGAGCCCTTAATCGCTTTATAAATTTCATATGAGTATTTTGGTTATTTTTCTGTGCCTCATTCTATATGTTTACAAAAAGACAATTGACATTTTTGAACGCATGTAATATTACAATATTATAATTATTGTAATCAATTACCCTTCATACCTTTCGATATAGATTACTTAACGACGCAAGCATTAGTTTGGTTTTTTTTTGTTTGTTTTTTATAACTACTGTGAATATTTTATTCGATCATGATAATCAAAACAGGAGACACTGCCGTACTGTTGGGTATTATATTGAAAAGAACCTCAATATACATACATACATAAGAATCTTTCAAATTTCTTTATAACTTTATAATGGTACATCAAAGCGGAATGTTGCTAGGCACAAGGCACGCAGGTATAACTTTGGTATAATCTATATTATGCTTTGGAGACGTGGGCCGGATCTCTTGCATGTCTACAATATGTTCTCACATGTTTTGTGAAACACAAACTTTTGAGTAAGATAGCCCTTTGTGTTTGGCTTATCTATGAACGTACAATAGATACTATTTGCAAGTGAAATTTTTATCATAATATTCACTCAAGCACAGATTATCCTATGGGGTTATCGAGCGAAGAGCTATTACCCGATGAGCCATGACTGAATAATAGAATGATCCGACCGTCTTTAGCTTCATTTTAAAAACTTTTTTAGTTATAAATTCATACTGTAATCAAATACTTACGAAAATATAGATACTAAAAATGAAACATGAAGTGTACCTACTTGCAAACGTACTAAAATAATTATTGTATTTTGTATTTCCATTTTACTCATTTTTTAAACAGTCGCGTGGCATGGTGCAATATGTGAACGATTGTGACTGGGATGCCCCAGGTTCAATGCCGACCGTCGTCAAACTTGAACATTATTTTCAATTTTCAAACAGTACAAGTATAAATGTAACCCCTGTGGTGCTCTATCCACGATAGCTTTAAGAACCCATGACGTTAACACCTTATAAATGCCACCAACGGTACAGATAAGTATGATGTCTGCGGAAATTTTCGAATTTCGAAGTAAAGTAATAAGCCGCGAACAGTCAATAATAAGCCAAAATTTTAAATTATTACGTTAGAATTAATTTTTATGTACAACTTACAGCAATTTTTACGTTAATTGTTAGCCTCGATGTAGTTAATAAAATATTTAGATTACGTATAAGAAACCTTTAATTATGAGTTTAGAAAAAAACATATTATACAACTCTAAGAAAAAGTGTATTTTCTTTAATTGTGTCTGCTCTTACTTGGTGAAACTTACAATTCATTTTATTTTTTAATAATACTTGGTTTTATGTTTCACAATTATTTTATTAGATTACTAGTTTCGCTATAACATTAGCATCATCAGATCTTTATCGTTTAATTATAAATATATATATGTCTGTCTAAATTATATCAAATATATATATATATTTATAATTAAACGATAAAGATCTGATGATGCTAATGTTATAGCGAAACTAGTAATCTAATAAAATAATTGTGAAACATAAAACCAAGTATTATTAAAAAATAAAATAAAAAGTGTATTATTTTATTTTCATTAATACTCGGTCACGATTCGTTTGTTAAACTTTATATTTATAACTAAAAAGTAGAATTTGATTAATCTAAACAAAAAACTAATTGCATCTATCAAGAATGATGTGATTATAAATATATCTCCGTCTGAAAATGTTTGGACCACATTTACAATTAATCAAATTTATGAATTTAAAAGTGACGTTTTATATAATATAGGTGAACCCTACTATAAAATTATATACAGATGTGCAACGAAACGCGAACATAGGATTTTAAAAACGTGCGGAAACTTGCTTACCTGTACATTTTAGAGCAAAATAAAAAAAATGAAAAGATGTTTAAATTAATTTTTACTTTTAAAAGTGTACATTTAATGCAATATAATATCTGTAAAACTAGTTATTTAGAAAATAAAATAAGATATTTTCGTCAGAAATCAGATAGCCATGAAAATAAAAAACAAAATCTGACAGTTTAGTTCAGTATTATTGATGTTAATTGTTGTAATCATTGTATCTATATCGTTATAATTTAGCATTAAGTATTGTAATATTATGACCTTAAAAATTAATAATAGATGGCGTCTACGGTTAAATTTAACTAAAACTATTATGATTACCCCTTAACCTTAAAATTAATTTTAACAAAAACTAAATACGTATTTCGAGAACTAAGTTCTCATCATCAGTAGTACAATAAGTGAAAGTTAAACAGAGTAGTCAAGACTCTTAAGAGTTGTTAGGACCTCTGACATGGTTGACATGTTGAGTAATCTTGACTACTCTGTTTAACTTTCACTTATTGTACTACTGATGATGATAACTTAGCTCTCGAAATACGTATTTAGTTTTTGTTAAAATTAATTCTAAAGTTTTAGTATTATGACCTTAATAATTAATATTTTCTTTTAATTGTTTTCTTTTATTTCCATGGCTATCTGATTTTTGACATATATATCATATTTTTTTACTACATATCTAGTGCTACAAATATTTTATTGCATTAAATGTAGACTTTTTAAAAGTAAAAATTAATTTGAAACAACTTTTCATTATTGTACTAAAATGTACAGGCGAGTAAATTATCACATTCTGTATTGTGATTACATTGTTCGTCTAAAACATAAAAAAATATGTAGGTTTGTTTTTGAAAGGAAAATTAAAAAAAATTAATGTGGCCAGTACATTACTTTCCCTCAATTTTGTGTATTTTGTACATATTCCATACATCAGTTAAGATTCTATATTTCCAGTCGAATTACTTCATAAAGAAAATGTTTAAATTGCACTTGACACGGACATCTGTCAATTCGAAGTATCTGATTATAATATTAGCAGTTTTCAAGGTTATAATGCCATAGCTGGCTGATTTATGGAATTTAATATCTTTATAATTTTTTAACTGTATATCTACTGAATATGAATAAAAAATGTAATCAATAAAATATGATTTAATATTTATAGTAACATAAAATGTAAAAAACATATATCTAAATGCGACTTTTCAAATAAAAAAACTGCTAAGAACTTAAGATGAAGGTACTTCCGGTTGACCAATTTAACCAATATCTAAACAACTCATCATATGGATGTAAAGAAGAGGAATACCAAAGAATTATAATATTTGGATAGTAGTGTTGGAATAATTGGCCCTGAAAAAATCGTCACACACACACACACACACACACACACACACATATATATATATATATATATATATATATATACAGACATCGAAAAATAGGAAACTCGTATTCTAAGGATCCTAAAACGTGCTTATTAATTACAAATTATATTTATTACGTCTGTATATTATTACGGAAATTTCAGTCGTATCTTTCGTCATTGTACATGGATATAAAATTATTTTAGGAATAAAAAGTAAAATAATACACTTTATTTTTATAGCATCATATAATAAAGTTTATTTTTTCCTGTACGAGTACAGTTGTTCATTTATTGATGATATTAGCAAAGATACATATCTCCCATTTCTTAATTAATAAACGCAAGTGTGTAACTAATTAATCTTGTTTTTTTGCTCTACGATGACTAATAAATAATTAAAAATATATGCAATAACTCACATTATTGCAGTACATCAATATATTTTATAATTAGGTAGGTGTATAATATCCACCTTATATGAGGTATAGAGATCGTGCTAAAAATCGCATATTGAGATTTAGGTAAATGACCACGTTTTAAAGTCCCTAGAATCCAATTTTAATATTTTCACATATATATATATATATATATATATATATATATATATATATATATATATATATATATATATATATATATATATATATATATATATATATATGTATGTGTGTATGTGTGTGTTTGTGTGGGTGTATTTATGTATGGATGTGTGTGTGTGTGTGTGTGTCCTCTACTCAAATACTATCATTCATTATTCTAAAATAAGAAGAATCCATTAGATTCTGGTGTAAATCAGATAACCGGAAATGGTATTTTACTTGAAGCTCAAAATATTTTTTCTTCAAAAAAATTCCTTCAAATATTGTTTTTTCGAGATTTGTGTTATTATAAAAATTGAAGAATACTAAATATTTTATGGATTTGCATAAATACTTTTTTATGTATCTTATGAATAAATTTATTAAATTGTCTATAATTTATATTCCGGAGCCTAGGCTTTAAACAAGCACAACTCGTTAGTTACACAGTTCATATCATAAAAAAATTATGTAACTGACAGATAAATGTCACTGTCAAAGAACTAATCATTTTATATTAATAATAGTAACGTTTTAAAAGAAAATAGTAAATAGAACCATAGTTATATGGAATGCAGCTTATTACAGTTTCCAGCATAACTAACATGTAAGTGTGCATATTGAAATTAATAAAAATGAAATAGCGGGAGGTATTGTGTTGGCCACATTAGATTTTTTAAAAGCCGATTATGTGACATGTTGACAGTTTGAGATTCGAATTACTTACATATTTGCTATTTTATCGGCTGACATTTACGTTATGAGATGTGAAATTTATGTGGACTCAATATATTCTTGCAATCTACTTGTAGATCGGTACCAATTTTATCGTGAGGAAGAAAAAATCTAAAATTGGCAATTATTTTTGTAAATGCCTAAATACGCATTTCGGAGCCAAATATGAGTTCAAAGCGAATATTAGTAAAAAAAATTGAATAAACGAATTGCATCCAACAGAACTAGATTTGTCCAACGTTAAATTCGAACCCCACCTTCATCCCTGTTAAAACCAAGTTAGTGGAGTTCTTACTGTCCCTGAAAAGTTAGCGATGTTACAATAACCAACGTCCTAAGTGATTATTATTTTATTTATTCTTAGGATTTATATAATTAAAAATTTTAAATTGAAATAATTTTGTTTTTATATGCATTTTTATATTTTATATTATACCCTTATTATATTTAATAAAATTCGTAATAAAATCAAAGTTCGCATGCGGCTCCGAAAATTTTCGGAACAGCTCAAACTGCAGCCTTCATATCTTCACCAATATCTAAATACATAAATCAAAGATCGCTCGTAAGTCGTAATTGTACCATACGTATGCGTAGACGTAATCCGACGTACCACAAAACAAATTCTGAATCCCCTTGCACCACCAATCACCCGGGTTCATTTTAGTAAATTTATTCTACCATGGCGCCCGGAAAATACGCGCGGCCAATAGCTGAACTATTTCGTACTTTGCAAGCCCCAGAAACTCGGTTTTCATATATCCAGATTCATTAATAAACTACACTTCATTTAGAAACTAAATTTTGAACACACAATGTATCTAGTAATATCTAGTAAAATAACAAATTTTTATAAAAGTCTGTTTTCAAATATCCATGGTATCTAAAATTTCTATGATTAATATAATTCTGTTAAACATTAAAAATAGTCATTTGACTAAATATTAGATATAAAGAAACAAATATGCAAAGAAATATGTATAAATGTTGTTTGTTTTTAAATTAATCTGGATTAAAATTTGAGTGTTTGCCATGCAACCGGTAATACATTTCAAACGCGCTCTTAAGAACCAACACGTAGCGGTAAGTATATAAAGTTATTGCTTGGAAAGTAAATTGAATGCTAAAAGTTAAATTGTCGTAGGTGTTTTCCACAGAAAATATGAAATTTTAAACTTTATTTTATGGTTTCCTCACCTTAAAATTGGTACTTATCGATCGACTCGCTTCGAGGAGTAGAATACAAAAATTTATTGGGTAGGTACATATAATTTTTATATCCCATAAAGTAAACATTTACCATCTTACTCTCGTATTTTTCGTTTTCTCATTCCCTGTGTTTGATCAACGCAATTGCAAAATTTTCCATAAAAAAATTATTTAATATTTTTGCAAGCATATGAGTGAGTCTATTGTTTCTCTATCAATATTTTTTGTCTATGGAAGTAATAATTATAATATAAAGAAAAGAATAAAATTTGACAAAAGTTAAAAATGTTCTTCAATTTCTAATAATGTACGTATATATAGATACCGGGTTTCTACTTTTTGTGGACCATAGGAAATACAATGGTAAAATTTTCATATTGCTGTAAATTCTACCCTACTCATGTTAGAACAAAAGAGTAAATACACAAAATGTTCAGAATTAAAAACTGCATCTAACACATCCAAAATTATTGTTTACATACGTTTCGTTTGCGAAAGATAAGCAAAATAAAAGTAACAATTTTTAGCTGTTTACAGAGTGCCATAAGTAATAGGCTATCCAAACAGCTGTTCCGTGTCGCTGGTCGCGCCATCTGATGGATTTCCCGTTAAATATTTCTGGGAGGGATTTATTACGTGTAGAATGGCGTTTTATATATACACAAACCGTTTTGGTAGTTTAAAATATATTTGAAGCACCACTTGAAATAGAAAATACGTGTGTTATCATAAGCTGTGATTTTGAAAACGTCGACATATCTTTCTTATACGTTTGCGCGGTAAATTCGCGCCAGTGTGAAGACTGTCAGACTATCACTACTTGTCACTGTGTACTTTTAGTCGACGATAATTTGGAAAATATATCCCGTTAATTTGGGAGAACCGTTAGTTAATATATAATTTGTGTATTCCATTTATTTACATGTTTCTTGAACTTTGACGTATATTTTTGTCAAGGACTGACCTTGATAAAGATTTCCTTCGTGCGTTTTGTGTAAAGTTGTCTACTAATAATTTATCGTAGATCTCATAAATAGGTATTATACAATTATACGTTCAATAGAATGTATATTTCATAGATATTTTATTTTATTTTTCATTATTGTTATCAAAGGCACACAGATATGTATTGTCCTATAACCTATTTTGAATCGAAGTATTTTGTTCCTAAGTTATAATTATTGAACTAAATTTTTTATTTATAAAACCACAAAATAAAAAAAAGACTTTAAAACCATGATGTGTGCTTGAGAAATATGTACTCAGATTTTAAATAAAATTCAACTGTACTTATGTCATTCGACGAACCGATGTTATCCATTTTTGCCGCCTTACCTGTTCCCAAGGTTAATAAGGGAAGGAGTAAAAGTGAATCATATTATCCCTATTATATTTAGATTATTTGCACTCTACAACACAACATGGTTGATGGCTTTTTACCACGGGTTTCGTTGCTCATCGTGTGTTTACGAGCTGTCATCCTAACCTCCTCCCAGCCCTAGTGTTAAAAAATCAGCGAGTGCCGCGACCATACGTACTTGGTTAGCCTATTGCATAAAATTTTAAACAACTGTATTGCTTGAGTTTGGCAAATGACATATGTTATATAGTTTTAATAATTACTGAATTTATTCATTTATTTATCAATAAGCATAGATACATTTAACTTCGCAGAAATATCTCAATGGAATAATATTACCAATTAATAAACTTTTATTTGTCACAGTCAAACAATACGATTATTTCAATTGTTGGTTTTGTCTTGCATGGCACTCTGTAAAAAGCTTAAAGACGGATATTTTATTTTATCTTTATCTCATGACAAGAACTTATTTAATCAATAAATTTTGGCTCATTTGAGGCAGTATTAATTCTGAACATTTTAGGAATTGACACTTTAGTTTTAAATTAATAGGGCAGAATTTCAACTATATGAAAATTTTACCATTGAATATGACGTATTTGGTTTTACCTTGTATGCACTCTACCTAATCATTTGGTATAAAATTATATACATATACATTAAAAAATATTTTGTACTTTTCTTTGTAAAACCGTTTCTTATAAAATACTATAATAAAACGTTGATATATTTGAATTATAAATAAAATAAATAAATAAATAAATATATCATCACGGCATATTACCCATTGCTGGGTGTGCCAATCTGCTTTGTATACAGAATTCGGTAATGATGAAATATTTGTACCGTGCGGGCGTTTACCAGGCGTCACCTCACGGGCACTCATTGCTGACGTGGAGAGTGCACCACAGGGGTCAATTTTGTGCCATTTAAAATTTGAAATATTTGGCGTCAGTCAGGATCGAACCCGGTTCCCCAGATTCGCGAGCAGACACTCAGGCACGCGGCCACGAATTATAATATAATATTGCAAGAGTGTAAGACTATCTTGCTACTCTTATATTTTTCTTGCAAGGCATATTCTTGTCTTATCTTGTTCTTGCCTTGCATTTTGTGCAAGAATAAGAAAAATGCAACAGTCTCGTGAAACTAATGGCGACATAAGTGCACCGTTGAAGGCTTGTACCAGGCTTCGCCTGATGGACTTTAAAAGCTGTCGTGGAAAGTACACCACAAGGTTTACTTTTGTGATTACGAAAAATTTTGGGCGGTCTATTAAAAACATAACGTATGTATTATTTATTCATGCAAAGTTAATACGTCATAACTATGCGTATACCTGCATTAAAATTGTTTGGAGTCTTAAATAAATTTTGCTAATGCAGTGATGTTTTCTAATTTTAAATTTATGATTATATTTAAGGCCGGTACTTCAATCTCCTGATAAAGGATCAATTAATTTAATGGCCAGATAAAATTAAAATATCGCATCAATATTAGAGCGTAAATTGACAAAATTATACACTTGTCAATTATATGATGCAATATTTTTTTTATCTGGTAGTTAAATTAACTTAACTTTACCAATAGTTTAAAGTACCGGCCCTTAAGAATATATAAAATAAAACAAAACTTTTATTCTTAGTTTAATAAAGGACAGAATAAATTAACCTCCATGCTAAATGTATTTAAATTAATATATTTTAATCTATAATTTGTTTCGTTTAACCTATTCAGTATTGCAGAGAATAGGGAATAGTTTTAACCTCTCTGATTGGCTGAAATTGGAGACAAGCAACAACTTTACCCAATGTACTCGTAATATCGAGTACGAGAATTGGCGCTGATGCGAGCGACATCTACTGAAAGGCATACGTATATAATTCATTTTATGCAATGTACTGGCGGATAACAGTAATATGTCAATAGGTTTGTTCGCTTCGCTGCTCTGCGTCTACGATTTACTGCCGTTCCCATATAATTTGTATGGACGTTGCAGTAAACCGTAGACGCAAAGTAGGAAAACAAACAGACATAATATGTCATAATACGGTAGTATATTAATAAAAAAACTTGTTTTATAAGGTAATCTGTTAACATACGAGTCCAAGTTTTACAAAGGACGAGTGCGTCACCAGGCCTTATGGAACATGTTTTTATATCGAGGTAAATTTATATTTTTTTTGATTATAACAAAATGCAACTTGTCAAAAATATGACTTGGTGTTTTTTATCAGTTATGTTGGTGGCGCTTCTTGTTGCCACTGTTAGCTTCGTAGATGAAAACTGATTGTTGACTGATAGCAATTTGAGTTTAAGGGTACATGTTATTCATCTGTCAGGTATGAAAGCAGTAATACTACCTCTACAAACGAAAAACGCCAAAAAGAGTGCGTTTATATACCCATAAAGTGCGTCTTAACGACGTGTTTTCAGTGCGTTTATAGACCCACGGAGACACCAAAATACAATTTAAAAGCAATATTACTTTTGTAAATATCTATTTTAAATTAACTAAAGTTATGTATATAATATTGACAGTCATCTAATTATCAAATAATTATTCTTGTTTCAGCAAGGATGTATTACAAAGCGGAAAACATGCATAATAATAAATTTTTAATTGTGTGTACTGTAGAATTATTTGCATTACTCATTTTTTTGCATAAACTATGTGCTTTTTATTCTTCCTAATAATTCCATATCTTGTAATGAAATGAATAAGATAATAAATATTTCAATGACAAATTTAATTAGAACAATTATTTACGTAATGATCTAGATTTTAATAAAAAAATCTGATGAACATTTTGTAATTTAATTTAATTCCAAATTAACATCCATGGTGCATAATGCGAATATATGTGTAAAAAATTGGAATAGGATAACAAACAAAGTAAATTGAAAGTAAACACGAAGATTTAGAACTTTTACTCAAAGTTTATTTTAAAATTTAATTAAAACACTGACATGCTTAGTTTTTTTAGACTTGGGAGTTCTAACATACCTACCTTTGTTTTAATTAAGCTCTCCAGATTAAACTTCTTTTGGAAAAGTTTGAGCAAATGTTCAAATTACAATATTATTTTTAATATAAAGATATTTGCAGTACATTTCGGGAATCTAATTATGTTTCTTTTTCGTTTATCTTATATTTAAGACATAATAGATGTAACATAATGACAGTGGCGGATATACGGATAGACAGTTGATGCGGCCGCCTCAGGCCCCAAAGCCCCAAACGACAATAATATATTATATTATACAGGATGTTCTGTAAGTAATGTGCCATACGTTACCACTTCATAAACAAGGTTGCAATGTATCTGCAATAATTTCTTTTCTAATGTGTTTGGTACAATTATAAAAGCATATCAAAGTAGACCGATAAGAATAATTTTTTGAATAATAAATAATTTAAAAGTCACTTTAGTTTGGGAGAAAACAATAACACTTGTCATTTTTAAAGGTTTGAAGTCAGAGACGGAGTAGGGATAAAACATTTTTTATTGATGGCAAAAATAGTTATGTTATAACAAATGTTAAAAGTTTTCACCATTTTGTCAGTAGCGTCTCATAGCAGTACCACTGTTTTAGCGTACTTCTCCGTACACCCATTGCATGTCGGTATACTCTTGGTTAGTGAAAGTGACAGAGGCAGAATTATTATTATTATTACTATTACTATTGCTATTACTATTACTATTACTATTACTATTACTATTACTATTACTATTACTATTACTATTACTATTACTATTACTATTACTATTACTATTACTATTACCATTACTATTACTATTACTATTACTATTACTATTACTATTACTATTACTATTACTATTACTATTACTATTACTATTACTATTACTATTACTATTACTATTACTATTACTATTACTATTACTATTACTATTACTATTACTATTACTATTACTATTACTATTACTATTACTATTACTATTACTATTACTATTACTATTACTATTACTATTACTATTACTATTACTATTACTATTACTATTACTATTACTATTACTATTACTATTACTATTACTATTACTATTACTATTACTATTACTATTACTATTACTATTACTATTACTATTACTATTACTATTACTATTACTATTACTATTACTATTACTATTACTATTACTATTACTATTACTATTACTATTACTATTACTATTACTATTACTATTACTATTACTATTACTATTACTATTACTATTACTATTACTATTACTATTACTATTACTATTACTATTACTATTACTATTACTATTACTATTACTATTACTATTACTATTACTATTACTATTACTATTACTATTACTATTACTATTACTATTACTATTACTATTACTATTACTATTACTATTACTATTACTATTACTATTACTATTACTATTACTATTACTATTACTATTACTATTACTATTACTATTACTATTACTATTACTATTACTATTACTATTACTATTACTATTACTATTACTATTACTATTACTATTACTATTACTATTACTATTACTATTACTATTACTATTACTATTACTATTACTATTACTATTACTATTACTATTACTATTACTATTACTATTACTATTACTATTACTATTACTATTACTATTACTATTACTATTACTATTACTATTACTATTACTATTACTATTACTATTACTATTACTATTACTATTACTATTACTATTACTATTACTATTACTATTACTATTACTATTACTATTACTATTACTATTACTATTACTATTACTATTACTATTACTATTACTATTACTATTACTATTACTATTACTATTACTATTACTATTACTATTACTATTACTATTACTATTACTATTACTATTACTATTACTATTACTATTACTATTACTATTACTATTACTATTACTATTACTATTACTATTACTATTACTATTACTATTACTATTACTATTACTATTACTATTACTATTACTATTACTATTACTATTACTATTACTATTACTATTACTATTACTATTACTATTACTATTACTATTACTATTACTATTACTATTACTATTACTATTACTATTACTATTACTATTACTATTACTATTACTATTACTATTACTATTACTATTACTATTACTATTACTATTACTATTACTATTACTATTACTATTACTATTACTATTACTATTACTATTACTATTACTATTACTATTACTATTACTATTACTATTACTATTACTATTACTATTACTATTACTATTACTATTACTATTACTATTACTATTACTATTACTATTACTATTACTATTACTATTACTATTACTATTACTATTACTATTACTATTACTATTACTATTACTATTACTATTACTATTACTATTACTATTACTATTACTATTACTATTACTATTACTATTACTATTACTATTACTATTACTATTACTATTACTATTACTATTACTATTACTATTACTATTACTATTACTATTACTATTACTATTACTATTACTATTACTATTACTATTACTATTACTATTACTATTACTATTACTATTACTATTACTATTACTATTACTATTACTATTACTATTACTATTACTATTACTATTACTATTACTATTACTATTACTATTACTATTACTATTACTATTACTATTACTATTACTATTACTATTACTATTACTATTACTATTACTGTTACTGTTACTGTTACTGTTACTGTTACTGTTACTGTTACTGTTACTGTTACTATTACTATTACTATTACTATTACTATTACTATTACTATTACTATTACTATTACTATTACTATTACTATTACTATTACTATTACTATTACTATTACTATTACTATTACTATTACTATTACTATTACTATTACTATTACTATTACTATTACTATTACTATTACTATTACTATTACTATTACTATTACTATTACTATTACTATTACTATTACTATTACTATTACTATTACTATTACTATTACTATTACTATTACTATTACTATTACTATTACTATTACTATTACTATTACTATTACTATTACTATTACTATTACTATTACTATTACTATTACTATTACTATTACTATTACTATTACTATTACTATTACTATTACTATTACTATTACTATTACTATTACTATTACTATTACTATTACTATTACTATTACTATTACTATTACTATTACTATTACTATTACTATTACTATTACTATTACTATTACTATTACTATTACTATTACTATTACTATTACTATTACTATTACTATTACTATTACTATTACTATTACTATTACTATTACTATTACTATTACTATTACTATTACTATTACTATTACTATTACTATTACTATTACTATTACTATTACTATTACTATTACTATTACTATTACTATTACTATTACTATTACTATTACTATTACTATTACTATTACTATTACTATTACTATTACTATTACTATTACTATTACTATTACTATTACTATTACTATTACTATTACTATTACTATTACTATTACTATTACTATTACTATTACTATTACTATTACTATTACTATTACTATTACTATTACTATTACTATTACTATTACTATTACTATTACTATTACTATTACTATTACTATTACTATTACTATTACTATTACTATTACTATTACTATTACTATTACTATTACTATTACTATTACTATTACTATTACTATTACTATTACTATTACTATTACTATTACTATTACTATTACTATTACTATTACTATTACTATTACTATTACTATTACTATTACTATTACTATTACTATTACTATTACTATTACTATTACTATTACTATTACTATTACTATTACTATTACTATTACTATTACTATTACTATTACTATTACTATTACTATTACTATTACTATTACTATTACTATTACTATTACTATTACTATTACTATTACTATTACTATTACTATTACTATTACTATTACTATTACTATTACTATTACTATTACTATTACTATTACTATTACTATTACTATTACTATTACTATTACTATTACTATTACTATTACTATTACTATTACTATTACTATTACTATTACTATTACTATTACTATTACTATTACTATTACTATTACTATTACTATTACTATTACTATTACTATTACTATTACTATTACTATTACTATTACTATTACTATTACTATTACTATTACTATTACTATTACTATTACTATTACTATTACTATTACTATTACTATTACTATTACTATTACTATTACTATTACTATTACTATTACTATTACTATTACTATTACTATTACTATTACTATTACTATTACTATTACTATTACTATTACTATTACTATTACTATTACTATTACTATTACTATTACTATTACTATTACTATTACTATTACTATTACTATTACTATTACTATTACTATTACTATTACTATTACTATTACTATTACTATTACTATTACTATTACTATTACTATTACTATTACTATTACTATTACTATTACTATTACTATTACTATTACTATTACTATTACTATTACTATTACTATTACTATTACTATTACTATTACTATTACTATTACTATTACTATTACTATTACTATTACTATTACTATTACTATTACTATTACTATTACTATTACTATTACTATTACTATTACTATTACTATTACTATTACTATTACTATTACTATTACTATTACTATTACTATTACTATTACTATTACTATTACTATTACTATTACTATTACTATTACTATTACTATTACTATTACTATTACTATTACTATTACTATTACTATTACTATTACTATTACTATTACTATTACTATTACTATTACTATTACTATTACTATTACTATTACTATTACTATTACTATTACTATTACTATTACTATTACTATTACTATTACTATTACTATTACTATTACTATTACTATTACTATTACTATTACTATTACTATTACTATTACTATTACTATTACTATTACTATTACTATTACTATTACTATTACTATTACTATTACTATTACTATTACTATTACTATTACTATTACTATTACTATTACTATTACTATTACTATTACTATTACTATTACTATTACTATTACTATTACTATTACTATTACTATTACTATTACTATTACTATTACTATTACTATTACTATTACTATTACTATTACTATTACTATTACTATTACTATTACTATTACTATTACTATTACTATTACTATTACTATTACTATTACTATTACTATTACTATTACTATTACTATTACTATTACTATTACTATTACTATTACTATTACTATTACTATTACTATTACTATTACTATTACTATTACTATTACTATTACTATTACTATTACTATTACTATTACTATTACTATTACTATTACTATTACTATTACTATTACTATTACTATTACTATTACTATTACTATTACTATTACTATTACTATTACTATTACTATTACTATTACTATTACTATTACTATTACTATTACTATTACTATTACTATTACTATTACTATTACTATTACTATTACTATTACTATTACTATTACTATTACTATTACTATTACTATTACTATTACTATTACTATTACTATTACTATTACTATTACTATTACTATTACTATTACTATTACTATTACTATTACTATTACTATTGCTATTACTATTACTATTACTATTACTATTACTATTACTATTACTATTACTATTACTATTGCTATTGCTATTACTATTACTATTACTATTACTATTGCTATTGCTATTGCTATTGCTATTACTATTACTATTACTATTACTATTACTATTACTATTACTATTACTATTACTATTACTATTACTATTACTATTACTATTACTATTACTATTACTATTACTATTACTATTACTATTACTATTACTATTACTATTACTATTACTATTACTATTACTATTACTATTACTATTACTATTTTTATTTTTTTATTTATTTTATTTTCCGTACAAGGAGAACCAACAGTCGGCTGACCAATAACAGATTCTCACGAACAATACAAATACTTATACAAATACAAAATTTTATCAATCACACAGAATAATTATGGTGATACAACATAAACATAGAAAAGTAACGAGAAAAATAATGAATTATTGTGCATATCTATGAGATTTCTTTTACAACGGCAGATTTGAATTGCGAAAAAGAAAGGTGAAATATGTCTATATGACTAAACATTGAATTGTATGAATTAATAATTCTGTTGATTACAGAATGCATTGAAATGTTTGTGTTAGACTGTTGTGTATGAAATAAACATTGTTGTCTAGTATTTCTACTTGGTATGTGAAAGTTAATCAGGCATAGTATATTTAATGTGTCATACATGTTATTTACAGTTTTGTATAAAAAGATCATATCATTTATTAATCGTCTATTTCTGAGTGGTACAATATCGAAATATTGCAATCTCTCAGAATAACCTTGAATGTTGACATTAAATTTAATACACAACAGTCTAACAATTTTTTTTTGAATATTTTCTAATAGATTAATGCTATTATTGTAAAGCGGGTTCCATATAATGGAAGCATATTCTAACTTTGATCTTACAATACTATTGAATAAGTAAATTAGAGACTTTGGGTTTTCAAAATGTTTGCTGTGACGTAAGATGAATCCAAGTACTTTATAGGAATCTTTAACTATTTTGTTGCAGTGATACCCGAAAGCCAATGTAGGTTCAAAGTTAATTCCAAGATCTCTAATTACTGATTTATTTTCCAATGCGACATTATCAATTTTATAATTACAATTTATCTTATGGCGATTTCTAGTGAAATTCATGATGTAGCATTTGGATATATTAAGTGATAAATGATTTTCTTTACAGTATTCATGCAAGCGGTTTAAGTCCTCTTGAAATTTATTACAGTCTTCAATATTTCTTATAGATTTATAAATTTTCAAATCGTCTGCATACAAAAGAAAATGACAATTCTTGAAACATTTGTATATATCATTGATAAATAAAAGAAATAGTAAAGGGCCAAGGTGTGAGCCCTTTGGTACACCTGATAGAACATGAAATAGAGTAGACTTAAAACCGTTGCAGTATACGAATTGAGATCTGTTAGATACGTATGATTCTATCCATCGAAGTAAGGAGCCATGAAATCCTAATGATTTTAATTTACATATTAATGTGGGAAGATGTACCCGATCAAATGCCTTGCAGAAATCAGTGTAAATAACGTCTACTTGGGTTCTATTGTCCATGTTTTCGCTTAGAAATGTGATAAAAGGAATTAAATTAGTTGAAACAGATTTACCTGCACAAAATCCATGTTGTTCCGGAATAAGAATAGAGTAACAGTCAGATTTTATTTTTTCAATCACTAAGGCTTCAAAGATTTTACCAAATGTTGAAATAATTGATATTGGTCTGTAATTGGTGACGTTATTAATATCCCCTGATTTGTGAATAGGTATAATCTTTGACAGTTTCCACCTATCGGGAAAAACACCGGACTTAAGAGATTGGTTAAACAGAATTTGCAAAGGTGACGTTAGATAAGCGGCACATGTTTTAATGAAGGAACTTGGGATTTGATCCGGGCCACATCCTTTGTTAGTGTTGAGATTTGACATGTAATTAAAAATTTCTTCCTCACTTAGCTGAATAGAATGTAAATTAACTAAATTTGTAGGACTTTCAACAACATTCGCCTTATTCTTATCATTACTGTTTACAAAGACAGTTTTAAAATAATCAGCAAAAAGATTACTGACCGAATGACCATCGAGAGCTTCCTCATTTCCATAAACCATGGTGTTAGGAATCCCACCCTTTTTACGCATAGTTTTAGAGTAAGACCAAAAATATTTGGGATCTTTGTGAATATTATTTTCAACATTTTGCATAAAAGAACGGAAGTCTTGTTGCTGTTTAATTTTAACCCTGTTACGCAACAAAGAGAAGGAAGTATAGTCTGAGATTCTCCCATAATTTTTCCATCTCTTATGAAATTTTTGTTTTTCACGTAACATTTTAATTAGAGATTTAGAAAACCATTTTGGGTGAGAATTCAGTATGATTAGCTTAAATGGTACAAAATTATTTATTAAACTGTCCAGTATATTGTAAAATGTATCCAGATTCTCATTCACATCATTATAACATAATTTAACATTTCAGTTGATTGCAGACATTTTATAGATCAATTCCTCATAATTACATTTATAAAAGTTGGGTCGAAATTCATTATTAAATTCTAGATTTTTATGATTTTTCATAGTAATATATATATCAAGCGGCGGATGATATGGATCGATATTTGATATAGGAGAATTACTCAGACCAACTTGACAATTATTATTGCTCAGAACAAGATCAAGTATCTTATTGTGTGAGTTCAATATTCCATTGTACTGACATAAGTTAGAAAAATTTATTGTATTTAAAAGTTCATTATGAATATCGTCACATTTTACTGTTGATGGTTCGAAGTAATTGAGATAGGGGGACCACTGAATATTAGGAAGATTGTAGTCACCAACACTTAATATAAAGTCATTGCACTCACTCAAACAGATGTCTTGCAGTTTCTGAAAGTGTTCAATATATAAATTTGAAGAAGTTGCTGGGGGGATATATACCGCACATAAATGTAATTTAATATTTTCAAAAATGATAGTCACCCATATGTCCTCACATGATGAAAACCATGATGGTTGCACTTTACATTTTAAGGATTTTCTAACAAGTATCATTACACCACCACCTTGAGTTCGAGAGTCATTTCTATCGCGCCTGTACACCAAATACTGATTCACGTTGCAAATTTCAGAATTTAAAATTGAATCATTTAACCAAGTTTCACTAAATATCACTATGTCATAAGAATTAAGTGCTAAATTATTATAAATATTATTTAATTTAGTTTTAATACCTCTGAAGTTCTGATAATAAATGTTAAGGTCCATGATGAATTTACCGAAAATTATATGGTTAAGTTATTATTAAAACAAATCATTTAATTTTATGTAGGTCGGTTTCATTATTTATTATTAAGATAGGCGATGTTTCACACTTACGTACATATATTCTTGCAGATTTCACCCAAACAAATTTATAATTAAGTTTCCTGGCTTTATCTTTCGCATTTCCTAACAGAATTTTGTTTTGAGGACTCAGATGATCATTAATGAAAACTTGATTATTTTCCGTGAAACTCAATTGTTTTGTATTAATGTCTTTTATTTTTCGTGCACTCGCAATGAAGTTATCACGTTTAATTCTAGACACAAAACGTACGATGATGTTTTTAGGTTTGTTTTTATTAGAATTTATCGGGGAAACCCGATGAATTGCATCCAGATCATTTTCTTCAACAGGACATTGTACTTTTTGGCCTATAGTGTTTAAATTTTTTATTAGGTTTTCATTTGGTTTTTCCGGGATACCGACAATTTCTATGTTATTAGATCTTGAGCGCTGCTCCAAATCTGCAACCTTAGATTTCAAAATGGCGCAGTCTGTTTGAAGTTGATCTATGACATTAATTTTATCAGTGAATGATTTTAGCTTCAATTCAAAATCATCGATTTTGTTTGAGCAAAATTGAACAGATGTCTTAAGCTCATTTATACTATTCATAATATCATTCAGTGTATACTGTTTAGCATCTGACGTTTGAATTGAAGCTGGCTCTCGGCAAGAATCGCATGTCCATTTTAAATTTGGAAGAGATGCCAGGGCATTTCTTTCAACAGCAGTAATAGTTGAGCAGCTGTAGTGATAGGATTTCATGCACCTCCCAGCACAGTCCGCGCCTGGGTTGTGCCTGTTCACAACTCCACCACACTTCGCACAAGAGTTGACCATGACGAATATTGAGATGTTATCAATTACAATATAAAAATAATTATCTGACTTACTGCAGGTGATTGACCCGTCTGAGTAGTTGTTTATTAATGAAACTTTCGTATCCAATCACACTAACGTATGAAAATAAAATATTTGCAAATTTGAGCCTTATGAACTGCAGAATAAAAAACACAAATTAAACTAGAGCACTTGATCCTAATTTGAGATGGTAGTTTCGAAGAACTGCACTTTTCGATTAATATGCAACACAATTTTTTATTCTAATAATGCACTATTCACTACTTTTTTAACAATATGTTGAGCACCAAAATTCATATGTGTTAACTGATAAACTGATGAATCAAGCAATTATTACTATTACTATTACTATTACTATTACTATTACTATTACTATTACTATTACTATTACTATTACTATTACTATTACTATTACTATTACTATTACTATTACTATTACTATTACTATTACTATTACTATTACTATTACTATTACTATTACTATTACTATTACTATTACTATTACTATTACTATTACTATTACTATTACTATTACTATTACTATTACTATTACTATTACTATTACTATTACTATTACTATTACTATTACTATTACTATTACTATTACTATTACTATTACTATTACTATTACTATTACTATTACTATTACTATTACTATTACTATTACTATTACTATTACTATTACTATTACTATTACTATTACTATTACTATTACTATTACTATTACTATTACTATTACTATTACTATTACTATTACTATTACTATTACTATTACTATTACTATTACTATTACTATTACTATTACTATTACTATTACTATTACTATTACTATTACTATTACTATTACTATTACTATTACTATTACTATTACTATTACTATTACTATTACTATTACTATTACTATTACTATTACTATTACTATTACTATTACTATTACTATTACTATTACTATTACTATTACTATTACTATTACTATTACTATTACTAATACTATTACTATTACTATTACTATTACTATTACTATTACTATTACTATTACTATTACTATTACTATTACTATTACTATTACTATTACTATTACTATTACTATTACTATTACTATTACTATTACTATTACTATTACTATTACTATTACTATTACTATTACTATTACTATTACTATTACTATTACTATTACTATTACTATTACTATTACTATTACTATTACTATTACTATTACTATTACTATTACTATTACTATTACTATTACTATTACTATTACTATTACTATTACTATTACTATTACTATTTATTTATTTATTTATTTACTATTTTGTGGGAAACCAACAGCACAGATTACCTATACTACCGTAACCAGATGCGACACTCTCTGTCGGAACCTTTGAAGTCAGTGTCTCCAGAAAATGTTATTGACGGCCATGTTTTTAATGAAATAATTTGCTAATTCAAAATCCAACAACTATGCACATTGTACAGTTTGGCTTGTAGCTGAGACGATTAAGGCACAGGCACCACAGAGACTGGAACTGAGGGAGCGAGTTCGAGTCCGAATAAAGGAAGTTATTGTTTGAAAGTTTTATTTTTAGCTAAATATTATTTAATTTAAATATATATTAATATAAAAGAAAGAATTCAATTATTAAATATATATTATTTATGAAAATACATATGTATCAAGTAATTTACATTAGGTACGCATTGAAATCAAAACAAATAACTAAGAATAAGTCACTACCTTTGTTTTGAAGTTCCAATTTATAAATTCGAGTGTATAAAATAATCGCATTCAGTAATATAATTTTAGTGAATACTCATGCAGAGATTGATGACAAGGATGGGTAAATTCAATTTCTTTGATTTACTTTACAATATTTTTAATTACATTAGATTGAATGGTCACAATTTCTAAATTTTCAAAAAACATTGTTCAAGGTTGTGCTATAGGATATAAAAGGACTGCATGGTATAATTAAATTACCGAATACCGAAAGCGTCTTAATTATTTTCATACGCTTCAAAATGACTGAAAAAAGATGCACTGTGAGCATAGTTATTGCATACATCACAATTATAAACACACACACATATCCTTATTTCTATATCGTAAATTATTGCACGATTTCAAGGCACAGTGGCTTTTATATTCCATATTTGTAGTGAAAACGACAACAACACAATAATAATACGCCATTTTATTAACGAAATATGCCATGCGCAAACAATCTGCGCAGTTCAGAATTCACCCCAACGAAACTCGGGAGTGTCGCATCTGTATACGGTAGTATAGGTAATCTGTGCCAACAGTATAAAACCAATAATAGGTTTCCACTTTTACATAAAAGAATTATAAAGATAACAATAAATTTAAATTGAATGCAATAATAAATATAGGTACAGTGAAATGAAATTACAAAGGTAAAACCGAAATATTATAACATATTTTGGTTTAGTCTACCAATCAATACAGTACGGATTTTTGTAGAAGTTAACGTGAAAATGTCGACACCTTGAAAGTAGATATTGTAGTAATACATCGCTCTATTGATTGGTGAGTTTTTGTAACAATTTGTATTACAACGTGGTAAAATAAACAGTTGTTGAAGCCTTGTGACTTTTGCAGGAATGTATAAATTTATGTAATGTAAAAATTGTTGACTATCTATAGTATTATTTAAAGTTTTGTACAAAATTTGTATATCATTAACTATTCTACGTTTTTCTAATGTGACCATATTAAACATTACAAGAGTAGAACTGTAGCTGTTATATTCATTACCAAATTTTTTACATAATATGAAAACAAATTTTATTTTGTATTGATTCTATTTGCTTAACAAATTGATTGTAACACGGATTCCAAATAAAAGTTAAATATTCCAATTGTGATCGTACAAGAGCATTATATAACAATATATATGACGTACAACTAGTAAATTGTGAAGCTGTTCTTAGAATAAAACCAAGCATCTTGTACGCAGTTGATACGATCACACTGACATGTTTTGGTTTTGCGTTCTATTGAAATATCATTTATGATATAGTTATACTGACAGATCGTAAAATTTCTTGTAAAGCTTACATAATTACATTTATTGATATTTACATCCATATTATTAAATTTACACCAGTTGATCAGGTTATTTAGGTCTTCTTGTAGTTGGTTACAATCATTGTAGTTTGAAACTGTTCTAAAAAATTTAAATCATCCGCAAATAATAAGTAATGGCTGTGCTTAAAGCATTTAAAGATATCATTAATAAATATATTAAATAATATAGGACCTAAATGAGAACCTTGCGGTACACCCGATGTAACATATTGTTCTGGATTTAAAACCATTACATACAACTAATTGCGATCGATTTTTTATGTATTATTGTAACCATCTCAAGAGGACCCATGAATTCCTAAACTACACAATTTGTACAATAAGATATCATGGCTTACACGATCAAATGCTTTACTGAAGTCCGTATAAATATCATCGACTTGAGTTCTGTTATCTAAATTTCTGCTAAGGTATTCAGTAAAGGGAATTAGATTAGTTAGCACTGATTTCTTTTCACAAAACCCATTTTGTTCAGGAATTAAATAACTCTTAACTTCATCCTTCAATTTTTCAGATAGGATTGCCTCAAAAATCTTTCCAAAAGTAGACATTATAGATATTGGCCTATAATTGGAAACTTCGTTTTTATTTCCACTTTTAAATATAGGTACTACATGTGACTTTTTCTAAAGATCTGGAAATACACCCTATTTTAAAGAATGATTATATAAAATGTTCAGTGGAGTAACTAAGTAGTAAGCACACGTACGAATAAAACACAAAAAGAAAGACTTGACATAAGGCATCGAATAACAATTTGATTTAAAGCCAAACAGCATAATAAACAGACACGTACAGTGTGTTTCAAAAAGTGAATACACTCTTTTTTCGCTTATTATTGCAGATACACATATTGCTTATAGGACACGTTTTATTGAGTGCAATACTTGCGAATGAATTTTGTGAAAATTGTAATTGTGGAACTTTCGGTATAACCGAAAATGACATCAACTTGGTAAATTTAAATACAACGTATTCATTTTTTTTATAAATTTGGATTGCATTTTTTGTTCTCTTTCCGACTATATAAAATTTACTAGTATTATGACAGCTAGCAAAATTCGAAAGGTAAGCCGTACGCCCATGGAAATAGTAATGTGGCCATACTTAGTAAGCTGCAAACATCAAATTCTTATGGACTGGCACGCTTTTGCCATTTTTATCTGAACGGTACTATAGCGAACAAGAACGGTCATATAGTGCAAGTGATGTCGAAGCTCAGGGAGCTTCCAGCTCAAGGACCAGAAAAACTAAAGATGCAACTATTGAAATACTAGAATCCATAATTGAAAGGTTGGTAGACGTCAAAATTATTGATCAGATTGTCAGCACAATAAACAGATAAATACGAGGTCTGTTAGAAATGTATCCGACCTTATTTTTTTGCGATTGGATTTGAATCAAACGCGCTTGCATGAGCCGATGTTGAACCTTCGTGAGCATGCGTGAATTTTTACCCGCTTGTCGATAGCGTCTGTTGCTGGCAAACAACATTTGAGTGAGGTTGTGTGTAGTGCTTCCACTGTGACGACTAGGAATAGGAATAAACTAATAGATGTCTTAATTTTAGTGAAAAAGGTCAATTCCCGCCATAGAGGAAAGTGACATTGAGTTAGAAGTTGATCTGGCGCACGCCAATATCAAAGCAATCGTAGTATCAGATCAAGTTTAGAAGATTGAACTTATTGTTGGACAACCATTTATCAACTATCCTAATATTGTGATTCTGTCCGGCTCGTTAACCGAGAACTGGCGATTTTAACTGAATTAGAGAGCCTACCAATCCATAAAGTCACAATATGAGTCACAGAAAATACTGTAATACTATCTAACTACAATGCTCACATACCAGTTGGGACAGACCTTGATGTGGACGAAAGCATATTTGTAGACCTACAAACACGAATGTGGTCTGGTTGTGCATATTGCATCCCTAGTTGTATAATTAAGGCATCAACGGATGCCTTCATTCCTCTCATGAACACAGGCTGCAACGAGCTGACCTGTACCAGCAGGGATCAGGAATTTACAACGGTAAGTAATTTATCTATTAATTTAGATACTTTTACAGAATTAGACGCAACCGTGATGCAACACCAGCTAATATTAAACACGCTCTAATAACATTATTAAATAAATATTAACAATGTTTTTCAAAAAAGTTATCCGAATTAGGTAGAACTAAAGTAATGGAAATGAATATTGTTTTAATATCTGATAAACCAATAATGTACACCCCGTTTGGACTTTCGAACGGATCAGCCTTATTTCAACATATAATCATAATCAACAAAGTTCTAAGTCCCGCGCGGTTTACTTACGCTTTAGTTTATATGGATGATATACTTCTGGCATCCTCTAGTTATGAACAAAACTTGGAAAGACTTGAATACATTTTTAAATTATAACGCAAGGCTGGATTAACTTTACGACCCGAAAAATGTTATTTCTTTAGAAGTAGAGTCAAATATTTAGACAAATTAATTAATTCAGAAGGTATAAGACTGGGAAAGCTGAAAACAGCCGCGATTGAAACATTCCCTACACCCAACAATGTACACGAAGCATGCCAGTTTATCGGACTAGATAGTTATTTTCAGATTTTTTTTCAATTTTGCTATTACCGCGCAATATGCACACAATTTCGCGATATATATAGGCACAGGTATAGGAATATAAACTATTATAGTTGAAGCATTGAAAATGTCATAGGGACTAAGAAAAAATTTATAATTATCATGATATAATAAAAAATAATGTATAAATCACCCCTTCTTACATATGTATTAAATATAAATAAATGGCTGAGAGTTTTTAAATTTACGTTCATCTTTTATCAAATCAACAAATAATTTTAAATTAAAAAATGATTTTTGTGGTGCTGCGAGGTGTGGCGCATTTTACATAAAATTATGAGTATCAAAATTTTAAAATAATAGAATGAATGGATCCAAATTACATTTTTTGGTTTTTGAATTAGATAAAACCATTAAACGTGATGAGAAACTCATGAATGACCAAACAGACGCCCTCCATTAATAAATTTTGGAAATATTAAGAAAAGGAATTTTTGTTAATGCCTTAGGATGTGCTTCAACAATAATAGTTTATATTCTTATACTTGTGTTTGTATATTTATGTAATTATTATCTACAAAGTTTTCTGAAGATGGTGGAAACGCCGAAATCGCGATAAAGACAATAAACCTTATTTTGTGACATTTAGCTAAATGTTAATTATTTTACCTTATTAAAATGCCTGACCTAGTGCCAACGACGGATTCAATTAATCTAATGCCAGTATATATGTATGTACATACATTGGGTTAAAATAATGTTCATATGTCCGCGATTAATATTTTTAGGAACGGAGCGTCATTATTTCTATTTGCTCATTCATTAGTTTTCCATTCATTGAATCTTTCTTGATTTCAAATGATTCTAGGATTATTAAACTTCGTCCTTGTTTAAATAGTGCAATAAAACCAAATTTAAGATGTTATAATTATAATAATAATAATAATAATAATAATAATAATAATAATAATAATAATAATAATAATAATAATAATAATAATAATAATAATAATAATAATAATAATAATAATAATAATAATAATAATAATAATAATAATAATAATAATAATAATAATAATAATAATAATGATTTTTTACTTAACAGGTAGATTCCAATACAAGTAAATGAACAAAAAAAAATATAGTTTACATGTTATTGTACAACAAACACATTGCGTAAATAGGTGACTTAACTAAAATACTAGAATGACACAGTGGCAAATAAAAGGTCTTATGTGTACGAGATGTTGATCTGGGGACGTGGAACAATAGTTTACTTAATAAGTACGGACAGTCTATCTTATTCTCCATAATGTTATTTAAAGTAGATAACGCGATACTAATATGTCTGCTATCAATTGACTCTACAGAGAACATCTCTAACAGAATGTGTTGGTCATATCCCCTTTCAGGGTATGTAGAGAATCTTTTCAACCAAAAATAGTTTAGAAAGCGACGCTGAACTTGCTCAATGCTATTCTTATGAACACTATATGGCGAATACCAAATCAAAATGGCATATTCTAACTTTGAGCGTACGAAAGCATAATACAAAATTTTTAATGTCTGTATATTAAAAAAATTCCTAGAATTACGTATAATAAAACCAAGAGTTTTATTACATGCTAACACCGTTTGAGTTATGTGCATAGTAAAAGCTAGATTGGGGTCAAAAGTGACACCCAAATCTTTTTTATGTACACATTTATCTAAAGATACTCTCTCAATTTCATAAATAAATGTAATTGGATTTTTTTACGAGTAAAAGTCATAAATAAGCATTTCTGTATATTTAGAGGTAGATTATATCTTTCACACCAGGAATGAATACAATTTAGATTATTTTGCAATTCATTACAGTCCTGCATGTTTCGAATTTCTTTATAAATCTTAATATCATCTGCGTATAATAGAATATCACATTCAACGTGTCTACAAATATCGTTAATGTACAGTAGAAACAGGAAAGGTCCAAGGTTCGAACCTTGTGGAACACCGGATTTAGCTGTGTATCCATTACTCTTGTGTCCATTATAGACTATGTAAAGTAGCCGATTCGTTAAGTACGATTGAAAAAATTTGATCAGTAATGTGTTGAAACCGAAATTTTGCATTTTTAAAAGTAAAATATCATGATTGATCCTGTCAAAGGCAAACATCAAGTTGACCGTTTTTATCCAAAATTATGGCTGTTTTCCAATAAATGTTTTGCTATATTGGATTGTAAATTGCTATGTTTCACATTACTTTATGCTGTTAGATTGAAGGAACATATAGGTAGGTAATGTTTATAATTCTTTGAAGTCAATAAATTTTTAATACTAATAGAAAGAGAAAATACATCCATATTATTCCTAAATGAATATATTTATTATTGCTAAGGTCAAGCAGTGGGTTTAGCGCTTACGTCACGTTATCCGCGCTATACCAACTACCGCAGCACCGATGTCAGCAGTCACTCTCACAAATGAGCAGCTTTTGACGCTCATTTCACAAATAACTCAAGCTACAAGATTATCACCGCCTGAGGAAAGACAACCTGTCACGTCAGGGAATTTCTCCAGCTGCACCGCGCGTTTTTCCGGTGACGAAACATCTGACGTAGATGCTTTTCTTGACGGAACCATCACATATAAAGATTGCGCTTATATCAGTGATGAAAGTGCTCTCCGTGGAATATCCATGCTCATAGAAGGTATGGCCGCAACATACTGGAGACGTGTTAAAGACAATGTAAAGAATTGGAATGATGCTGTAGCCGCGTTTCGCCACGCGTTTTCCCATAAATTCCCCGCCCATATGGTGTACAGAGAGGTGTTTTCTCGTGAACAACAGAACAATGAATCTTGTGAACTTTTCGTTTGCCGAATTTGTGCTTGCTCGCGCAACTACCTTACCAGCTACCAGAACGCGCACAGGTAGTTATAACGTATGGACTTTTAAGAGGAAGAATCCGTAGAAGAATTTCTTATGACACTGACTCTTTTAAAACTCTATTGAAATCTGCTAAAGCGGAAGAAGATTCACATCGTGAATTAAATAAACAGTGACTGACAAGAAGTTACGTCTACGTTGCGACTATTGTAAACTACTTGGCCACAGTGAAGTAGAATGTAAAAAAAGATGTCCGAGGTAACGACGCCTCCTCCGATACAAGCAGCGATTCCTTTTGCGTCAGGCAAACCACAGCTGACATGTTACGGGTGCGGCACAGCAGGGTTCATAAAATCTCAGTGTCCAACTTGTAAAAATCCCGCCAAAGGATCAAACCAATTTGCTTCTATCGAGTTTGATGGTTTGCAAAATAAGCAAATGCAATCTACGATAGTTCAACGACCGTTGTTATCAATTTGCATTCATAATATGTTTGGAACTGCTTATGCAGATACTGGCGCTTCAAGGAGCGTCATGGGTCGTAATTTGTACACTCGTAACAAATTACAAGGAAAATACAGCTTTAAAGAAGAAGATTTAATTATTACCTTAGCTGATGGTCACGTAACAAAGGAAAAATGTTTAACTACAACCATACCATTGATAATCGAAGACAGAACCATACTCACAGATATGATAGTTCTTCCTGAAGCTAGCGATAATCCAACCCTGTTAGGCTCTCACTTTATCGCAAAGGCTAACATTATACTTGATGTAGGAAACCAAACTTGGTATTTCCGTGACAGTCTAGGAATTTGTCACTACTATACGAATAATCAAGCTTTGCCGCAAAATATTACGAAAACCGGTGAAAACATCGTAGCTGCAATCAGTCTTCGTCCTACCGAAGGCGTTGCTTTAATTAATGAGAAGAGCTCCTATCCAAAAACGAAGTAGTGTTCGCGCCAGGGGAAGACGAAACACCTTATGCGGAACACTGTATTGTAGTACCAAAGGACCAAATTCCCATATCCGTTCCTCCATATCGAATGGCTCCACAGAAGAAGGAAATCTTACGCCAAGAGCTGACCGAGATGATCCAGGACGGAGTTATTGAAGAATGCGAGAGCCCCTGGGCCGCTCCAGTGGTTCTAGTTTCCAAGCCAAACGGTGGTGTACGCGTTTGTATTGACTATAGGCGCCTAAATTCAGTGACTGTAAGTGATAGCTACCCGATGCCACGTATTGATGACTTGTTACATTCCGCGAAACGTACAAACTTTATGCCAACTATTGATCTACGAAGTGGTTATTGGCAAGTTCGTGTTCGAGGAACCGATCGTGACAAAACTGCATTCGTCACGCCTTTCGGGACATTTCGCTTCGTACGCATGCCATTCGTACATAAAAACGCTCCGGCAACATTTCAAAGACTCATGGACAAGTTTCGTGCAGGACTCAAAGATAACAGAGTATTCGCGTATCTTGATGATCTTATCGTGGTCTGAGCTGACCGAGATGATCCAGGACGGAGTTATTGAAGAATGCGAGAGCCCCTGGGCCGCTCCAGTGGTTCTAGTTCCCAAGCCAAACGGTGGTGTACGCGTTTGTATTGACTATAGGCGCCTAAATTCAGTGACTGTAAGTGATAGCTATCCGATGCCACGTATTGATGACTTGTTACATTCCGCGAAACGTACAAACTTTATGCCAACTATTGATCTACGAAGTGGTTATTGGCAAGTTCGTGTTCGAGGAACCGATCGTGACAAAACTGCATTCGTCGCGCCTTTCGGGACATTTCGCTTCGTACGCATGCCATTCGGACATAAAAACGCTCCGGCAACATTTCAAAGACTCATGGACAAGTTTCGTGCAGGACTCAAAGATAACAGAGTATTCGCGTATCTTGATGATCTTATCGTGGTCTCAGAGTCTTTCGATAAACACTTAAAAGACCTGAAAGTCGTATTTGAAAGGTTAAAACAATATAAACTACGCATTAATCGGGAGAAATCATACTTTGTGAAATCTAGTGTTAATTACCTTGGCCACGTAATTACAACTAATGATATACACGTTAATCCAGAGAAGGTATCAGCAGTGCTAAATCGAATACCTCCAACTAACGTCAAGGAACTACAATCAATAATAAAAATGTTTTATTGGTACAGAAAATTCATTCTACGATTTTCAGAAATTTCGCGGCCATTAACCAACCTCCTAAAGAAGAAATCAGTATGGCAATGGGAACAGCAGCAGCAAACTGTATTCGATGAGCTGAAAAATTTACTGACGAATTTACGTGTACTGAGACAAGCAGACGAAACAATGCCGTTTACTATTCGTACAGACGCTAGCGACTATGCACTAGGCGCTGTCCTCTTACAAGGAGAAGGTCTCGACGAACTTCCGATAGAATACATCAGCCGTCTATTAACATCCAGTGAATGCAACTACTCGACAACGGAGCGTGAGGCTCTCGCCGTTGTATGGGCACTGCAAAAATTTAGAAGTTACATTGAGTGTTCCGAAGTAATAGTGGCAACGGATCATCAAACTCTTCGATGGCTCTTAAGTTTGAAGTCGCCAACGGGCCGGTTAGCTCGTTGGGCATAGGAGATTCAATCATTTAATATAAATTTGCAATACACACCCGGAAAAAAAAGTAGTTGCCTATACCTTATCGAGACCACCACGCAAAGCATCATCTCAAAAGGAGCAAACTGAGCTTTGTGTAGTAGCAGTCGATATTCCACACGAACGTGCAAAACAACTACGTAATGATCAATTAAATGATCCTGAAATTGCAAAAATAATGAATGATTTTGAATCAAATGAGACGAATGATCGGTTCATTAAATGGACAGATAGGGGATATATAATGTTAAATGGAATACTTTACCATTTTAATCCTAAAGCAGAGACGAAAGAAGCCCAATTGATTGTTCCTGAATAACATCGAAAGAACATTCTCAAGATCTATTATGACGATCCAACAGCTGGACACAATGGATCCGAGAGAACGTTACGACGAATCGTACAACGTTATTATTGGCCAGGAATGCGGCGTCATGTTAATGACTATACCTAAAATTGTGTCGAATGTCAGAGGTATAAAGCTAGTAACATGAAACCAGTCGGATTATTCCAGACTCCTGCATATGCTCAACGGTTTGAGGTTTTATCAATAGAAATCTTTGGACCCCTATCGAAGACCAAATCCGAAAATCAGTGGATCCTGATAATTGAAGACACCGCCTCCAGGTGGGTGAAATTATTTGCTCTACCCCAAGCTACAGCTGTCGCTTGTGCGAAAGCTTTAATTGAAGAAGTCTTTTTACGTTATGGTTTTACCCGGCGCGTCATCAGCGACAATCGCGTGCAGTTTATACGCTCAGTGATGCAACAGGTGTACCATGTATTAAATATAAAGCAGTCTTTGACATCTATCTTTCATGTTCGAACCCGGTAGAACGTAAAAACCGCGATCTAAAACCGCTTCTAGCCATATTAGTTGGTCAAGAACATAGTATCTGGGATGAGAAATTGCCCGCCATAAGATTTTCGATGAACAGCGGATGGAGCCAAAGTAATGGGCACTCAGCAGCTTATTTAACTTTCGGGAGAGAATTACGAACAGTCGATGACGTCACCCATGATATGAGACAAATCATTGCACAAGATAATTTCGTACCTCAAATTACGCCTTACCCGCGTAAACTCGCAGATACATTACATGACTCCCGTGAATGTTTCGACAAGGAGCAAGATCATCAGAAGATTTATGCTGATCAACATCGCAGACCTGCCCCAGTTTATATGCACGGATCGAAGGTAATGATAACTACCCATGTATTAAGTGATGCAGCAAAAGGAGTATCTACTAAGTTTTGTCCCAAAGAGATGGACCATATACCACCGTACGAGCAATCTCTCCAACTTTATATGATATTGCTCACACAACTAAGCCAGAAGAGCCGATAGCTCGGGTCAACGTGAGCGACATATCACCATACTTACGTGCAGACAACGGAACCGAAGAGCCAGTGGTCCCCAAGTGAAAACGAGGAAGACCTTGAAAGCACAACCATTAATGGTTCACATTCGAGGACGTTAATGTGACCCATAGGGGGAGTATGTGCCAATGCAACCCTATGTATCTACGTAGGTGTGAAAAACAAGGGAACAGTAGAAACTTGACAAGAGCTGACGTATGACGTTTGGTATAAGAATAAATGTTCTGTTTAATTGTTGTATCCTTACTAAATAACTACTTACTTACTTACTAAATATATATATATATATATATATATATATATATATATATATATATATATATATATATATATAGAGAGAGAGAGAGAGAGTTACTTTAATCATGACGATCACCAAAGCTTTAAATACCTCTACAGTCTGAACGCTGCGAGTGATTTTCGGCAAATTTTCACCAGGTTATACGAAATGATTGTCTCGAGTGCCCTCGTAATAACTGGGTGTAAACGAAACTGGGAAACGCGATTTTTCTCGGAAGTTATTAGATATAAAAAAAATATTATAAAATAAAGTTGTAGGAGACCAAGAGGGGTATCCCATTACAGAATAAAATATTTTTTTAAACCAGTGGTTCTCAAGTTACAACACAAAGTTATATTTGATTAAATAGGATGGCATATATTTTTTAGGCCCATTCAATACAGTATTTTTTTCCAGTTCAACCATGTAATCATTTTATATCCTTACATAATAAAAATGTTGAAAAAATTTAATAAAAATGTAAATAAATTTTATTTCTATAGTTATTTTACAGTAAGCTATGTATGAAAAACAACTGAGCTTAAATTAAAACAAATATTTCTTAATTACAATAAGAATTATTATACACTAAATAATTCAAATTGACAAATATCAGGTTTTGTTTTTCATACATGGCCTACTGTAAAATAACTATAAAAATAAAATTTATTTAAATTTTAATTAAATTTTTCTCAATATTTTTATTATGTAAAGATATAAAATGATTACATGGTTGAATTACGAAAAAATACTGTATCGAATGGGTCTAAAAATATATGCCATCCCATTTAAGCAAATATAACTTTGTGTTCTAACTTGAGAACTACTGGTTTAAAAAAATTATTTTATTCTGTAATGGGATGCCTCTCTTGGTTTCCTACAACTTTATTTTATAGTATTTTTTGTATCTCTAGTAACTTCCGAGAAAAATTGCGTTTCCTAGTTTCGTTTACACGCTATATATATATATATATATATATATATATATATATATATATATATATATATATATATATATATATATATATATATATATATATATACAAACCTTGGTTTAGGTGCTATTATTTCGCAAAAGTTCGATCAAGGTCTTCAACCAATAGCGTATATCAGTCGATTAACTACTATAACTACTCAACACGAACAACAGTATCCATTTGAACTAGAAACATTGGCAATAATTAATGCACTACAAAAATTCCGCGTGTAGCTAATCGGCATAGAATTTAAAATAGTAACCGATTGTAATGTTGTAAGAAGCTTATTCTCTAAACGCGATCTTGTTCCGCGAGTCGCTCGTTGATGGATGATTGCGACATAATAATCTTTCACAATAGAAAACAGGGCAGGACCAAAGACGGTCCATGTAGATTCATAATGTAGAAACACAATTTTAGTACAAATTGGTTATTCTGAATTAACAATACAATCCATAAATATGCAAATTCAACCCCTTTCAAGCTCATATTCGCGTACGAACCAAGAGGTATTAATTACTCATTTTTATCTTCACAAGTTTCTATTGATACCGATAATACAAGACTAGATGTGAAAACGGTGCGAGCTAAAGCAGCTAGTCAAATAGTTGCTACCCAAGCACAAGAAAAGTAGCGTTATGATGCAAAAGGCGTAGATGATCTTCTATATAAAGTCGGCGAACACGTACTTATTAAAAATAACAAAGTTACCAATGACTGTGCGAGTAAAAAGCTTCTCGTCAAATATTTAGGCCAATGTATATTTCCACATGATGTAATACGCGATAAAGAACGTAGTTACCGATCGCAGATACCATATACAGGTGTCTGCACCATTGACAAAATGAAACGTTTTTCTACTAACGAAGTAGATTCGAATTCATCAGATAGCGAGACAAGTACTTCGAACGCGTTGTCAAACGATGACATTCACGAAGGGACAAGTAGCGTCTCTAACGTATTATCAAACGGTGATAAATACTGGAATATACGAGACAAATGACCCAAATAGATTGTTAAACAATGACATCCACAATGATATTCTGGCAAACGCCTCAAGAGCAATGTCAAACGGTGACAGTAACGCTAAAAATTATAAGAAGAGTGATTTACAAGTTTATTCAAATGCTAAAATCGCTACCAAGTCTACCACTCAGTAAAGATTTAAGTTAAGGCGGAGCCGTCGCAAACGTTGTCGATGCACCCCATACCAACATATTATATGTATATAAAATGCGACGATAATAATTCCTGTTCTTAATTGTTGCAGGAAAAGCATGTCCTTCCCGAGGACGTGAAGAAACGCAGGATGGTCGACTGAGAGCTACACCATATTATGAAGTCATTTCTATAGAATCTAATTAATTATCTTAAATTAATCAATTACGATTTATTATACAAGTTAAGGTTAGGTAACGAATAATAAAAAGATATTTTTGTAGAATGGGGGCATTCTCTGTCAAGACGTAATAGAGTGAAGTACATTTATGAAATTAGGGAGCGAATAATGTTTATTTAGTGAATTTTAATTTACGAATTACCTTTTCATTTATACGCTCACAAATAGTATATTATTGTTGACCCCATTTTACCTTTAGCAAGCGGACAAAATATATTCAATTTAAATTGTTACTGGCATAAATGCTGGCGCTGGCATACATCGTACGCTGTTCAAAAAATGTTTGTGCTTTATTTGCATATTTATTTCAAATTTAGATAAATGTAATATGTAATAAAATTGTTGACAATGAATCAAACAGAAAATGTTTTAGCAATTTCAACTACTGTATATGGATGTCATTTGAAACTTAGAAACCGTAAATGTAAGGCAAAAATAAGTTCTTATGTAAAAAATACAAATTAATTCCGAATGAAATATTTTTAAAAATAAGTTTTCTACGTTTAGTCTAGAAGTATAAAGTGAATACATGCAATCCGTTAAGCGTCTACACTATGCCGAACGATGCCAGGCGGCACTCTCGTGTCTGCATGACGTCCACATTGCTTCAGTAGTAGTGTGGACGTTCCGAATTGGGCCGATTAACTTCACCAGGGAATAACTATTCGTTCCTAGTAACAATATGAGTGATGACAAAGATGCTGTTGTAGCAGCTGCTGCTGGAATAACTACTGGAGTAGCTGGAAATCGACGTCGCTGTTTTCACCCTGGGAGGTTTTATTCGCCCCAGTCCCCAGTATCCTTAATGGTAAAAGGAAGTGTAGAGTCAGCGAATTTATACTTGATGAGGTAGATGATTTGAATATGAAGTACCGAACGACGTGGGGTGTAGCTAATTTCTAGAATGAAAAGTTCGGATTTCGAGATATTATTGAATATGATTCGGTCTAAAAACTCGAAAAGAAATACCTTCTTCAGAGAATACCGACCAAGGAAGCCGATCGCCACGTCTACACTATACCTTTCGGTTCGGCTTTCTAGCATGAGGACCGATTTGTTTCGGGTTGGATTCGGGTCGATACGGGACGGCTTTCGGCACGTTGGCAAGGCCAATCAGGACGTTTATACCTATTCGGCTTTGCCTATCGGCACAGGCCGACCGGCATCTTTCGGCATAGTGTGGACGCATCTTTGTTGTAGACTGGACAGGGCCTGGAAACTTTCTAGGTAGGCCGGTATAAGTGATATCGCTCAATCTTAGCTGAGTGTATTGCAATACAAAATACATAATCAGAATAATTCACATCGTGACAAAGGTACATGAAGCCTGCGATCTTTTATCTCTTTTTCATTTGTATTGTTTCATTTACATTTGTTGAGCAACCTTATTTTATTTGCTACTATATATTCCCCGCCTTTATTATGTATTGAGAAAGATGTGTTCAAATATTATTAACTACGAACAAATTATTATTATATTTGTAGACAAAAAACCTAGCAATATGGCGTTTATTAAGTAAATAAGCATATTTTTGAAGAATATTTTTTATTGAATTTCTAATAAGGAGCCCGCAATATTATTTTGCGTAGCATCCAAAAAAGGCTTATGACGACCCTAAGTAGAATACGAAAACAAACTGTGCCATCCACTTTAGAGTTTGATATACATAACAATAAAAACATTATAAAAAATATTAATATTAAATTTATCATGAAAGTACATTGTGTTTCACGTGGAGTTGATGCTATCGCATTTGTTTGCAAATATTGTGCAGTCTATGTGTACATTTTATTTATCAACCCCACATAAAAACAATAACCCTGTAATTATTCATTATTCTCCTTGTAATATATTACGTGAAGAATTTGGTATCTCCAAATAAATCAGTAGAAAACAATCTGAGATAACCTTAAAACGTCATCTAAAGACAGTTATAAAAATAAATTTATATGAAATAACAGAGACTATTTCCATTATATTATAATTTATATACTTCCTTCAATACAAAAATTTCACAAAAATACTTTAATCTTGCTTATACGGTATGTTAATTATTTTATATGAAAACAGTACATGCCTCTAAATAGTACCAATTTCAGAACACGTATTCAGAGTACACTAGCGCCGCCATCGTTAATTGGAGTCGCCAATTCAATGCTATATTCGCGATTCAAAATAACTTTTCCCATAAATACGTACATAATGTTTAGCCAAGTCAAAAAAAAAAAAAGATATTTGAATACAATAATAAAATGTAAAAATATGGTACATAATCAATAATAGTATACATTGGATAATATGCTATTCAAGCACTTCCTGATACTTGTAAAATGCCTTCACAAGAAGCATATTTATGACGGTTGTTTTAAACTGTGCATACGTACATCAGGCGGCAATTTATTAAAATATTTCGTACAAAGGAATTCAGGACCATTTAGGACGCAGTTAATATTTTACTCGGAATAGTAATATCATTCTTTGTGCGAGTATTATAGGTATGGCATACTTTATGCATACTGAATTTATTTAAGTTACGCTTTACGTACAATATGTTTTCTAATATGAAAAGTGAGGGCATAGTTAAGATCTTATTTTCTATAAAAAGAGGTCTACAATGTTCATATATACTAGTTCCACACATTATGAGCACGACTTTTTTTTTGAAGATGAAAAACTTTATTTGCATATGGAATATGTTCCCAAAGCAGTATACAATAGGACATAGTAGAATGGAAGAATCCAAAATAAGTTAATCTTGTGGTTTTTGCATCAGTATTATTCCTGATGTTTTTTATAAGGTATATTATTTTACTTAATTTGCTATATATCTCTTGTATATGGTAGTTTAATTAAAGTTTTGGGTCCAAATTCATAGCCAAAAGACGGACACGTTGAGTTTGATTATGATTGGATTTCGTTAAGCTAAATATTAGATCTTGACTTTTGGACTGATTTATTATAAGTTTATTATTTATATACCATTTACCTGCTTCTTCATTCACTTTGTTTCTCTGTAGATTTAAATTTTGAATATTTTCATCAGCACATAAAATGGTTGGGTCGTCCGCATACAGTATGGTCTCAGCATTTACAATATTATACGGTAGATTATTAATGTATATTGAAAAGAGAGTCGGTCCTAAGTGACTGCCTTGTGGGACGCCGAAATGTAATGATTTCGAACTAGATTTATGGCCTTTATGGGCAACAATTTGGGATCTGTTTTGTAGATATGATCTTATAAGCTTAAGTGGGATACCTCTAAATCCATAGTATTCCAGTTTTTGTAACAAAATATTGTGGCTAATGCAATCAAATGCTTTGGACAAATCGTACAGTATTGCATTAACGTGTATATGTTTTTCAAATTTATCTAAAACAAAACTAATAAGGTTATTCAAAGCATCTGTCGTGCTTGTGTTTTTCCTGAAACCAAATTGTTGTTTGCATATTATGTTTCTTTTATCTAAATAGTGAATAATACGAGTATTAAGGGCTATTTCAATGATCTTAGATAATGCCGGTATTAGAGATATTGGTCGTAAGTTGGTCAATTCAAGACTTTTAGCATTTTTTAATACAGGTATTATCTTACTAAGTTTCAATATATTAGGATAAAAACCAGTACTAAAGCATAGATTTATAATGTATGTTAATGGTTTTGAAATGAGCTGACCCACAAATTTTATACAGAGTGGACTGGTGTCATATATATCTAAGCTTCTCGAATTGGACATATTACTAATAATTTTTAGAATTTCAATTTCTGTAACTGGCTGAAGAAAAAATGATGTAGAATTTTGTACAGTTACTTTTGAGAGGAATTGATGGAATTTATCATCGTTTTGAGACGAGAGCTGTGAGATTAAATTTTCAGCAATATTTACGAAATATTCATTAATATCATTAGCAGAAAATTCTATAGCAGAAATATTGTTACTAACAGTATAATTATTTTTATGTTGGTTAATAATTTGCCATGCACCTTTACATTTATTTTTACAATTGTTTAGAAATTTTGAGTAGGTAGTCTGTTTTGCTAACTTAATTTCATATTTGTAATGTTTTTTATATATTTATTATTTGACTTAATCTCGGTTCTTTATTAGTTTTATAAATTTCATTTAGAAAAATAAGATGTTCGCGCTTTTTTTCTAATTTCTTTAGTGAACCAACTAATGTTTATATTGCCAGTGTTGTTATTAATTTTAATTTTTTTGTATGGGAAAGCAGTATTGAAATTGTTATAAAATAAATTATGAAAATACTCAAAAGCTAAATCGGCATTTTCTAATGTATATATGGCCTCCCAGTTTTGTTTTTCTAGGAGCTGGTAAAATGTACATAAATTGATTTCAGTAATAGACCGACTAGAAATATACTTATAATGATTTGTATTGTTTTTGACAATATTGAAATATTATTATTATTATTATTATTATTATTATTATTATTATTAATATTATTATTATTATTATTATTATTGTTATTGTTATTGTTATTGTTATTGTTATTGTTATTGTTATTGTTATTGTTATTGTTATTGTTATTGTTATTGTTATTGTTATTGTTATTGTTATTGTTATTGTTATTGTTATTGTTATTGTTATTGTTATTGTTATTGTTATTGTTATTGTTATTGTTATTGTTATTGTTATTATTATTATTATTATTATTATTATTATTGTTATTGTTATTATTATTATTATTATTATTATTATTATTATTATTATTATTATTAATATTATTATTATTATTATTATTATTATTATTATTATTATTATTATTATTATTATTATTATTATTATTATTATTATTATTATTACTATTATTTCATACGGCACCCAACAGGCAAATGCTCAATTAGAGGATGAGAGTAAAACTCTTGGTTAATATAATTGAATTGAATTTTTAATATTCTGAATATCACTGTGAAAAATGTCTACATTCTGTTCTATTTGCTGGTATGACTTCATCATATAGTACAATGGAGATTTAGCTAACATATTAGATTTTGCAGTGTCTAAATAAAATGTACTCTTTAAACGAGATGAAGTTCTAGGAACACGCAAGTTTAGCTGACTTATTATATACGGGCAATCAATAAGATTGTTAATTACTTTAAATAAAATTAACACTGCGTGCATATTACGTCGCTGCCATAGATAATTAGTACCAGAGAACTCAAGTAAACTATTATGTTGAGTACCTTTTGGTGGATAAATTTCATCAGCTATATATTTTACAGATTTTATGAATTGTTTTTGGACTCTTTCTATGGCTTCAATATGGTTAGAATATAATGGATGCCATATAATGGAGCAATACTCTAGATGAGGACGAACTAGAGATGAGAATAGTAATTTGAAGACATGTAAATTGTTAAACATTTGGGCATTTCGAATTATAAAACCACAGCATTTAAAGGCGGTTGAAATTTTAGTTTCTACATGTTGTATAAAGGATAATGAAGGTTCAAAAATGACACCTAGATCTGTAAATATGTTTGGTCTTTGCAAAATGACATTGTTCAGTGCATAATCAAAATGAGTCGGAGTTATTTTTCTTGTATATGACATAACATTGTATTTTTCTATATTCAAATAAAGTTTGTTTAATGCACTAGTTGTGAATCTCATTAAGATTTTGTTGAAGTTTTTCACAATCACTGAAAGATGCAATTTTTAGGAATAATTTAAATCCTAGAACGGAACCCTGTGGTATACCGGACTTCTGGTGAAATTTGTTTGATTTGAAACCATGAATTTCAACAAATTGATACCTGTTTTGTAAATAGGATGAAATTAATTCGATGAGGGCGACTGATAAGCCATAAGTATCTAACTTCTTCAGGAGGATTGAATGATCAAGTTTATCGAACGCCTTTGAGAAGTCCGTATAAACGACATCAACCTGGCCTTGTTCAATAGTTTCGCAGAGGTATTGGGTTTTGCATATTAGATTTATTACCGTTGATCGACCTTTCATAAAACCGTACTGATTTACAGAATTTACCTTAGATACATGATTGTATAAATTGTCGTGAATAATTATCTCAAAAATCTTGATGAAATTACTTATCAAAGAAGCTGGTCTGTAGTTTTTAACATCGTGTTTATTCCCCTTTTTATAAATCGGATTAATTCTAGATATTTTCCAAATATCTGGGAATTTCGATTCTTTTAATATGAAATTAAATAAAATTGTTAAAGGTTTTGTGAAGGCATATACACAGTCCTTAATAAGAAATGATGGTATGAAATCTGGACCCATGGTCATTTTAGATTTAAGTTACAAAAGAGCACATTCAACGTCCTTTTCAGAAATAGAACTAATTGCAAGTGTTGAACATGAAATGTTATTGTCAATGTTTGAAGTATCGGCTGTGAGCAGTTATTAAAGGAGCTTGAAAAGAATTCTGCAAAATGCTCAACAATTAATTGAGGATCATCCAAAAAGGTATTATTATATGACATAGTAGGAGCAATAGTAGAGGATTTACGTTTTTTGTTAACAATAGACCAAAAACGTTTAGGGTCTTGAAGTAATTCGCTCTGAATAGATTCGCAATAGCGCAAGTAAGCTTCTTTATTATCATGTTTAACTTTTGATCTAAGCGTAACAAATTTATTTCTGTCTTCTACATACTTAGTCCTTTTATATTTTTTCCAGGCTTTGCTTTTATTTCTTATATTATGTGTTATGGAACCGGTATACCACGAAGGGTATGTTTTATTACATTTTTTCTTGAGAGGAACATTTTTACAAAGTATATCATTCAAAAATGAATAAAATTCTTCCACGGCGAGGTTAATATCTCGTGCATTATTTAAGAAATCCCAATCTGCATTTAAGATATCATTATAAAGTGCCTGAAAATTTGTCTTCTTGTAGTTTAAACTCAAGTTACTAACTGACCTTAAATTAAGGGGTGTGTGTTTCATATTTATTTCAATCCACAAAGGAGGATGATAAATGTCTTGTTTCAAATTGCATTCGTCAGCCATATAAACTTTGCGGTTATGGTTACAAAGGACGAGGTCTAAAATGTTGTTTTGGCTACTTGGAATAAAATTATATTGCTTGAAGTTAAAGAAATATATGTAGTTCAATAATGTAATGTAAATTGAAGATGAAAAATTATTATAATGGCAATTTATATATTCTGGAATATTAAAATCTCCGAATAAAATCACATCTGAATTCAACAAAAAATTAAGAGATGTGATTGCTTCAAAAAATGTTATATAGTCATTGTTGCAGCAAGATGGGGGAATATAAACATTTATAAGGTAAACAGATTTATGCTCTGAAGTGATTTTTACTAATACTACGTCAATCATGGGAATATCTTTGAAAAGGTTGGTATGACAATGTATATTTCAATTACTTCATAATCGGTCTTTATAGCAAAAAGAACTCCACCATCTCGTTTAGTATTAGTTGCAGAAAAATTTCGATCAGTTCTGAAAACGTTGAAATGATGCAGATCAAACAGTTCGGAATTATTTATACCTTCATGGCACCACGTTTCAGTAAATGCAAACACGTCATAAGAAGTTGCTGAGGTATTCAAAAACAATTCATTACATTTTGAATTTAAACCACGAACGTTTTGGTAGTAGCAATTAAAGTCGAAGAATTTACCTCTTGTATTAAATCGAGACTCATGTTTATCAGTGGTATTGTCCTGTAATTGCTATGGTTTGCCAAGCAGTTTGTCGAAATCTTTTTAGTGTCTCTTTATAAACATGAAAATTATTATCCCATACTGCGTGATTTATTGAAATATCTGACTTCTGAGACAATTTTAATTGAGAGCAATGAACACATTTTAGTGTTGATGATTCACATTTCTCTAAAGTGTGGGATCCTGCGCATTTGGGACATATTGGATTTTCTTTTGTACAATTTGCGGCTAGGTGGTGAAACCCGCAGCACTTGAAGCAACGGCGTAAATCTATAGCATCGTATACACTGCAATAATCATAGCCCACGAAAAGTTTACCTTCATGTAATACTTTGTGATAAGTGTCATGATCCACCTGAATTATTACTTGGAACAAATCCTTATTTTTCCGCAAGAGTTTCTTAAAAATTACTTCACAGTGAACATTATCAGAGAAACATGATTTATTCTGACTTTTTAAGTAATTTATTAATTTATCTGCTTCTACATTTTCGGATAATCCAACGATTTTAAGTCTGGGGTGTAGAACTGATAGTTGTTTTACATCATACTTATCAGAGAGTTTTTCGGTAGCTAATGTTTTTAATTCAGTGGAATTATCATTGTCCTCACAACTAATAACTAGACTGCCGTTGCGCGCATTGGTAATATTAGTGATGTTAATATTAGATTCGCCTGGATTCAGGGATCGTAGCATATCTGACTTCGTTACTCTCGGGTTTTGTACACCAGATTTAGGTTTAACAGTAACTGGGGGTTCTATGGTGTCCTTTTTAGTTGCAGTACTATAAGATATTTTAGTTAAATCGGAACTAGATTTCGGTTTCAAGTTATTTTCTATTTTACTTAGTTTCTCATCAAAAAGTTTTTGAAATTCAAGTTTACAATTATTAAGCAGAGAGTTAATTTTTAAATGCAAGTTAGATTTAAATTTTTCAAAAATTTCATTAAAATTTGAAATATTCACAGTTTGCGTTAAGGTAGATAAATTATTATATATTTCGTCCAATTTAGATTTCATGGCAAGAGACTCGGATTTGTTTATAATTTCACAGTCGCGTTTACATTCGTCGCATAGAAAAATATATTGTTTTTTAAAGTTACTTTGTACTAATCTTCAGTAAGGTTAACACACGAAGCGTGTCTTGTCTTTGTTTATAAATTTTGGCAGGTTTAATGTTTGTGCTTGTAAGATCTACGTCGCTCTCGGCAGAAAATTTAAATTTTTTTTGTTTCTTGTTATTGTTTTTAACGTTAGATGTCTCGATGTGTTTATTTTTAAGTAAAAAGATAATGTTTTCTAAATCATTTATTCTTGCTTTTTGCGTGATAGTATTTTCTTCCAGGTAAACTTTTTCTTTCTTCATAAATTCATTTGGAAGCTGGTTTATTATACACTGTTTTTTATCACACACATTGAACTTGTTACTGACAGTTGCATCTTCACAGTTTTCTTCACCTGATTGATTATTTCTACAGTATTTTTCTTGTAGTACACTAACTATTGCTGGATTAATATTTGTTGGAATTTTATCGTAAACAATGATATCAATAAGTTCATTTTACTTGCACTTATTTAATTCACTTACTAGTATACTTAAATCTTCAGTCGCCGCCATTTGCAACTTGAAAAAAATGTATTTCTCACTTGTTACATAAATTACTATTTTAGTTGTCAAATCAATATCTATTGGATAAAATTCTTTACCGGTTTCAGGATATTAATCAATTGTTTACATCTACAAAAGTAGGATGGTAACTAAGTAATAACTGTATCTGTACGGTAATATTATTACTATACTGACTTATCAACAACGGTCTGACTTCTTGCGACGTCACAATTGGTCTGTATGATCTGTATGATTGAATAACTTGTGTTAAAAGATGTTTTAAATTATTTAAATGACCTTAAAACTCTGAAAACTTTCTGTGGAAGAGAGATAATATATTATATTTTGGGAATATATTTAATTAAAAATTTAGCCACCAGAGAGAGTTTGCTCAACTTGAATAGCAAATAGAGTAGGTTGCTTCAAGTAACAGTACAAGGCTTCAAGCTTTCATTCCGGTAAGAAATACGTACGCTAGACAAGGAGCTGTTTGAGACATGCTTCAAATGCAAAATGCAATAAGTCCATAAAGGATAGAAGAAAGAGGAAGAGATCGTGACCGTGAGCTTACGTGAATACAATCAACGCCGCGTTGTGACAAATTTTATAGGTTCACGACATCTACTGTATATTGTTGCAAGCCAGATTAAATGTTTGGGGTATAATCTGTAACTCGTCATGATAATTTTAATATCCTGTTTAAATTTGTCACTACCACCAATAGTAGACACTGAATACTTTTACTGGCAGCAAATTATAACAGGGGGCCAATTTTGTAACTAGAAAGCGATAGCGAATACAATTCATACTGAATAAGTATGTTTTGTTAGCCACGTTGTCTTATACCTCGCCTTATTCCGACTGAATACCATATTCATGAGATGCCAGACCAGCTGAATACGTACTCAGTCCAAATAGGACAACATAGCTGACAAAAATTAATGGAGATTATCTCACTTATTCAGTATGAATTGTATTCGCTATCGCTTTGTCGTTACAAAATTGCCCCCAGTCTGTTAAAATTAACACGGTACATAATGCATAAGTGCATATTGCAATCGAATTCGAACATCGAATATAAACATAACCTGTCTAGTAGTTTTATTGTAAGATAACATAGGTCATGTATAATAGTCGCGCCATATTGTGTTGGTTCTGACTTTAGACAGTTTATCAACAAAACAACAATCCGTTATATATATTATTTTTTTTAAAGTACTGTGATGTTTTTTTTTGTACATGACAGGGGAAAAATGTGCAAATTCACATCCCTGGAAAAAATAACTTTTAATACTAAGGCATTTGATCTTGAATGAAAAAAATTTCATCTGAGTGAAGCATAATACAGAAATAGCAGAAAATGGTTGGCTTATATTTTTGTACCGTTTTCGTTTACTTCATTTATCACAAATGAGACAACTAATTACACTAGTCATTTAATTTAATATATTTTTAATTCTAAAAATAGTATTTCAAAGCATTCTATATTGTTTTTAAATAATACTGATTTATGTATTGAATGCAATGGCTTTCATTTCGAACATTTGCTCTAAGATTTCTTTTTATAATAATGACTCAATAAAAAAAATTAAACTAACATACTATATCCTCTTTTTATAAAATTCTCGTTATCTCTGCTAGAAAGCGGTGTAGCAACAAGGTATATTACGATTTTTTTCTTGTTTGGTATCTAGACTTTACACTCAAAAGCCTTGTACTATTACATGAAACACCCTGTGTAATGGATGCTCATGTTATCGAGGATAAAGTTTACATTAGTAATCGAAGCGAGTAATGTTTGCAATCATCCGAGATATTAATAATAGCCATTACAACAAGTTTGATGTTATATACTGTAATTTATCTACGACTAATGTATTACATACAAGATTTTTTTATTATTTATTTCTATAGGTATAAAGGTAATTCGGCTAAAAACATACTTAGTATACTTCCATTATTTATTAATCGTAAATAAAAAATTTAAAACTAAATTATGAACCCCAAAAAGTTATTCAAAAATAAAACCTAATATGAAATTTTTAACACGTATCTAAGAGAATCCATTACCTAAACATAAATTGCGCCATTGTCTATGCGTAGAGAATAATACAAGGTTTGTTCCAACAGCTAGTACGGACTATCATATGTACGTCAGCCGCACGCGCATTTTAAAAATATCGATCCAACCGACTGTTGTACAGGCCGTCGGACTGTTGATATGATTGTTCTTATAGAGTTCGGACGCATACATGTACACATCCGCGTACTGCCAAGGCGACTTTAGACGATCAAATAAATTAAACTTTTATTAGACAAATATTTACAACATAATTTTAGATCAAATGGTTATGCTTTACACGTTCAAATTATATTAACTTTATTTGCTTTATATTGGTTTGACATTTCATCTGCGCGTTTGTAGTTTGGTTTGTCTCTAGTGTGAGTTTTACTCTGGGTTTAATATTGCACGTTGTTATTCTTATTAGTGTCCAAACCATATACATAATATAAATAATTAATACACAATAAATATATAAAACGTTACAACAAAAATTTCTCACTCCTTGAATACTGAAGTGACCGATTTTCGGTAGAGAAATGCCGCATCCGGACCACATGGAGTGAGTCAGCTGAGCTTGTTGTTATAATCACATAAATAGTCAAATTTGGAAATTATGGAAATAGGCCTTATGCATCACCCGGCATTAACTAGGACGGAGAGGATGCATCTTTTCCAAAGATTCTCTTCTTCATACCAGAGGAAAAACTGTCCGCAAAAACTGGCAGAGAAGTGGCATATCTAAATAGTATTCATCCAAAAAATTGCACAGTTTATAGCAGCTGGTATTACCTTAACAAGATCTTTTCTCGTGCATTCCTCTTCTAAGTTGGCACACGTGAGCAAGTGGGCCATTGTTTGTTCTTCACCACAATGACATAAAGTGAGTTCTGCTTGGTACCACCAGTTGAACATGTTTACTGCACATTTTCCTATTTGACTTCGTACGCGATTTAACGATTTCCAAATAGGCCATTTCTGATCATTACCTGGTTGTAGTTTCTCATCTGGAAGAATACCCATTGCTTTATCTTCTGGCTTTAATGTCTCATCTCACATTAAGCGTCTTGTTGCAGTCTTGGTTTCTGTCATTGGATGCACTGAAGAGAGGAGACTGTGTTTAGTTTTTAGACGTGACCGAGATGGTTCTTGGCCGAACATTGGGTGTCGAAGATCATGTAACTGTTTGGAGCGCTCTATCATACTGGCCGTTGACCGTCTAACTTTAGGTGGAGCTATGTTGCTAAACAGGTATAATTGGATGACTGGTGTTGGTTTTGAACAACCGGTAGTTAAACGGCAAGTTTCGTTTAACAAAGAATCCAGATGTTTATACAGGGCAAGAGCTGATGTTCTGAGGGTATGTGGATGTGCTCCCCACTTGGTGCAGGTTAATTTTCAAAGTAGATTGTTCCTTGCTGTAAGTTTGCCCCGGATTTTATTAACATGATATTTAAACATTAGAGCTCGGTCCAAAGTTACGCCTAGATAACATGGAGTTTTACTGAATTCAATTGGTTGTCCATCCCATGTAATTATTAGAGCATGATTTGCCTCTCGGTTTCTAAGGTTAAATAAACTGGACATAGTTTTAGTAGCATTTGGACGAAGACTATTATTTTTATATTTAGTTAATCCATTCAATGCTTTTGTAAGAATATCTTCGATAATTAAATTAATGCACTGTGCAGCAATGACTAGATCATCTGCATAAGCACGTTCATTTTTCTTTACTAAGAATACTATGAAATTTAGTCAAAAGAAAAACAAATATGACATTTATAAAAAATCTTTAGGCCGGTATAAAGGAAATAACAGACGGGGCTGAAGTTTGTAAATCGGGCCGATAGCCGAGGCTTTTTTATTTATTGTGATGCGTCCGTTAAGGGCTTCTCTTATTACGAAAAACTACTTTTTTCCACACGGTTGTCTAAAGTGTTTATTATCAAAGAACATACATATATACCAAAAAAATTATCTTACTGAATAAGTGCAAAAAATTTATACACAGAATTAAAAGCAGGACAAGTGCACTAAATCCGATCGAATTATATTAACTATAACATACAACAGTAAATAATTTTTTTTCAATTTCTTCAAACTAATGTAGATGTTTTCTTATAACGACATTGTCTTAGTTACTACTAAGACAATGTTTACATACTTTATTCAATACTTATTACTATGATGTGAGAAACCGAGTACATTCGGTACACGCGAGTAGAATATTATGCTCTACCTATACGACATTTATATAGGAAGTATCAGTTTTCGTTCTAGACATATTAAGAAATTTTTAAATATCAAAATAAATGATATTACTAAATATCACCATGGTTTCAATGTCTAATATCAGCGACTTCTCATTTTTAACCAATAACAAAAGACTGCTTCTCTGGTTATAAGTTTATAATTCTCTAACGTACAAGTGTCTCATTTTCTAGGTTTTTGAAGTGTATCTCGAGTAATATTAATGATGGTACTTTCCTTATGAGCCAGGAGTGACGTTCGTAATTGTTTTTAAATTTAAGACATATGTATCTCTTATTATGTAATAAAATCGAAGCCAATTGTGTGTACAAGTTTGTATAATAAAAATACTATTTCTAAAAAAAATATAGGTGACACACTTCGACGACCTAATAATAAAAGTAATGTAAACTTAAACTATAGAAATTAAAAGTATAATATTATTAATAAAAATTAGGAGACCACGTATCACTTATGTATTAACTTCTAATCACGCTCACTTACTCAAAATAAATACAATACATTTTTAGTACCATAAGTTCACTTTCGACTCAGTATACATTGTCTATAATTTGCTCAATACTAGTAAAAATAAATGTTTTATTTCGACAATAAACATAAGATTAATTTAGATGATATAAGAATATATGCTTAAAATAATTCCAAAATTTAATTATCAAAGTTGAAGACAGTTTACATTATATCAATTTATATTTTTTTCGAATGTATATCACGTTTCACTCATTCATATCATACTTCTCCATTGTGAATAATATACATATTACATAATAAAAAATATTTACTTGTTAAGAATTTTTCATAATATATGTACGTAGGTATGTGAACATAAAGCTTAAACGGAAATATAGAACATAAATAAAATCATTACGAATATTTAAATAACAATTGTTGCAACTTATATTATTTAAATTAGATAAATGCATTATAATAATAAACATAATTTATAACTGTTTTTCTGTAAAACAACAATTATAAACTAGCTATCTCGCTAGAGAATAATTACATGGTATACACATTGATATTACAGACAGACCATGTGAATTCTAGCTACAAAGGACTATTGTAAACAGTATTGCGTAAAATGTGCGTTTGTTTTACCTCATTATTGATATAATCGACATTTACTTTTCAGCATGACAATGTCATTTCAATCATTATTTTTTTTATAGATAGTCTACTATTTAAAATTAATTTAGCAAATTAAACAATAATTTTAATGAGGAACAGAATGCCTCAGACAAAGATGACGCTTGTTAATTTATATATATATATATATATATATATATATATATATATATATATATATATATATATATATATATATATATATATATATATATATATAGGTAGATACCTAATTCTTTTCAAGTATAAGTAAATATTAAAAATGTTCAAAAATATATATTTTTCTAATTAAAAAATAAGCAATAAAGTGATATAGCATTTTTAACCTAGATCAGAAATAAAAATAAATTGGGATAAAGGAAAGAATAATAATCCAGGTGAAACAGTTTCTAATTAAGTAAAATGATATAATTACCCCGATGATAAAAATTGGAATAAATAATCTTCATAAATCTTAATATCTTAAATTTTTTTTGTTAAATAACTACCTCTATATATATACAAATAGAATCTTTTTGAAATTTTTATGAATTTCGTCTCATTTGTTAATTTTTTTGTTTCAGTTATGCAATGCAGACAAATAAGTTAAAAACGTAAATCACAAAATCATGATCAATTTCAAGCTTCAATAGTTCGGAATATCGCTACAATTGCACAGCCTCTAGTTTACATAAAACTTTATATTTTTCATTTAAAGAAAATGAATAAAATAAATTTATCATCACGGTATATTACCCATTGCTGGGTCGAACTGCTTTGTACACAGATTTCGGTATTGTTGATGACATATTTGTACTGTGCGGGCGTTTACCAGGCGTCACCTTACGGACACTCAATGCAGGTGTGTAGAGAACACTACAGGGGTCAATTTTGTGCCATTTAAAATTAGAAATATTTGGCGTCGGTCGAGATCGAACCCAGTTCTACAGATGTGCGACCAGACACACACACGCGGCCACGAGACCCCATATTAAAAAAAAATAATAGTACTAAATTGTCAAAGCACATAATTCCCAATTATTTTGAAATTATTTATTTTCTTTTAGCAGAGGTTGACTAATCATAGAAAATCACCTAATAAGTCACGAAAACTACGAAATAATGATACACATAATTCCAGAGCTTTGTCTTCAGGTCCCCGTTAAAGTAAAAACATTCCGAAGGACTTAAAGACGCATTCAGACAAATCTCGCTAATTGTCAAAAAGTATGAATAAAAAATGACATTGAGGAAATAAGTATTGTCAGTAAAGCATCGAAGCGTAGCGCAAGATACCTGGCCAACGCATCTAAACTTCCTTCCCCCGGAGCATAAGTTTGTTTGCATTAACCTTAGAAGTTGACATGTTTTGCAACCACGAGGGTGGGGTATAAACAATAGAAGTTGGTACGAATCCCTGCAAAACGTGGTGGTCGAGTATAAATATCGTCTAGTGGCTGTTGAACTTCAAGTTAGTCTGTGTACAACACTCAACAATGAATTTGCTGGTAAGTTTAATTAATTTTTGTTTGTAGGGAAAGACGTTTGATAACTAAAGGGTTTGATTATTCGCGATGAATGAATAAAGAACGCAAGAACGGGGATCAAATGACTGATGCATGGAAAGATTCGTTTGTTTGCTATTTAAAATTTTTGGTTTAATAACGAATTCTATTTTTGGATTTGTCACTAAAATTAGTTTGATGAATGGTAGCAGAATATACTTATAAAAAATATCGGTATAAATTGCGTACTTTATATGTACTAGCGTTAACTAGGCTAATAATATTGTATATACTCTTTATATGATCATTTGTTTATTATTATTATGAGATTATACAATATTTTTATATAGGAAATTAGTTTAGTAGTAAAAATAATTTCTACCCATGCTCAAGTTCCTACAAACATTGCGATAGTCTACTTCTATTACATATATAAAAATATTTATATAAAATTTATTAAGATTTGAATATTAATTTTTTAAAAGGAATACTTTTTATATTCTTTTTAATACCTGTTGATATTGCATCATCATTTCAGTTTCTAATATGCATAAGGATAGTTTTGATAAACGACCAAATAAATTTACATACGCGTACACAATAAATTGATTGAAATGTGCAAATACAATACAATTGTATGACATCATTAATTTTAATCTAATTTAGTTTTGAAATAAATACAGCGTGATATTTAATTAAGCGTGATTGATGCTACAACTAACCACATCGATAATAAATTTGGCAATAATTTTTGTTTTACTTGCTTTGTATAAGAACTGTAGCCTCTTTTTGTAAAAAATATTAAAATCAATGTGTCATGGATAAAGAAGATTCATTGTCAAAACTGACGTGAAACGCTTTTTTGCATTAGCGCCTAATTTATATTCCGTTTAATACGTTTATTTACATAACATCCTGTACTATATTTTATCTGGTTACTGATCGGTAAGTGATTGTGATTACTTACCGATTAGGACGCGAAGCGGTAAGTAAATAAAAACAACGCTCAAAGCTTACTTTAAAAAAGATATCAATTTTTTTTTAATATACAAAAATAATTTCCAACGCTTATTTTTTAAAATATTGTGCGTCAATCGTGCAAAAAAACGTAATTAGCATTGCGGTCAATAAATGCTCTTCTACCGGTATCGGATGTATTGGACATCTCGATTTTGTCTCGATCTCCAAAATCATGCAGAACCGGTAGGAAGCACTTACTGCCCTTATTACTTAAATAACTATTGCATGCTTTGTTACGGCAGTAATCAGGTTCTAAAATGCCGAAAATCACCCTAAAAATAGGAAAGTCATGGAATTGAAACAAATAAGTTAACATATGTTTAATATCAAGTTAGAATAATTTATATTTATTAGGTATTATTTTTACTTAAGTGAACTAGGGAAGCAGGAAATTACGAAAATATGATTTTACATGTTAAAGACCAATGCTCGGTTTCAAGTACCCATTACCCTGTACCTATATATATATCCCAACATATTTCATTGAAGTAAACAAAAAATATTTCACAAATATACGAGTATATAATAATGTTACAGGAATTATTATATAAAACCTTTTTATACCTAAACCCTTAATGGCCGGTTGCAACAATGTAATTTAATTTTATACGTTGCTTAAATTGACAATACGAATCGAAATGAAATTTCAAATGAATTATTATGTATTATTGTTAAAATCTCGATTTACAATTTTTTGTTTTAACGTATAGTTTAAAATATAAACCTCGTCGGTGCAACTAAACACGAGCAAATTAATGCTATTAATTTCAACCTAAGAAAATAAAACATTCTTTACTGTTTTAATAACGTAAATTAATCATAAAGATAATGAAATATGTTTAAAGAAAAACTGAGAAAAATGTCAAATGTATTCTTATTATTTCTTGTTAATCTAGTGTCTGTATTTCATGGACAATACTTTCATTTTCGAAAATTTTATGGGTTGATAGTAGGTACATACCTATATATGTTTAAGATTTAAGATAATATGTTTCAAAAATTCATATAAACAAAATTCACTGAAGTAATGAAGTTTGCTCAATTCTGCCCAGTAGATACAGGAATAATGTATACTCGTCTCCTGTCGTATATATCCATACATAAACGCAAATATACACATTTGCAAAAAAAATAATATTGTTATTTATCCATAAAATTAATACTTATGTATTATTGCATTCCAGGTTACTTTTAATGTCCACAAATATATAATTATGTTGTTTGTCTTCGTAACGGTAGGTAGGATGCAAAAAATTGAAAACGCATGCAAATTATATTTCTTATTTAAATTTCATTATTCTTTTCGTTTTCATTTGTAGTCGTTAAAAACGATTTTGTTAGAGGTACGGACTCGTAAGTGTCAATAAAGAACTAAACATCACACATACATGATATTGATATTAGAAACTAAATTTTATATTTCTATTACAAATACTATTAATACAATAATACAAAAAGCACCTTTACCTACAACTATTATAAAAATAAAAAATCAATATGTGAAAATATTAATTGTAGTTATGCGTTAAATAATAATTAAAGACAGTAACGCAAAATTTGTATTAGTTACAATTTGACGAAAATCGTATCAGCAACCTTGAAATAAATTCACCGGATATATAAATAGGTGAGTAGGCGATTAATGAAACTATTAATGTAATAAAAACTGTACACATATTCTTTGTTTAAAGTGAATGTTCTAATTTGCAAAAAAATAACTATCTTTATGCTTTTTGTTTTATATTTATGAAGATTATGAGCATGTCGAAAGATAATAAAAAAAATTTCGCACCTCATAAAGCATGAAATTTAATTATTAAAAATATTCTCTATTATTATTATTATTATTGTTATTATTATTATGCAACATAATTTTATATTTTATTTATATTTTGATGACCGATAATTTTTATTATAAAGCATCTTCTGAAATGTTGCAATTGCATCACGGATATAAGGTAATATGATTACATTGTTTTCATAGCCTACTTTTTAGAAAGATGACCCAACCCCAAGTAATGTTGAAATAACATTTCTCTATCTATTTTTTTACACTAAATCAAATGTTTCAGTTCTTGTATGTAAAATATTTTTTTAAAGGATAACACAAACGGTGTGAAAAAAATATAACATGCAAGTAGTAGTTCGTGTAACGAAAGAAAACATTGTTCAAAAAAGAACAATCCTTTTAAAACAAGTCGTACCTACTCTTCTAACATAAACACACCACCTGATACCTATGTTAAGGAACCCCTATAAACTTTTTAAAAGGTTATGTGTACTGCAATAAATTTTGTTCATACTCGAGATACAAATGAATTTATAAAATGAAATTATAAAACCATAATTTATTTCCGTATTACGAATGTACCCTCATAACTACATTTAATGTAACGGTAACCTAATTTCGTGTTGTATAAAATCAAATAGGTAATTTATTAATAATTTAAATATGAAGATAAATTTAATTAAAGTTTATAGATGTCACAAAAAAGCTATAATTAGCTATCATTATGTTATATATTTATATTAAAAAAAAATAGAGAATATAAATTGATAATATTAAATCTCTTGAAAATACATATACACGATACTTGAATCCTTACTAAAACGCTACCTAAATGCAATTCATTAGGTGCGTTTAACCAAATTTATAAAAAATGCTAATATAGAGTTAAATATAACACACCCGAATATTTAAAATGTTATACTAGTATACCAATAAAATTCGAGAAAAATAGCATGAATCTTTTGTGACGTAACCGTGACGTAATCTGTGCGAAGTAGATGGGTTTATAGAACTTTCTTTCTCTTTCGCACTCGTTGCTTGTATACGACGCATGGAGAAAAATACGGGCTCATTTTGAAATAAAGAAAATTATGATAAGATCGAAGTACAGTGAAATCCGCTTATAACGACAACTGTAACTACGGAAATTTGTCGATCAATATTTCTTCCTTCGGTAATAACGACCGTCATGCGCACTTGTACTATTGAAAAACGGGAAATCACCGGTCTCTGTTTACATTTATGTGCGTATGTATGAGATTTAAGGAAGAGTAATGCACTAATGCACAGGTGACAAACTGTGCAAGGAAAGGATTGCAGTGATGGTGACTGCAAACAAAAATTTAGATACGCAGTTGTTAAGACAGTACTTCTAAACTTGATGATAAAATCGAGCGCTTTTATTATGAACATAAATGAATAAAAACAAAGGAAAATAATAGATTATTTTTCTAGGACTGTTCGTTAGTTATATAAATATGTAATTATCTAATTTGTCTATGTATAAAAAACTATTATTTAAATAAAATGCACTTAAAGATATTCTACATTTTAATTCAGTATTTATTTTACTTTTATTGGTTATAACGACGAGATCTTTGTGGTCGCCTTTCGATGCCGGTTATAACCGAATTTTACTGTATGTATATTTTGATTCAAATTTTGGTATGGAACCCCCAGTATTATACAGATTTTTGGCAAGTACCTATCTAACGTAATTTATATGCTAGAACACTTTCAGAAAGAAAACAGAATATACCTTAAAATTTATTAAATATGAATGGAATGAATGAGAACAAAGATATTGAATAGTAAGTAGAAACAAAGATAGATGTAGTATATAAAGTAGGTTAACGGTGTAGCTATTATTTATCATATTTTCAATTCAATTGTTTTTATTTTTTTAAATTAAGAAAAATATTAATTAATAAGTAAAATAACAAAAATAATATTTTTATACCAAAATGATAAAACTGCAAACATACCAAGCCCAATGCACGTGAAAACGTCAAAACAAAGAGAGTCAGTCACATAACTCCGACAGTCCGCCCTTCGCCTAGTATTGATCGCATTTTATTGGCGAATGTCAAGGACAGGCACAATAGTGTCAGACGTTCATGCTAATTATATTATGTATAATATTTAACAATTTTAACTATTAAATATTATTTAAATTATAATTTTATGTTTTATTATATTTTAATAATATTTTAATAACGTATTCAAACTTAATAAGTTAACCTGTATTCCATCCTTCCTCATACTTTAAAGAGGAATAAATAGATAACCTTCTATGTATTTTGAACCCAAATTTATAAATGGCAATTTCTTTCCTTCAGGTAATATTCACCATTGCCTTGGTCTTCGCTGCTGCCGAAGACATCAAGCCGGAGGATCCCAAACCTGTGACTAAACGAGGTGTGCTTGGTTTGGGCTATGGAGGCCTTGGCTACGGCCATGGCTATGGATACGGTCATGCCTATGGAATCGGCTACCCTAGCATCAGCAAAGTCAGTTACTCCGTGGGCCATTATCCTTCCCACCACGGCTTGTATGATGGCTTCTATGGTGGCTACGGACATGGTTATGGTTACGGACACTACGGACTAGGACATGGATTAGGACATGGTTTAGGCCATGGTTTAGGACATGGCTTAGGCCATGGTTCGGGACATGGCTTGGGTCATGGATACTACTCCAAGATTTATTCCACCCCCATTCATTATGGATACCACGATTACGGACATTTGGGTTACGGGGGTTATTATGATGGTCTTTATGGTGGTTTACATGGTTATGGTTATTATGATCATGGATGGTAAATAAATTGTAAATATTTTCTTTCAATTACATTATCACGTGTAATAAAATATTTGATTAATCTTGTACAGAATTTTGTATTTAATGTGATTTGTTTTAAATAAAAGACAATTTTTACAGAACAAGACACTTATGCCCAATTGTACTACTAACACTAAAAAGATCTTGGTTTTAATCGATTAGTCAATTTAATTTTACACACTAACTAAAAAAACTATTCAATTGTAATTAATATCAATTTATTTAGCTAACTAAATAAAACCAAGTCTAAATATTTTAAGTGCCGGTAATGCAACTGGATATTATTTCTTAAATTTTTAACATTTAAAATTTTTGTTTGGCGATACCTCTTTACCTACTAATTTTAGAAAAAAGTGTAATAAAGAAAAATGTTCAGAATGAAAAAGTGCATCAATGACTAGCAAGTTTCTTGTTCAATTGTTTCTTATGATGTACGAGTTAGCAGCAAAATAAAATACACGAATTAAGGCAATTATCTGAGTGCCATGAAAAATAAGACAATAATTTATGTTTGTATGACAACAAATCTACGAATTACGCCTAAAACTTCATTTTGAAGCCATCATAAGTGTATTAGATCAGGTTGAGTATATGACTGTAGTGTTCAGTAATGATTTGGTGGTCATTTTAGGAACCATGCGATTGAGAAACATTCTTATAAAAAAAATTGTAGTAGTGCAAATGGTCTGCAGTTTTTCGGATAATAATAATAAAAATAATAATGATAATAATAATAATCATAATCATAATAATAATAATCATAATAATAATAATCATAATAATAATAATAATACTAATAATAATAATAATACTTATAATACTAATAATAATAATATTTACTGCGCAACAGATATACACCAATAATAGGACAAAATTGAAAAATACAACGTGTATAGTATGCAAGAACATAATCAACAATAGGTACCTAATTATAATATATAACATATAAGCATAATAGGTATAAGGTTAAAAGCAACAGTGCATAATATAAATAGAATTGAAATTTTTAACTGGTATCATAACAAATGAAATAAATATTGGAATTACAATTAATATTATAAAAACTTTTTATCAGTTCCGTAAGTGATATAGGTCGACAAATTCAGAAAATAACATTGGCGTTAATGCACATAACACTTATGGGTGATCTAAGAAGTAGCTTAGTTTTTGCTACATTTGTACGAAATGTAAGTGTCCTGGAAGAAAGTCTTGGAACATTAATACTGATTTTACACAGTAAGATCTGAACAATATATAATATTGTTTAGAATTATTAATACTACCACTACCACCACCCACAATGAGTGGGTCATTACAGAACAGACTACTAACATTGTAAGTAACATTGTTACGTAATGACAAGTAAATTTAAGTTGGCAAGACTGATTGTTGGGTTAATATTATATTATGACAACAATACATATATCAGTCAAATTTGCAATAACTGGCGTATCTGAATTTTGTTTATGGCAGCAATAAATTTTTCAGTCAAATTTGCAATAACTTACGTATTTGAATTTTGTTATAACTTAGAAATAATGAGTGATCGTAGAAAAAGTATAGTACATAATTCGAGTTGTAAAGCAACTACGCACGAAGTGGAAAAGTTACGCACGAGCCGCCGTGCGTAATATGCTTCTTACAACTCTCGTTACGTAATATACTATTATATAAAAATAATATTGACATCTTCTGTCTCCGCTGTTGTAAAGACTGGTAATTAAAACGCTCCAAAAGGTAATCTTGGCTTTAAGACACAAACTTTAGGAACTTTCTGTGAATTGATTCTAGATCTTGAATATGACCACCATAGATTGGATACCAAATAATAGCACAATAATCCATTTTAGACAGAATGAAACAAGAATATAATATAATATATATATATATATATATATATATATATATATATATATATATATATATATATATATATATATATATGTAATATTGAAGTACCTTTAAAAAAAGTAGTATTTCAAATAATGAAATCCAATAATTTATTACAATGTGAAACATGCTTGTATTGTTCTGTAAATGTCAAATTTGCGTTATAAAATGCGCCAAGAACTTTAATAATAAAACACCGTTGTAAGACATCATTGTTAATATGGTATTCAAATTCTGTGAGATTATTCTTTCGATGAAAAGACATTATCTTGCATTTAGAAGAGTTTAAGTGGAATTTGTTATTGTGACACTAGTTTTTAACCGAATTAATAACAGATTGCAGAATTAAGCAGGCACTTTCATTATTTATCTCACAGTAATGTTTCTAATCATCAGCGAACAACAAATAATTACAGTTAACAGAGTCATAAATGTCATTAATATACATTATAAATAGTAAAGGTCCTAGGTTCGAGCCCCGCGGCACTCCAGATGAAGCATGAAATGTTTTAGATTTGCAACCGTTATAATAAACGATATGTTACCTGTTTATCAGATAAGATGTAAATAGTGATATTTACGAATCACTGACACCAAATGAATTTAGTTTTTGCAATAGTACACTGTGATTTATTTGATGAAACACCTTCTGTATGTCTGACCACCCCGATCCACTACTTCAGTTAAATATTCAGTAAATATTGCTAGATTGGTCGTGGTAGATTTTCGCTCACGAAAGCCATATTGTGCCTGTGAAAGTTGGTTTCTCACCTTTGAATAAATAAACGAGTACAACAGAATTTTAAAAGATTTGCTGAAGTTACTAAGGATTGAAATAGGTCTATAGTTCTTGGTATCAGTTGCGTTTTGATAGAACAATCTAAAATTATTATTGATATAAGAACTATTGGGCATTACAAGTTTAAGATATAATTTTTGGAATTCCTTTCACATATTTGATTATAAGATTTGTTTCACCGTTCTTTTTTCGATCTTCTAAGCTGGCGTTATAATAAGCATTTTGTCGTAGAGTTTTGTCAAGAGAAATATTTTTTTATGTTTTATGTTTATCATCGTTCTTAATTTTGCGTGCGTTTAGAATTATCTTGTGCACATGTTGTACATCATCTAGCCTAACTTTAATGGGTCTATTTTATCACTGCTATGTCTGCCTAGATGTACAGGTTTTATGAGAGACGTATTAATTGTTGGTTCAATTGCTTTAATAATATTGATTACAGCATTTTTATCTGTCTCAATCCTAGTTTCGTTAACAGTAGCTTCTTTTATACCGGATATTATAAGATTGTTTTTCCGTTTGTCTCGATCTAAAACTTCTGTTACTACATCTTCAAAGTAGTTAGTCTGCGGTGATGCTATTTTCATTTTTAGATCGTTTATTTCACTCCTTAATTTATCAATAATAGTGTAAAGATTCTTTCTACGCTTGTTGGAAGAGCAATCATCACAATAATTAATATGTTTCTTCGTTTTTAAGTTATTTAATTCAGTACGCGATAGTCCAGTACATGTTGAATGAAATGGATCTGTACAAAAATCGCATCTGATGCAGGAATCAATACTGATTTCTTCATTGCATTTACTACAACCTAGTACAGGCATATTGAAGAGCATAAGCGTTGCGTGTTCGTAGGTAATTGATTTCGAAATCTCTGCAAGATAAGATGCGAGAATGCGACAGAACAAGTAGCATAAGCCAGGTGCGCATTGTCAGAAAGACATATGAATGTCACTTATGTTAAAAAAGATAAGTGGAAAGTATATTTACTCACGTGCACGACGGGAAACTAACTACACTTTAGTATTAAAGTTAGCCAAAACAAATGCACTAAATATCACGCACACAATTATATATCCGTAATAAATGCCAAAAATTGTAAATATCGACAGCACAGGATATACACGTCTAAAAACTATAATGACTACTTTAGTTATTATCAAATATATTGCCCGTTTATGTATGGTGAATGTGTTATTTCTCAATATATTTGGAATATTTTTGGATTCCAGGCATTTAGTGACAAGAGAAAGTATTCAGGCTTTGGTTATCGATCCAAAATAAAGTATTTGTTTATTGCGGATGTTGTCTACGCCGGCTGCTTTTCCTTCAACTAATGTTCAATGTGTTGAACAATAAGAAGAAGGGATATAATATGTCTCATGCGGTTTAAATTTAAGTAGTTTTAGATAAAATTAATTCTACTCAATTTTATAGATACCTACGTCCATTTCAAATAGTAATAAAATATATACTAGGGTTACAGGTTATAGGCTCCAACAGAACTAATTTTTGCCCAACATTAAATTCCAGCCCTTCCTTCATCCCAGTTAAAACCACAGTTAATTTAGTTTTCGTCGTCCCTGAAAAGTTAGGGATGTTTTGTTAAGCATCGATGGGAGCCAAATACTAAACAAAATATTTTTTTACTGAACAAATAATATTGAAGAAATACGAAAAAATACAATTTTTTTTTTACTAAACAAGTATAAAAAAATTTACTGAATAAATAATACTGACTAATTATGACAAAATACTGAACAAAAAATGTTTTTTTTACTGAACAAATAATATTGAACAAATATGAAAAAGTACTGAACAAGAAATATGTTTTTACTGAACAATTATTATTTACACTGAACATAAAATCCTCAACAAAACCAAATAAAATACGAAGAAAAATTGAGTAGAATAGAAAACGCTTATATACGTGTTAATTTATTGTGTTTAATTATCTGCTATCTGAAAAATATAATTTAATAAAAGGGCCCAAATATATCTACAGTAGTATAGGTGGTATGTTAAGTCTTATATAATTGGACGTAATTATGCAAAAAGGAACCGTCCCACAAAACTGTTTCTGGAGTTATTGAGATTTAAAGTTTGGCTGTTTTAATTAAATCCACGTACGTTTTTGTTTTTTACTGTTAAGTTGTTTGTCAAGCAAAAATTGCAAGTTATTTAAAGGGTAAAATAAATTTCAGTTTTTATCAGTGGATTTCTCAAAAAAAATTCAAATGTGGCTTGGTTCCTTCTTGCAGAATATAATATGGGCAGAAAAATAAAATGCAAATTAGATTTTCATATAATTTATTTGTATAACTGAACAGAATTTTGTCAAATATAAACTAAATTGTACTCTGAAATCAAAATATTATGTCTGTGAAAAATTTTAATCATCTTTAATAAATCTGATGTGGCCAGCACATAACCTCTCGCCAGATATTTTACCTGGTTGTACGCATAAAACGAAAAATATTTTTAAATACAAATACATATATTCATGTCTCACTACAATATAATTCTCACATATATTTGCAAAATCTATGGGATATTTTAATATAAATTATGTACAATACATACATTTTCTTTATATTCAATATCCTGAAATTTTCTTTTTCTACTTTCTTTTTCTTTATATTCGTCACTTTTTCGCAAATTCCTTTTATATTCTTTTTGACAGAGACATAAAAATACTTTTGACAGTGACATTACAAACATTTGAATTTCTTGCCTTATAGTAGTTTGATCTAAGATTTTTTACATCATATTATTTTATATGCGTTTCTTTATCTCTAAATCTATAGAAGATATAATAATGAATTTATATTTATCAAATAAAGAATTTAACGTTCTTTAATATATGTAAGTATTTACATAAATTTTCGATAAATAATATTTAGATGATTTTTTTTTGTAACTACTACTTCCGGTTGTCCAATTGTTACCAAAGCTTAATCAACTCTTCCCATTATTATTTTATCTTTATTTATTATTATTATTAAATAAGTTTGGGTTGCATACCTTTAGAACAAGTAGCGATATTTGTATCCACCTCCGCAGCCATTCGCACAATTTTCTTACTTCTTTCGGACACAAACATTATTGTTTTCTATCAAAATTTTTATAACAACACTAAAACTACGCAATACATAGTATACTGGCCCGTACGAGTTATAACTTGCAGAGGTTGTCACTGTTTAGTGAACAGAACCAACCCACAAATGAATAATTCACTATTTTGCAAAACAGATCCAAGATATCTGATTCTGTTTTATATAACACCATCACAATTTTGCAAAAAAGAACCAAGCAATCTGGTTCTGTTTTGTAAAACTTCAAATCTTCAAATAAAATTTGTGGTTTGGTTCAGAACGTCATTTATGTTATACAACTAATAGTAAAGGCTTGGTTCCTTTTTGCTAAATTTAAAATGGGCCTTTGGCAACCTATATCCATCATAAACTCGGTTTGAGCACTCATGTGGGTTGGTTCCATTTTGCATAACTACGTCCAATTTAACACTTGAACAACACTATATAATTTAAGATATATACATATTGAAATGTTGCAATTGCATCGCCATGCTTCCAACAATTAAGCAATTTAAAACACATTATTTAACAGAAGTCGAGGTGAAAGTTTGACTCTTGTCGTCTTGATTCACAATGATAATGTAACGTGAAATTGAAACTGAGTCAAGTGGGATTAATGTGACTGTATACTCAAGAGTTCACAGATTCATTTCTATTTTATAAGACTTGTTGCAACTTCTATAGGACTTCACTACGTACAACATACAATCCATAAATAAAAGATCTTATGATATTACTACGATCTATGAGATAAAATTGGGTTTAATACAATTTAATTTAATACCTCACTATTATTAGTTTTATAATACCTAGTAAAATGCACTTATCAATATGTAATACAACATGAATTAAATTTTCACATAAATTTATTCATATTCTATCAGCACATTCAAATGGGAAGTGGGAAAAAAATTATTCAAAATGATATGAGAAAATTTATACGATTTTTGTAGTTCTTTATTTCTGACAAAAATTATGGATAGATAAATATTTTGTTAGTATTTCATATCAAATATTTTAGATAAACAACAAAATATCTGACAAGTATGAATACAACAACACAAAAATTACTTAATTTTGCAAGGAAATATAGTGTGCCATTCCCAGAAAAACAAAATGTCACAATTATATATAAAGTAATAATGATTAACTGAAGCCAGCAATTATTGTGGTCCACAGAATCTATGTGGGGTCCAAGGGTTCATTGCAGAGCTGCTGAGAAATTAATGTTTGACGATTAATCTGAACATGGAATGGACGTGGTTGTAACAAGTCAAAAGATCGCGTCAACCATTTCTCATGGCGTGCAGGCGCTGATCTGATTCATCAAACTGCCACAGAGAGCTTGTGGCGCTCCTGTAGCGTATTTACACGACAAATGTGGCTGATATGTCTCTGAGCTTCAATGAGTTTTAACCTACATGCAGCGTGACCTATATCCTCCTTTAAGAGGATAACGATTATGTTCTCACTTCATTAAGAGATTACTTAACAAACCTATTGCTGTCATATGGAATGCTTTGGCTGTAGGAGATTTTTATTAGTTGCAAAGAAACTCTATTCTTAGCACAAACTGCCTTAAAAATGTGACCAAGGTAACAGAAAACCTCTGTACTTTTCAGTTTTTATGTACAATAAAAAATATTTCTGTTACACTAAAATTTTTGAAAGATTAAGGTCATCTGTATCATAAACGAATTAACAAATTGGCATACATTTATCACTCTCATTTGCAAAGAATATAAGCGTGTGCGATAGGGATGGATATAATACGCTTGTCTTTCAAAAATTCTTATTGTTTCGACTAAGTGAGGACATTTTATTTTAAAACGATGCTAGTTGTTGACAATACCTTCTCTGTATTTCTTGATTCATAGGCGTACGAATAACTTTGTTTTCTGTTGGTATCACTCACACTGTCACTGTGTCAGTATCTTCTTTTTTACATATTTGGTTTTACATTTGCTAATAAACTTACCAGTTGATTTAGTTTTGAATTTTAAATACCTTTATTGTAACATATATTTTTATAAGAATAAAATATCAGTAGTATCTTATATACCCCCATAAAAACTAAATAAACAGCACTACTGAATTTGACAGAGCTAAAATCTTGTTTCATACAATTCGTAGATGACCTTGTTTGGACATCTAATAAATAATTGGTTTAATTTCAGTATTATTTTATTTTAACAAAACCTTATCAGTTAAGTAAACTTAATCAGTTCAAGTTAAATACGTAATTATTATATGTAACGCTTCCTTTTTAAAAATCGGATGATGTGCTCGGAAAATTTCTAGAAATATTTTCATTCCTCATGATCTCAATTATTTTTGTATGATGGGTTTCATTCGTTCGCAAATAGTGTCCAATAGAATGAGCATTACTGTTGAATGAATAAAATGGACTGTATTCTTGTTTATTGATAGTTCACAAACATACAAAGCAAAGACAAATTTCTTGTGAAACAACTTGCCGCCAAGCATGGACTCACAGCGACTGATACAATACACAATACTGACTGCTTCCCCTCGACTTAACTCGCCGTGTGCATGGTTGCCACATCTATCTTATAGTTGACCAAAGATGGCAGCACTAGTCGGCACAAAATAAATAAATTTTATTTTAATATTATTAACTACGACATTAACAATTAAACATACCGCCTCCCTTGAAAGGTCTCGGGCCATTTCAACATTAAACAGATATTGCTTAAACATCTAGCTTATATCTACATGCAACAAAAATGTTCAATTCAGTAACTATGGTGGCACTTGGGATTGGGGTAAAACCCGCACTTTGTTGTCGGGCCCAGGGTGGAGCTCATAGACTCTGCACATCTTCCAGGTAAGTGGAGGAACGTTGTCTTCTATGATGACAACTAAATCTCCTAGTTTGACTGATGTTGGAGATTTATTCCATTTATATCTGGTTTGGAGCTGGTGCAGATATTCACGTTGCCACCTTTTCCAAAAATGGCATTTCATAGCTTGGACTTGTTGATAGTATGCTAGGTTATTTTTCGCCGTATTTATGTCTCTTTCCGGCAGTAACGTCAATGGGCGACCAATGAGAAAATGGCCAGGTGTTAAAAGATTAGTATAATGTGGGTTGTCACTTAGAGGAGAGAGAGGACGACTATTGAAGACAGCTTCAACCTGAGTCAAAAGTGTATACATATGTTCTACAGTGAGTACGGAAATTCCAATAACTCGTTTGATATTAGTTTTTACTGATCGAACACTCGCCGCCCATAGACCTCCGAAATGTGGACTTCTGGAAGGTATAAATTTCCAATTTCTGCCCTCGTTTGACAGTTTATTGGTAACTTCATGAGAAGCTATAATCGCCTTTAATTCATTGTTTGCGCCGATTAAATTGGTGGCATTATCAGAAAAGATCGTATGTGGCTTACCGCGTCTCGCAATGAACATTTATAACGTAGCTAAGAAACAATCTTGTCGTTAAATTTTCAGATAGTTCTATATGAATAGCCTTGCTCGCAAAGCAAACAAATATTGCAATAAATCCCTTATTTTTTATCTCTTGCCCTTTTCTTTTTTAGCGTTATAGGACCTGCATAGTCTACACCGCAGTGATAGAATGGTGGGTATGGATTTATACGAGGCTCAGGTAAGTCACCCATATATAAATTTGATTTGCTTAGATTCACCTTAAAGCAATTAATACACGAATGAAATACTTGTTTGACTAATTTTTTTTCCATTTATCGGCCAATATTTTTGTGTTAGATTATACAACATAGATTGCGGTCCAGCATGTAGTGATCTTATATGTTCATGCCTTGCAATTAGTCGAGTTACCTGGTCATGTGCGGGAAGGATTATTTGATGTTTCTCGTTAAAATTCATATTAGCATTTTTTAAACGTCCGTTCACGCGTAACAAACCGTCATCACTGATAAATGGGCTCAATGGTGACAATTTTGAATTTGTTGGCAGGGGTTCAGATTTACTTAGCGCAGAAATTTTATTTTGAAAATGATAATTTTTAATTACTTTAATAATTTTATGTAAAGTAATTTCACGCTCTTTAGGAGCTAGAACAATAACACATTCGACTGCATGACGTATCTAGGAATTTCAAAATTTTCAATCAAACTAATCCCTTCTAAAAATTCAATCCATTTTAATTTTTCATTTTCTTTTACAGGTTGATCCTAAGCCAAACCTTGATGCCAAAGTTGTATTATTTATTTTCGAATTATTATAATAGGTGCCAAAAGACCTAGCGGGTCATATAATTGAGCAGTTGTCGATAATATTTTTCGTTTTCATATCACAGAATTTTTGTTCGCGTTATTAACTCTGTACAACAGAACATCCTTACATGGATCTTATAAGATTCCTAACGTTTTAATGGGTGATTCGCTAAATTCAACTAATTCATTTTATGATTATATAAGTTTTTAGTTGTCGGTCTGTGCGGACGTGTTTATTTCTCTCTCGCTTGTGCGTGGTTTGAATTTAAAATTTTATTTAAATTTGAATAAAATGACTCGTAGTAGTGGTAGTAAAATTATCGATCTCGATGAGTTAACTAACATCGTGAAACGTGCAGTTGAAGAGGCTGTAAGTAAAACAACTAAAACTTTTGAGCTAGTCATACATGATTTAAAAAACGAGATTCACTCTCTAAAAAACGTGATTTTAAAGAGTCAAAATCCAGATAATAAGGGTAACAATGAAACTGTGGATAGACCAACAAGTTTGAATGGTGGTTCCAAAGATAACTTAAAAGTTAGTGCTAAAAAGTCACAAAATAAAGGGAAAGTGTCAAAACCAGCTGTTCCTGAAGGTGAACGCACTCAGTCACTGTCTCAGCTGACTGAAGCCAACAATACAGCTGAAGCACCTATTCGTGAACGCACGCGCAGCGCCGCACGAGCTCGCTACACGCTGGGTGTTGCCCAGGCCAGTACTGGTGGTAAATTGGTGGGCGCTCCTAAACGAACTTGGCTTCATATTAGCCGGGTGGCTAACACAGATGCTACCGATAACGACATCATGGAACACCTAAAATCGTATAGACTTGATGCCAAATGTGTGTGCCATAAAATCGAACATGCGGGGGATTATAGTTCCTTCAAACTTGGAGTACCTGCTTAACTTCTTCAAAAGTACCTAGAATCGACGTTGTGGCCAGAAGGAATTGTCGTTCGAAAGTTCTGGTTTCCGAAGAAGAACAGTGGCAATAATTTTTTAGGCAGTCAACCAACAGTCGCGCAGGCCACATAGGCGAACTACATTGTTATTACCAGAATGTCCGTAGCCTAAATAATAAAATCAACGACATTTATACATCAGTTCAGGACTGTGAATACCATGTTATTGGTCTAACAGAAACTTGGTTACGCTCTGATATCAGCAATTCCGAAATATTTCCGACTGAATGCTACACTGTGCTTCGGCGAGATAGAAATTTTGCAGCGCTCAATGCCTCACGTGGTGGGGGTGTACTTCTGGCCTTCAGAATTCATTTCTCATACGAGTTAATTGATTTAAAATATATACAAACGTCTTTGCCATTCATTGATATTGTTGGTTGTCGCCTTTTGTTGCAGAACTTTAATTTAATTGTTTTTGTAATTTACATACCTGTAACACCTGATATATTTACTCTTCATGTACTTACAAACTTTCTTGAAACTGTATGTATTTCTGAACAGCACGTCCTTATAATGGGACACTTGAATATTCCTAACTTTTGTTATGATAATTCATCTGACAATTTAACTGAGCATTTATTAAATTTTGCTGCGTTTTTACAACTGTCGCAATGCAATCATATTTTAAATTGTAACGAACGCCTATTAGATTTAATTTTTTCAAGCGTTAACTGCACTGTTGTACATGATGACATACCGTTGGTAAAGGAGGACATTTTTCATCCTGGATTACATATTAAATTACTTGTTTTGAATTTTAATAATGTTAACTTTTCGTGTAACAATGTTGTTAAGATTTATAATTTCAAAAAGGCGAATTTTCATATTTTGTATGACATTATATTGAACTGTAATTGGTCGGTTGTTTGTGAATGTACAGATGTTGATACCGCTTGTAACAAATTCTATGAGTTGCTCTATAATATATTTGATCAATGTGTTCCTATTCGTTCTAACAAAGCACATAGGAAAAATTATCCTCCTTGGTTTACTCATGAAATAATTCAAAATTTAAAACTAAAATCGAAGCTATATGGCAAATACAGAAAATCGAATTTGAGCATTCATCTGTCTGAATATAAAAAAATTCGTTCTTTATCTAAGCGATTGATTAAACAATCTTATATTGAATATATTCATAAAATAGAAAATAATGTTGCCTCTGATCCAAAGAGTTTTTGGAGTTATGTTCATAGTAAAAAGGGTATTTCTAGAATTCCTGGTATTGTTCATTACAATGGCGGAACTGGTGATGGCCCGGCATCAATTCTTAATTTATTTTGCGAGCATTTTTCTAGCGTCTTCAACGACGGTCATGTATCAAATCAGAATATAATTTTTTCTAATGATTCCGTTAATAATTCTGTGAATATCAGTGTTGGCAATATCTCAGAAAATGATCTGCTTTTAGTAGCCCGTAATCTCAAAAGCTCAATGACAGCTGGCCTTGATCAGATACCAAGCTTTTTAGTTAAGGACTGTGTCTCTGTATTAACTGTTCCATTACTGTTCATTTATAGACTATGTATCTCGTCTGGAACTTTCCCATCAGTATGGAAAGAAACGAGTGTGCCCTGTCTTAAAATCGGGTGATCCATCGCTAGTAAGCAATTATAGGCCAATTAGTATAATATCAAACTTCGCCAAACTACTTGAAATTATTTTGTACAATGAACTATTCCCACAAAGCCATAGATATATCTCTATACACCAACACGGTTTTATGCCAATGCGGTCCACTATATCTAATTTGTGTACGTTTACGCAGCAAGTCTCTGAAATTTTGGATAAAAACCGTGAACTTGATGTTATCTATACGGACTTTTCCAAGGCCTTTGACAGGATCAATCATGATATTTTACTTTTAAAAATGAAAAATTTCGGTTTCAACACATTACTGATCAAATTTTTTCAATCGTACTTAACGAATCGGCTACTTTACATAGTCTATAATGGACACAAGAGTAATGGATACACAGCTAAATCCGGTGTTCCACAAGGTTCGAACCTTGGACCTTTCCTGTTTCTACTGTACATTAACGATATTTGTAGACACGTTGAATGTGATATTCTATTATACGCAGATGATATTAAGATTTATAAAGAAATTCTAAACATGCAGGACTGTAATGAATTGCAAAATAATCTAAATTGTATTCATTCCTGGTGTGAAAGATATAATCTACCTCTAAATATACAGAAATGCTCATTTATGACTTTTACTCGTAAAAAAAATCCAATTACATTTATTTATGAAATTGAGAGAGTATCTTTAGATAAATGTGTACATAAAAAAAGATTTGGGTGTCACTTTTGACCCCAATCTAGCTTTTACTATGCACATAACTCAAACGGTGTTAGCATGTAATAAAACTCTTGGTTTTATTATACGTAATTCTAGGATTTTTTTTTAATATACAGACTTTAAAAATTTTGTATTATGCTTTCGTACGCTCAAAGTTAGAATATGCCATTTTGATTTGGTATTCGCCATATAGAATTCATAAGAATAGCATTGAGCAAGTTCAGCGTCGCTTTCTAAAATATCTTTGGTTGAAAAGATTCTCTATATACCCTGAAAGGGGATGTGACCAACACATTCTGTTAGAGATGTTCTCTGTAGAGTCAATTGATAGCAGACATACTAGTATCGCGTTATCTACTTTAAATAACATTATGGAGAATAAGATAGACTGTCCGTACTTATTAAGTAAACTATTGTTCCACGTCCCCAGATCAACATCTCGTACACATAAGACCTTTTATATGCCACTGTGTCATTCTAGTATTTTAGTTAAGTCACCTATTTACGCAATGTGTTTGTTGTACAATAACATGTAAACTATTATTATTATTATTATTATTATTATTATTATTATTATTATTATTATTATTATTATTATTATTATTATTATTATTATTATTATTATTATTATTATTATTATTATTATTATTATTATTATTATTATTATTATTATTATTATTATTATTATTATTATTATTATTATCATGTAATTCTGTGGCATTAATATTAAACTTACGCAAATTAAATTTAGTATGCTAATATTATTATTTTTATGAGCTTTCAAAGTGTCAATAGTGTCAGCCCCCATTAAAAGGTCATCCACGTAAAAACAATTTTCTATAATTTCACTTTCTTCAGGAAATGTTTCGTGACATTCACGAGCTAACTGCTGAAGACACTTTGTCGCCAAATACGGTGCCGAAGCCGTCCCGTACGTTACGGTGTTTAGTTCGTATGCCTCAAGCGGTTTATTTTGGTTTGGACGCCATAATACGCGTTGATATTGTCTATTGTTTCTCTATGTCACCCGTTAGTACAAATTGTTTCAACGGAAAATTATTGAAAATTGTAAAAAGATCATTTTGTGTTGTAGGTCCTACGTATTGCGCATTGTTTACCAAAAAACCTGATATTGTTTGACATGAAGCGTCAAATACAACACGTAATTTTGTTGTCGTGCTACTTTTTTTGTAGATACCGTGATCTGGAAGGTATACCGCAAATTCATCGGAATTTATTTCAACCTTTGTCATGTGATCTAAATTTCAATATTCCGTCATATTGTTCCTTTAAATCATGATTTTTATTTAATTTAGCTTCTAAAGAATGAAATCTACATTTTGCTATCTCATATGAGTCACTCAAAACTACATCTTTCTTTATGAGAAATCTGGCAACAAATCTACCATCCGCGTTTCGTGTGAAGTTATTAGCGAAGTGATTTTCGACCATTTGTTCCTCATTTGTAAATTTTGGCGCGTTTTCTACTTCGTTTGTTTTCCAAAACCGTTGTAATTGTTCGTTTAACGACTCATACGATAAACAACTAACTGATTTCATTACCGATAGTTCATGACTTATTACGCCACCTAGAATCCACCCTAAATGAAAATTCTGTAATATTAAACCGCCTTTTAGTTTTAATTGCTCACCCTTTAACAATTCCTAAAATATCGAAGAGCCGATTAATAAATCAATTTTATTTTCTGATTCAAATTTGGATATGCTAATTTGGTATTTGCAATTTGTTTTTGTCAAATGATAACAAGGGCAATGCGTCTGTAATACGTGGCAATATTAAATAAAAGGTGCTGAAATTGTATTTAAAATCCCGAGATGAAATTTCAGCCTCAACTTGGTGCCTTATAGACAATGCAGTATTGTCTACGCCTGATATGGAGTATTTTAAAGATTGTTTAGGTAACTTTAACTTTTTTGCCAAACCGTCCGTCATAAAACATGACTGCGCATCGGAGTCCAGTAAAGCACGGGCTGTGTGATAAACACCGTCAGCTCCCTTGACCTGAACAACCGCGGTTGACAATAATACTTGTGAGTTTGTTTTATATGCAGAACATGAAACACCTGTGCTTAATTCTTCACTGTATTTTTCATGTTCCGCCTTTTCAATATGTAATGAAGTATTATGTTTATCGTTGCATGTTATGCACCCACTTGCACTAAATTTCTTTGAAAAATGACCTTTTCTAAAACAGTTATTACAAATTTTTAATTTTCTTGTTGTTTCAGACAGATTTATTTAAAAATTCTGAGCATTTGTATATATAGTGATACGCTTTATCACAATTTAAACACTGCTTGTGTGTTACATGCGCGCTTACACGTTTTTGTGAGCTTGTGTTTGTTGACGACGATTTTTTTAGCTCAGTAGCTTCTAATGTGCCTTGCCTTTGATTTAAAAATGCAATAAAATCTTTATATGTCGGCACTGTGTCCCGAGACGTATTTTCCGCGTTTATTTTTGTTTCCCATTCTTTATTAGTTATATTATCTATTTTTTTTTAGAAATAATGGGAACAATTAACGGGTCCCATTCCTTTGTTGGGATATCTAATCCGTTTAAACATCTGATATGTTTTTCGACAGAATTAATTAATTTGCGTAAAGCCACATGCTATTCTTTAGTGATTATATCTAATTCCAACAATGAATTTATATGAGTTTGAACAATTCGCCCCTTATTGTTGTATCGCTCTAACAATAAATCGTAGGCAATTTGATAATTGTTGTTTATTATTTCAAACGACGCTAACAATGATGCTGGCTCACCTGTTAATTCGCTGGTGCGCGTGCAAAAGGGTATATATCAATTTTAATCAATTAAAGATATGTACGATTTTAACTTAAGACTATTTTCAGGGTAAAAATTTTCATTTTTAAATAATATATTATATTTTTATTTTAAGCCTGTAGTTATCATTTACTAAAAAGTGTTTATACATAAATTTTATTCCATCGAAAAGTACAAATTAACAAAAAAATGGCTACTTATGCCTTTTACACAAATAAATTTATCTCTATAAACACTTTACAAATAAACATTTTATGTAATATAATTTATTCGGATTCATTTTCTTCATCACTTGCATCAGGATATACGTCGTTTACATCGTCGCTAATCAAATTTTTATAAAAATCGTGAAATACATCACTGATTTATGGTGTTTGGCAATAATTCTAATAAATTGCCTTTCTTCTTTTTTGCAATAAGTACTGGATTTTTATAACACAGTGGAGGGGTTAGGGAAGTATTTTTTGTTCCTCAACTTTGTCTTATTAAGCTGACTGTTTTAAAAGTTTCTTCTGGACATAAGTTTCTCTCATACTTCAATACACCGTAATGATCTTTCTCATATCTTGGCCATTTTAAGTCTTTCCAAAGAAATTTTTCTCCTGTATCATTAACTTTTTCTGTTGTAGAGACGTTTTGAATAAGTTGGCATAGTCATAAAAGTCTGACATTTTCATTTCCACCACAACAAAGGGATGACTCTTTCCAGTTGGTCGAACTAACTGCATCCAGTCATGTGGATGATGAATTGGAGTACCGTATGTATGTATCAATAACTTCTAAAGATTTAGACTTTTGTTATAATGTTAAAAACATTGCGACAATATGGGAGTTCTTATTCTGACCCCCGCAAGTATCAGAATATAGAATGACATGGTTAACATCTTCAGGAAAAGCAAGAAGGTGTTTATATAAACAGGAACCTATTTGTTTAGCTTCTCTTCCGCCCACACCTACATGCCACATATGACAATAAGCTTGGTTAGATACACAGTCATGTATAGTTAAGTTGAACGTCCACAGCTGTCTCTTATAAAATGCAACAGATGTGCACAACTCAGGAGCCGGAAGGCATTGTTGCATATCAAAAGTATACAGTCTTTTAGATGAGTCGTTCTTGCAAATTTCTTTATTATTACTTTTTTATCTGCATGCTTAATCTGCTTCATTCTGATGACTTTCCAACTCTTTTTGAAGGTTCTCATGCAGGAACTTCTTTACCTTTTGCAGTCTTGTATGTCTCTCCCATATTTCTTTTGGTTTTTCTGTTTAGACGTACGATTCTAGTGTCTCCTTTCATAATTTTTCGTTCCTTTTTACCTTCCGTCACCTTTAGGTAAGGAAGGTATTGTCTTTGGTCAAAAAATTCGGTGGTGAGTTTTTGATGAATAAACACGTTTTTGTGTGTGTGTGTGTGTGTGTGTGTGTGTGTGTGTGTGTGTGTGTGTGTGTGTGTGTGTGTGTGTGTGTGTGTGTATGTATGTGTGTGTGTGTGTAAGTGCGTGCGTGCGTTCGTGCGTGCGTGTGTGTGTGTGCGTTTAACAAAAATTTCGTCTGCGATAACTGTAATACTACAATTTCAAAAATTATAATTTTTTTGTATTCTTCTTCGTTACATCCATATGAAGAGCTGATTAGATTTTGGTTACAATTGGCAAACCGGAAGTATCATCATTGAAGATTTTAACAGTTTTTCTTGAAAAAATTATGTTAAATATAAATTTTTACATTTAATGTTATTATAAATATTAAAGAAAATTTTACTCTCTATACAACTTGACTGCATTTTATACTTAATATTAAATGGATATAGAGTTGAAAATTTATAAAAAATTAAATTTCATAAAGTAGCCATAGCTATAAAAACAGCTACTATATTAAGAAAATTCTGAATGAAAGATGTCAGTGTCAAGTGACATTGACACAGTGTGTTTGTCTTATAATTTTACTGGAAATATAGGATCTTTTGCTATTTTCTGTATGTAATTTGCATAAAATAAATGCAACTGCCGGAAGGTAATGTACAATAAATAGAATATTTAGCAAGGAAATTTGTACAAAATATACAGAACTGACAAAAGGTAATGTGCTGGCCACATCAGATTTTTTCTAATGGATCTAGGCTTCTTGGCATCATCAGCATCGATTATAATATCCTGTGTTGTAAAAGTAACAAATAATTTTAACATGAATATGTATTTGAATAGATTTGCTGCTTACTCCGCTTTGTGATTTTGTTACATTCGTTTGATCATCTTCACTAGATGGCGCATTATTTATATCCTGTATTGGGTTATAATGAGGATTAACGGCACTATCACCTGAATCATAGAAAATGGGATTTTCACATGGAGCAGTATACTGAGTAGTACTCGAGTTGGAATTCACGTTAACTGATAAAACCTCGGGTGAAAACCCATATGGAGATGATAGAGCCGGATCGGAAGCTAAGATGAATGAAAATTAATAAATTTGCTTTCTATTTTAGTTTCCTTACTTACTAGTGCTTGAGATGTCTATGTTGTTAGGCCCTGCAAGACAAATTTGTAAACAGAAAAAATTATTGTACTTCAAATTACAAGTTCTTTACCTTCAAACCGGTTCAGCGAACACATTTTAATTATATTAAAAGACCTAGAATTCTGCATTTTAACATTAACAACACCGAATTTGTCTAAAAATCAAGATAGGTTATGTTTATAAACGGCGCAAAAAGATATAAGTAAACCCGAGTTTTGTGTAAAAAGGTATAAGTCGACCTATAACTAAACACACTTGTCAGTGAAGAAATGTATTTGGATATAAGTACATTTAACGCTCTTTTCACAAATTATTACTAATAAACACCTTTATGCACAATATAAATAAGACTATAGCATAGTGTTTAAACTTATATCCTTCGACACAACAATTATTTAACTTATATCTATGCGCACCACAGACTCAACGCGATTTTCACAAAATTTTACTTATACCTATTTGCACCCGCATTAGCAAATTTGCCCTTTAAATAACATAATTTTTGTGTGTTAGTAATATTGTCGTTTCGATGTACAAATGCATTAAAAATATCTAAGAATTCCCGCCATTTTGTAAAGGTACCGTCAAATGATGGTAAGTTAATTGGTGGTAATTTAACGCTACTGTGTGTAATATTATTATTGTTAATATTGTTCAAAATATTACTGTTAAAAATCTATGAGGGGCACGTGAAACTTTACTCACGCTTGAGTGAACAGACTCAGCGTCATCACTATTATTATAGTCAGATTTGTTTATTAATGCTTTAGCTGATGATACGAAATTAAAATATTTGTCAAAAAATTCTTCGCGTTCTTTATCCTCACTTTCGTTTTTTATGATTTCTATTTCACATTGAACTTGTTGAAATGAGTCAAATAATGACTCCACTTATTCTAAACGTGTTTGAATATTTAATATAGTTTTATGATCGATATTTTCACTCGATAATTCGCTTAGATATTCATCATGAACTGTAAGCTGTGTTTTAATACACGCTCGTTTTCGTACAAATTGCTCTTACATGCTGTAATTTATTTATACATCTACGACTCAAGTTAAAGATATGAAGCTGTTTTGAATATAATAAAAGGATGGAACTTACAGGAAGCTGACCATGTGCTTGCTTGGGCCTTGTTATCACTTCTCAAAAATGGCTGTTGCTTGCTGCTTCGTGTTCAACCAGTCGAATCCGGCTCGAAGGACCAATGTTGAATGAGTAAAATGGACTGTATTCTTGTTTATTGATAGTACACAAACATACAAAGCAAAGAAAAATTTCTTGTGAAACAACTTGCCGCCAAGCATGGACACACTGCGACTGATACAATACACAATACTGACTGCTTCCCCTCGACTCAATTCGTCGTGTGCATGATTGCCACATCTATCTTATACTTGAGCAAAGATAGCAAAGAAATAAATTAATTTTATTTTAATATTATTAACTACGACATTAACAATTAAACAATTACTATGCCCTATAAGTTTGATAAGTTGTTCTTATCTGACTTCTTGTTTTGCTAAATTGGATACAATACTTGCTCTAACTGAATAATTGGTGATTTTCACCTGTTCGGTTTCGATTCCAATCTTCCGAACTGACTCTGTTTTAAGCATTAATATTTTGCCAATTAAGATTACGTGCCAAACATAAAATGTTATAAATTTATTTCTCTTCTCTAGAAGTTTTCTCAATAATCTAAAAGTTAAATTTTTGTAATATACATGATATTTTTATACTGCAAGGTTCTGCTTACCGTACTGGACAAATATCTGGAGTATTTGTATTAACAGTTAACCATTTACTGTCAGCTAACTTTTTAGATCCTCCTTGGGTTGTTTTGCTAAATACAGGATTATACTCTATACGTCCGGTACTCACTCCTTCATTATCTTTCTCTTCAGAAAAGTAATGAAAACTACATGTGCTCGGTTCCCCACTACGCCATGCTTATTCGTAACAATCGATGAGAAATAATTTTCTCTGTAAACCGGTAAAAGTATTTTCATCCCATATTACTGCCATTTTGGATAATTCCCGATTCGTTAGGGCTACTGAACTCAGTTTTATTTTTTAGTAGGATCGGCTTGTAAGTTCCGCCTCTTTGCATCTCGCGCAGCTATAGCACCACTAAAATCTGTCAACAAAAGGGTTGAATTTGATGTAAAAATTATTGTAGTACATTTCCTGTAGTTTTATGGCTGTAGAATTCCACATTATTTTTACCACTCCCTCTTTATATTCTTAACCATTTTTGTGTTTCATATTAAACTCTCAGTCCTTTAATATGTTCGCCAATTTTACTCTTGAAGTTGATGCATCAAACTTGTAATTCTTTTATTGACAAAATGTTAAAAACTGACCCAATACAGAAGGTTTACTTCTTTTTGTATTTTGCGGGACTGTACCTTCTAATGATTCGGTGCCAAAACATGATATTTTCGATTTTTATTATACAAAATTGTTTTTTATTGTCAATTTTATTTACTTGATACAAGTTGCCATGGATGTATTATTCTATCCTAACTTGATTATTTTAAGCAGAATATAAAATCTAAATTAATTTAGCTTTCTGTGTTGGTGTCGTTACGATTTACTTACCGAATCTGCCCTCGAACATTAATTCATATCCGGAATTTTTTTTGTCGTGAATTCCAACAACGTAATCTATACTCGTGTTCCATTCGTACTGGTTAATACGTGGCTGGAATGCACTTAAAAAAAATCGGAAATAATCAATTATCTGGGGAGATTATAACTGAATATTTTCTACATCAATGGGGTATGTGACCATTATTTTATTAAAATAAATATAACGTACTTTTTTAAGTTCTGAAATATTAATAAAATTTGAGAGAAATGGTATTGAAATTTTTGTGACATCACCGGACGCACACAAATTTCCATACCTTATCTAGGATTCGAAACCGAAACCGCTGACACGTGAAGCTAGCACGCTATCACACAACTACCTCGGTCGGTGATACGTTTAAAAAAATTGTTAACGAAACCCTGAAGGATAAATACGAAGTAAATGAATTGCGCGTTCTCAACCCTCGCCTTAGGATCGTTGGTTTAACAGATGAAGTTACTGCTAGCAATAAAGATGAGGCACTTAAACTATTTATTCATCAAAACAGCTCTTGCTTTGTCAATAACTACAAATGTGAAATACTTAAGTTAACGCCTATTAAAAATAAAAAATCTGTCTTTCAACTACATATTCAAGTTGATGTCAACACATACCATAAATTATTAGATTCTGGTAATACGTTCCTGGAATGCACTTAAAAAAAATCGGAAAGAATTAATTCTCTGGAGAGATTATAAGTGAATATTTTCTACATCAATGGGGTATGTTCAAGTTGATGTCAATACATACCATAAATTATTAGATTCTGGTAATCTTTTTATCGGTTATGATTACTGTAAAGTGTATGACGCCATCGAACTTCGCAGATGTTATAACTGTTACGGCTTTCATCACCTCTCCAAAGACTGTTCTAAAACGAATTCACATTGTTCTAAATGTGCTGGACCTCATTCTTCCACAGAGTGCACTACTTTAAACTTAAATGTATCAACTGTTTTAAATTCAAAGGCTAATCTTCTGTTAATATTGATGTTTCTCATAGTGTTTTCGATAAGAACTGCCATGTTTATCAAGAAACTTCAAAGCGTTTAAATCTGTCATAGGCAAAAAGTAGCAATTACTGGATAACTCCTTTTCCAATAGGTCTCTACAAATGTTGCATTGTTTTTACCAAAATATTCAAGGCCTCAACTCTAAACTTTCTTACTTATTTTCTATAAGCGCTTCTCTTGACTATGACGTTATAGCTTTGTCTAAGACGTGGCTTAACTCAAGTGTTCTAAACTCAGAAATATGTACAAATAATTTAAAAGTATATCGTCAAGACAGGGATTATCAAGCTTGTCAACTTTCTCGCGGTGGATGAGTTCTTCTCTTAGTAACAAATACTATCACTTCTATCCCTGTGGATCTCAGTAATTTCTCTGACGTGCTTCCTCCTAATATTAATATAGTGCGCTCTAAATTAGTAATTAATAATAAATCAATTTATATATTCGTATTATATATACCGCCAGCACTTAATAATACTGCATATATGTCTCTTTATGATGATTTCCTTGAATGTCTTACTTTTTTACAAAACAATGATTTCATTATTCTTGGAGACTTTAATCTCTCTACACTTATCTCTGATGAAAATGATCCAAAATCACTTAGTTTTCCAAAAATTCTTGATTTCTTGGGTGCGAAGCAATTTAATACGGTCACAAATTCTTTGAATAGAATTCTTGACTTAGCTATATCTAACATTGAATGTAGTGTTACCCATTCTAATGACCTGGTATTTGACACTAAATACCGTCATCATCCTGCGTTGCATGTCACATTTAATTGTCGTTTACAAAGTAAAAATCGTAACAGGTCTATTAATATTTCCTACAATTTTAAGAAAGCCAACTATATCAAGCTCTACAATTTAATCGATAATTATAAATGGGTTATTCTTGATAGATACAATGATCCGAATGATGCTTGTGATGAGTTCTACAATACTCTTTACTCATTTTTCACCCAATGTGTCCCTTCATCATCATCGTTTATTCCACGCTATCCCCTGAAATAAAACATAAAATAAAGGAAAAAGAACGTTTCAGACAACTCTGCATTAAACATCACTCAAATATTACTTACAAAGAAAAATTTAAATCTTTACGTGCCGATGTTAAAACTTTAATTAAAAGTTCTTACCTAGAGTACCAGTCAGCATGTGAAAACTCTATTCAACATGACCCAAATAAATTTTGGAAATTCATCAAATTTAAATCTAACTCGTCCTGCATTCTAGATCACATGTACATAAATGATACCAGTTACTCTTCACCTGTTGATATTGCAACTACATTTGCGACATTCATTAAATCTGTCTACACACTTATAACAGCAACTACATCTACATCCACGAATTTTTCTTCTGAAGATCCAATTTCACTTAATCATATAACAAGGGAAGATATAGAAACTTATTTACAAAAATTTAAACCTAACCTTTCCAGAGGCCCTGACTCGGTACCAAGTCTCGTTATAAAAGATTGTGCTTTTCCGTTTTCCAGAGCTTTATTATATATCTTCAATTTGTGTCTTCGTACAAATATTTTCCCGAACATTTAGAAACAAACCAAGATCATACCAATTTTAAAATCTGGCGACGCCTCTTTCACAAATAATTACAGGCCAATTGCTATGCTATGCTTTCTAATTTCAGTAAAGCTTTCGAAAAAATCATTTATTCCGTGATATATTCTAGAGTCAAAAATAAAATTTCTATCAACCAACATGGCTTCATGGAAAAACGCTCCTAGCCTCACTTTTTTTACCCATGTTGTATCTACTGCCCTAGACTCTAGAGGTCAGGTTGACTGTGTGTACACCGATTTTGCAAAAGCCTTTGACAGGATTAATCATACCATTTTGCTTAATAAATTGCACCTTTTCTCTCTATCTGCATCTTTAATTTCTCTTCTCTCTTTTTACTTACAAGACAGATTACTTTCTGTTCAATTGGATATAATTCATTTTCATTTCCTGCCACCTCTGGTGTACCACAGGGCTCCAATTTGGGTCCATTACTTTTTCTATTATTTATCAATGACATCGCGGATGTTTTCCATTGTGGTTAATTACTCTTTGCCGACGGTCTAAAAATTTTTCACCCGATTTTTTCATCTTCTGATTGAGGCATTCTTCAACGTAACCTAATTAATATTTCCAACTGGTGCTTGTCTAATAATTTGTTTTTAAACCTTGATAAATGCCAAAAGTTTCATACTACAAGAAATTCGCTCCAATTTTGTTAAACTACTCCCTAGGTAATAAAATTCTAACCCGTAATGATCTCGTTACTGACCTTGGAGTAAAATTCGACAAGGAATGAACATTTGTGCCACACATAAACTTTATCTGTAATGCAGCTTTACGCTTACTAGGTTTCATCATTCGCAATACACGTTCTTTTACTAATGTAAGTGTAATCGTTTGTTTATTTTATTCCTTGGTACGATCAAAATTAGAATACTGTTCTCTTATTTGGAGTCCTTCTGCTGAAGTTCATCAGGATTGCATAGACACTATTCAAAAAAAGTTCCTTAAGTTCTTATTCCTTAAAACATATGCTGACCGTTTCATGTCTTATCACCAGTTGCTATTTACATTTAACTTTTTAACTCTTTGCGAGCGACGTAATATTTATTCTGTTTCCATCTTTCTAAGATAATCCACAACAATGTTGATGATCCACAGTAATTAAATCTTATTAACTTTCACATACCTATGTACCTCATTCGATACTCATTTACTTTTTATTTACCAGCAGCAAATACCAATATTCTCCTTTCTTCTAATAATAAAATGTGTCTTTTATAAAAGTATAAATTTGCGTCTCTAGATATCTTCCTTCTATCGTCTAAGCAATTTTATCACTGTCTTCTGAAGTTTTCCGTTGGTCAAAACCACAACCCCTCGTTATTACCTCGTTAAGTTATTTCTTTACCCACCTACTTTGTTCCTCAACCTAGTTTTCCTCTGTACTGTAATTGGGCTCTGCCTGTTGTATTGAGTATTTAATAATAATAATAATATTAATAATAATAATAATAATAATAATAATAATACTAATAATAATAATAATAATAATAATAATAATAATAATTTATTGTAGATACTTACCATAAGTGGTCGTATATATAATGTACTACCTGTAAGGAGAATAAAGGGATAATAATAATAATAATAATAATAATAATAATTATAATAATAATAATTATAATAATAATAATAATAATAATAATAATAATAATAGTAATAATAATAATAATAATAATAACAATTTATTGTAGATACTTACCATAAGTGGTCGTATATATAATGTACTACCTGTAAGGAGAATAAAGGGATAATAATAATAATACTAATAATAATAATAATAACAATAATATTAATAATAATAATAATAATAATAATGATAATAATAATAATAATAATAATAATAATAATAATAATAATAATAATAATAATAATAATAATAATAATAATAATAATAATAATACTAATAATAATAATAATAGTAATAGCAATAGTAATAGTAATAGTAATATTAATAGCAATAGCAATAGTAATAGCAATAGCAATAGCAATATCAATAGCAATAGCAATAGTAATAGTAATAGTAATAGTAATAGTAATAGTAATAGTAATAGTAATAGTAATAGTAATAGTAATAGTAATAGTAATAGTAATAGTAATAGTAATAGTAATAGTAATAGTAATAGTAATAGTAATAGTAATAGTAATAGTAATAGTAATAGTAATAGTAATAGTAATAGTAATAGTAATAGTAATAGTAATAGTAATAGTAATAGTGATAGTAATAGTAAATAGTAAATAGTAAATAGTAAATAGTAAATAGTAAATAGTAAATAGTAAATAGTAAATAGTAAATAGTAAATAGTAAATAGTAAATAGTAAATAGTAAATAGTAAATAGTAAATAGTAAATAGTAAATAGTAAATAGTAAATAGTAAATAGTAAATAGTAAATAGTAAATAGTAAATAGTAAATAGTAAATAGTAAATAGTAAATAGTAAATAGTAAATAGTAAATAGTAAATAGTAAATAGTAAATAGTAAATAGTAAATAGTAAATAGTAAATAGTAAATAGTAAATAGTAAATAGTAAATAGTAAATAGTAAATAGTAAATAGTAAATAGTAAATAGTAAATAGTAAATAGTAAATAGTAAATAGTAAATAGTAAATAGTAAATAGTAAATAGTAAATAGTAAATAGTAAATAGTAAATAGTAAATAGTAAATAGTAAATCGTAAATAGTAAATAGTAAATAGTAAATAGTAAATAGTAAATAGTAAATAGTAAATAGTAAATAGTAAATAGCAAATAGCAAATAGTAAATAGTAAATAGTAAATAGTAAATAGTAAATAGTAAATAGTAAATAGCAAATAGCAAATAGTAAATAGTAAATAGTAAATAGTAAATAGTAAATAGTAAATAGTAAATAGTAAATAGCAAATAGCAAATAGTAAATAGTAAATAGTAAATAGTAAATAGTAAATAGTAAATAGTAAATAGTAAATAGTAAATAGTAAATAGTAAATAGTAAATAGTAAATAGTAAATAGTAAATAGTAAATAGTAAATAGTAAATAGTAAATAGTAAATAGTAAATAGTAAATAGTAAATAGTAAATAGTAAATAGTAAATAGTAAATAGTAAATAGTAAATAGTAAATAGTAAATAGTAAATAGTAAATAGTAAATAGTAAATAGTAAATAGTAAATAGTAAATAGTAAATAGTAAATAGTAAATAGTAAATAGTAAATAGTAAATAGTAAATAGTAAATAGTAAATAGTAAATAGTAAATAGTAAATAGTAAATAGTAAATAGTAAATAGTAAATAGTAAATAGTAAATAGTAAATAGTAAATAGTAAATAGTAAATAGTAAATAGTAAATAGTAAATAGTAAATAGTAAATAGTAAATAGTAAATAGTAAATAGTAAATAGTAAATAGTAAATAGTAAATAGTAAATAGTAAATAGTAAATAGTAAATAGTAAATAGTAAATAGTAAATAGTAAATAGTAAATAGTAAATAGTAAATAGTAAATAGTAAATAGTAAATAGTAAATAGTAAATAGTAAATAGTAAATAGTAAATAGTAAATAGTAAATAGTAAATAGTAAATAGTAAATAGTAAATAGTAAATAGTAAATAGTAAATAGTAAATAGTAAATAGTAAATAGTAAATAGTAAATAGTAAATAGTAAATAGTAAATAGTAAATAGTAAATAGTAAATAGTAAATAGTAAATAGTAAATAGTAAATAGTAAATAGTAAATAGTAAATAGTAAATAGTAAATAGTAAATAGTAAATAGTAAATAGTAAATAGTAAATAGTAAATAGTAAATAGTAAATAGTAAATAGTAAATAGTAAATAGTAAATAGTAAATAGTAAATAGTAAATAGTAAATAGTAAATAGTAAATAGTAAATAGTAAATAGTAAATAGTAAATAGTAAATAGTAAATAGTAAATAGTAAATAGTAAATAGTAAATAGTAAATAGTAAATAGTAAATAGTAAATAGTAAATAGTAAATAGTAAATAGTAAATAGTAAATAGTAAATAGTAAATAGTAAATAGTAAATAGTAAATAGTAAATAGTAAATAGTAAATAGTAAATAGTAAATAGTAAATAGTAAATAGTAAATAGTAAATAGTAAATAGTAAATAGTAAATAGTAAATAGTAAATAGTAAATAGTAAATAGTAAATAGTAAATAGTAAATAGTAAATAGTAAATAGTAAATAGTAAATAGTAAATAGTAAATAGTAAATAGTAAATAGTAAATAGTAAATAGTAAATAGTAAATAGTAAATAGTAAATAGTAAATAGTAAATAGTAAATAGTAAATAGTAAATAGTAAATAGTAAATAGTAAATAGTAAATAGTAAATAGTAAATAGTAAATAGTAAATAGTAAATAGTAAATAGTAAATAGTAAATAGTAAATAGTAAATAGTAAATAGTAAATAGTAAATAGTAAATAGTAAATAGTAAATAGTAAATAGTAAATAGTAAATAGTAAATAGTAAATAGTAAATAGTAAATAGTAAATAGTAAATAGTAAATAGTAAATAGTAAATAGCAAATAGCAAATAGCAAATAGCAAATAGCAAATAGCAAATAGCAAATAGCAAATAGCAAATAGCAAATAGCAAATAGCAAATAGCAAATAGCAAATAGCAAATAGCAAATAGTAAATAGTAAATAGTAAATAGTAAATAGTAAATAGTAAATAGTAAATAGTAAATAGTAAATAGTAAATAGTAAATAGTAAATAGTAAATAGTAAATAGTAAATAGTAAATAGTAAATAGTAAATAGTAAATAGTAAATAGTAAATAGTAAATAGTAAATAGTAAATAGTAAATAGTAAATAGTAAATAGTAAATAGTAAATAGTAAATAGTAAATAGTAAATAGTAAATAGTAAATAGTAAATAGTAAATAGTAAATAGTAAATAGTAAATAGTAAATAGTAAATAGTAAATAGTAAATAGTAAATAGTAAATAGTAAATAGTAAATAGTAAATAGTAAATAGTAAATAGTAAATAGTAAATAGTAAATAGTAAATAGTAAATAGTAAATAGTAAATAGTAAATAGTAAATAGTAAATAGTAAATAGTAAATAGTAAATAGTAAATAGTAAATAGTAAATAGTAAATAGTAAATAGTAAATAGTAAATAGTAAATAGTAAATAGTAAATAGTAAATAGTAAATAGTAAATAGTAAATAGTAAATAGTAAATAGCAAATAGCAAATAGCAAATAGCAAATAGCAAATAGCAAATAGCAAATTGCAAATAGCAAATAGCAAATAGCAAATAGTAAATAGTAAATAGCAAATAGCAAATAGCAAATAGCAAATAGCAAATAGCAAATAGCAAATAGCAAATAGCAAATAGCAAATAGTAAATAGTAAATAGTAAATAGTAAATAGTAAATAGTAAATAGTAAATAGTAAATAGTAAATAGTAAATAGTAAATAGTAAATAGTAAATAGTAAATAGTAAATAGTAAATAGTAAATAGTAAATAGTAAATAGTAAATAGTAAATAGTAAATAGTAAATAGTAAATAGTAAATAGTAAATAGTAAATAGTAAATAGTAAATAGTAAATAGTAAATAGTAAATAGTAAATAGTAAATAGTAAATAGTAAATAGTAAATAGTAAATAGTAAATAGTAAATAGTAAATAGTAAATAGTAAATAGTAAATAGTAAATAGTAAATAGTAAATAGTAAATAGTAAATAGTAAATAGTAAATAGTAAATAGTAAATAGTAAATAGTAAATAGTAAATAGTAAATAGTAAATAGTAAATAGTAAATAGTAAATAGTAAATAGTAAATAGTAAATAGTAAATAGTAAATAGTAAATAGTAAATAGTAAATAGTAAATAGTAAATAGTAAATAGTAAATAGTAAATAGTAAATAGTAAATAGTAAATAGTAAATAGTAAATAGTAAATAGTAAATAGTAAATAGTAAATAGTAAATAGTAAATAGTAAATAGTAAATAGTAAATAGTAAATAGTAAATAGTAAATAGTAAATAGTAAATAGTAAATAGTAAATAGTAAATAGTAAATAGTAAATAGTAAATAGTAAATAGTAAATAGTAAATAGTAAATAGTAAATAGTAAATAGTAAATAGTAAATAGTAAATAGTAAATAGTAAATAGTAAATAGTAAATAGTAAATAGTAAATAGTAAATAGTAAATAGTAAATAGTAAATAGTAAATAGCAAATAGCAAATAGCAAATAGCAAATAGCAAATAGCAAATAGCAAATAGCAAATAGCAAATAGCAAATAGCAAATAGCAAATAGCAAATAGCAAATAGTAAATAGTAAATAGCAAATAGCAAATAGCAAATAGCAAATAGCAAATAGCAAATAGCAAATAGCAAATAGCAAATAGCAAATAGTAAATAGTAAATAGTAAATAGTAAATAGTAAATAGTAAATAGTAAATAGTAAATAGTAAATAGTAAATAGTAAATAGTAAATAGTAAATAGTAAATAGTAAATAGTAAATAGTAAATAGTAAATAGTAAATAGTAAATAGTAAATAGTAAATAGTAAATAGTAAATAGTAAATAGTAAATAGTAAATAGTAAATAGTAAATAGTAAATAGTAAATAGTAAATAGTAAATAGTAAATAGTAAATAGTAAATAGTAAATAGTAAATAGTAAATAGTAAATAGTAAATAGTAAATAGTAAATAGTAAATAGTAAATAGTAAATAGTAAATAGTAAATAGTAAATAGTAAATAGTAAATAGTAAATAGTAAATAGTAAATAGTAAATAGTAAATAGTAAATAGTAAATAGTAAATAGTAAATAGTAAATAGTAAATAGTAAATAGTAAATAGTAAATAGTAAATAGTAAATAGTAAATAGTAAATAGTAAATAGTAAATAGTAAATAGTAAATAGTAAATAGTAAATAGTAAATAGTAAATAGTAAATAGTAAATAGTAAATAGTAAATAGTAAATAGTAAATAGTAAATAGTAAATAGTAAATAGTAAATAGTAAATAGTAAATAGTAAATAGTAAATAGTAAATAGTAAATAGTAAATAGTAAATAGTAAATAGTAAATAGTAAATAGTAAATAGTAAATAGTAAATAGTAAATAGTAAATAGTAAATAGTAAATAGTAAATAGTAAATAGTAAATAGTAAATAGTAAATAGTAAATAGTAAATAGTAAATAGTAAATAGTAAATAGTAAATAGTAAATAGTAAATAGTAAATAGTAAATAGTAAATAGTAAATAGTAAATAGTAAATAGTAAATAGTAAATAGTAAATAGTAAATAGTAAATAGTAAATAGTAAATAGTAAATAGTAAATAGTAAATAGTAAATAGTAAATAGTAAATAGTAAATAGTAAATAGTAAATAGTAAATAGTAAATAGTAAATAGTAAATAGTAAATAGTAAATAGTAAATAGTAAATAGTAAATAGTAAATAGTAAATAGTAAATAGTAAATAGTAAATAGTAAATAGTAAATAGTAAATAGTAAATAGTAAATAGTAAATAGTAAATAGTAAATAGTAAATAGTAAATAGTAAATAGTAAATAGTAAATAGTAAATAGTAAATAGTAAATAGTAAATAGTAAATAGTAAATAGTAAATAGTAAATAGTAAATAGTAAATAGTAAATAGTAAATAGTAAATAGTAAATAGTAAATAGTAAATAGTAAATAGTAAATAGTAAATAGTAAATAGTAAATAGTAAATAGTAAATAGTAAATAGTAAATAGTAAATAGTAAATAGTAAATAGTAAATAGTAAATAGTAAATAGTAAATAGTAAATAGTAAATAGTAAATAGTAAATAGTAAATAGTAAATAGTAAATAGTAAATAGTAAATAGTAAATAGTAAATAGTAAATAGTAAATAGTAAATAGTAAATAGTAAATAGTAAATAGTAAATAGTAAATAGTAAATAGTAAATAGTAAATAGTAAATAGTAAATAGTAAATAGTAAATAGTAAATAGTAAATAGTAAATAGTAAATAGTAAATAGTAAATAGTAAATAGTAAATAGTAAATAGTAAATAGTAAATAGTAAATAGTAAATAGTAAATAGTAAATAGTAAATAGTAAATAGTAAATAGTAAATAGTAAATAGTAAATAGTAAATAGTAAATAGTAAATAGTAAATAGTAAATAGTAAATAGTAAATAGTAAATAGTAAATAGTAAATAGTAAATAGTAAATAGTAAATAGTAAATAGTAAATAGTAAATAGTAAATAGTAAATAGTAAATAGTAAATAGTAAATAGTAAATAGTAAATAGTAAATAGTAAATAGTAAATAGTAAATAGTAAATAGTAAATAGTAAATAGTAAATAGTAAATAGTAAATAGTAAATAGTAAATAGTAAATAGTAAATAGTAAATAGTAAATAGTAAATAGTAAATAGTAAATAGTAAATAGTAAATAGTAAATAGTAAATAGTAAATAGTAAATAGTAAATAGTAAATAGTAAATAGTAAATAGTAAATAGTAAATAGTAAATAGTAAATAGTAAATAGTAAATAGTAAATAGTAAATAGTAAATAGTAAATAGTAAATAGTAAATAGTAAATAGTAAATAGTAAATAGTAAATAGTAAATAGTAAATAGTAAATAGTAAATAGTAAATAGTAAATAGTAAATAGTAAATAGTAAATAGTAAATAGTAAATAGTAAATAGTAAATAGTAAATAGTAAATAGTAAATAGTAAATAGTAAATAGTAAATAGTAAATAGTAAATAGTAAATAGTAAATAGTAAATAGTAAATAGTAAATAGTAAATAGCAAAAAGCAAATAGTAAATAGTAAATGATAATGATAACGATAACGATAACGATAATGATAATGATAATGATAATGATATTGATAATGATAATGATAATGATAACGATAACGATAATGATAATAATAATAATAATAATAATAATAATAATAATAATAATAATAATAATAATAATAATAATAATAATAATATATTATTATTTTTTCTAAACTTGATCAAGGTCACATACCCCAATGATGTCTGTCAACTACAGAGAACTGAATAATTTATTTGATTTTCTTGTAACAGCATATAAATTAACAGATGTAATTATAGTAGCTTCTTATATATTTTTTTCTTGCAGATCTTTTCATGAAAGTCGTATCTATATGTATAGTGGGAACAGTATATCACAGTTACTACTTTTGTACAAAAAAATAATTTTTAATTATTTAGTTCTGGCATATATCGAAATTGTCAGAAGTACTTTCGGCCACACGGCAAATTTTATAACAATTAAAAACCCTATTGCGTAGAAAATTGTTGGACTACACAACACCTTCTACATAATGTTGGTATGTAAACTGAATACATTTCGTGAATTGTCTGTACCAACTTGCTGCAAATAAAATAAGATTAATTATAGACTTTGTTTAAATAAACAGTGAACAGGAGTTCAGTATTTTACGAGTAGTTTTTGTAAATATAAAAATTTTATGTAACTTCCTTGATCTTCAAAGTCACCTCTTTCATAAGTCAGCAACACAGTGTACTGTTATGTTTATATTTTATAGTTGTGCATAAGTACTAGGCATAATAAATCACGTAGGCCATAGAAAACAGATTGCTGTTTTCTGTGCGTAGGCTTAGTAGAAACAATATGCAACTAAAATTACATTACATCAAAAGTTATGTCTTATATTTTAATTATTTAACAAGGGTACATATATATATATATATATATATATATATATATATATATATATATATATATATATATATATATATATAGTATATCACTAAAGGTCAAAAGTTTCTTGACACAGAGTAAATTTCTTTTACTTACAATCGTGCGTAAAGTACACACTTTACGTATCTTTAGAGTTTGTAAAGAACCATGTTTTAAGAAACAGGGTTAGAAATAATATTTTACTTGTTACTCACTTGTAAACTGCATTTATTGATACGGCCTACTAACTTTGAAAATTAATCGTTACGAGTTAGTAACCTGTAAAAATTGGTTGCTAACTAGTTAAAATTTTGAAAAAGTTAGTTACCATATTAGTAACGTTGTTGACGTGAAAATTATGTTTTGTTACTGTCATACGTACTAAAAATAAGTGTTAATTGCAACTAACAGGTTTAAGTTATAATATAAAATTTTATACACAAGTGAGTAACAAATAACATATTGCACAATACACATCAGGTAACTATTTTACTGGCTCAAGTAGGTGGCACGTTCACCTAATCGGGTCGCCATTTCCTGCTTTCAGCAATTAAAACCGTTTTACCTGACTTGTAAAATACTATTACATTACAAACCAGGTAAAACGATTTTTACTGCTAAAAGGAGAAATTGACTGGTGAACCTAGCCTGTCATCTTCTTGTTGAGGCAGTAAAATAGTTACCTGGTGTGTACTGTACAATATTTTGTTTGTTACTCACTTGCGAATCAAATTTAAAATTATAACCAAAATCTGTCAGTTGCAATTGATACTGTAGCAACGCGGGATCAATCTAATATCCCACTGCTGCTACCAAAAATATGTGACAGAACGGTTCTATCACTAACATAAAATTTGAAATTAATATGCCGAACGGTAGCGCTGCCACCAGTTTATTTTCAAAGGGAAATAAACAAACTTAATTGGGAAACATTAAATATATTATACACAAGAACAAAAGTAATACATTTACACAAATATTTAAATTACAACACAGATAAGATAGGTACTTTACAATTTACAATTAATAGCTTTAGTAAAACAAAGAGGCAGCAGATCGGACGTTACATACCAAATTATTATTATTAACTCATTACTTACATGTTATACCATTTACTTATCTTACAACTTCGCTGTTTTAACTTCTTACTATATTGTAACCGCTACAACCACTCCAACTTCTCTCTCTCTCTCTCTCTCTCTCTCTCTCTCTCCGCTTGTCTTCCCTTCAGCCGTTGTTTATTTACTGGTTCGGTAATTCATTTGTTTTTCAATACTACGATGCATTCTTCATCCACATAGTCAAAAGGAAATTATTACTAATTACATTAAAACAATTACGAGATATACATACAACTTGAATAGAATTAGAACTAGCGAAAACTCGGCGAATTCTCTAGGGCTCCGCCAATAGTGTTTTATAATAGTCTATACGTACATCCTATCTGTCTACGCACAATTTAAAACCAAAGTGCTAACGCCAACAGTCTTATCAGATACCCATATTCTCTCAAACGAATTAACTTTATACATACAACAAAAGCTAATTATCGTGTCAGAAATTTTGACACAACTATCCTTATTTAATCCTCTCATTTGATACTAAACACGACATATTTATAACATCTTTATCCACAAAGCAAAAGCCGACTGAGATGTCTAATTGTTAACACTTTTATATTATAGCTCTGCAGAAAAAATTTCACTTGATCTTAATCACGACATTGTTCTGATAACTATATGCGAAAAACAGTGGCGATCGAGTTGATGCCTAAATTTTGAAAGTTCTATTGTTTAGCCATGCAGAAAACTTTACACTTAATACCGAACAGGATATGTTTCTGACAAATTTACAAGAAAAATAAGAAATGTTTTGTAAAGGGCTGTAATGGAGAAATGTCAAAAATACGACAGCTCGGTCGGCTACTGTCTTCTTGCAAAAAGTCGACAGTAATATTTCATAAGTATAATCAAAAAATACAGTTAAATATAATTTTCTACATACCTACATACCGGGTGGAGCTCCAAATCCGTTACATAGGCATTTAACATGACAAAACAGTTTTTCCTTGCACGTTGCTTTCCAAATTATTTTAGAAAAAAATACTTCAAATAAAAGTTGTAGATCATGTTATTCTGAATTTGAATCAAGGAACAAAATTAATTGTGCATGCTTTGTAACAGCAGAAATTTGAAATGAAAATATTGATAATTAGGTCAAAAATAGTGATAGCCATGGCATTAAAACAAAAAGCATAACAAATGTAAAATCAAATTTTATGCTCTACATCTTTTATTTGAAGAATTTTTTCTATAATAATTTCGGGGGCAACGCGCTACGTAAAATTGTTTTACCATGTTGAAGGCTTATGTATACAAAGTAGTTGTTCGGAACTGATGAAAACATATAATGAAATGAACAAATACTACTCGTTGTATGCGAGCAAAAAGGACAAAATGACCCAATTGCAGGATAAATATAAACATAATATTAATAACACGTCTATGAGTACACAATAGAAAAACTTAAAGGTAAAAATAAATCAAACAAAACTCAATTATGTGATATTTTAATTCTAAAGTAAACAATTAGTTACAAACTGAGGAAAAGTAAGTAGTTACAATACATTTGAACGTATACAACGAATTTGAAAATATATTAATGAAGTTTGCATTGTTATGAAAGGGGAAGAATGCAAGAATCATAGGTATACAAGATTAATAGATTTGTGTAGTTATTTCGTTGATTGACACGTGTTTTCAGTGCTCTCCGTAAATTGCAAAATATCAAGAGTTTATCTCAACCTAAAAATTCATAATTTTTACAAGTTGTTAAATAAAGAGTTCTCTGTTAAGTTTTAGTGAGGCTGAGCCTTATTCACGTAAGGTCAATCTAGTTTTAGACATTTTATTTGTAGTGTGTGGGCATGTGTTACTTATCGTTCATAAATTGTGAATTTAAAATTTTGTTTATCTTCGCTTATTCAAGTTAATTAACCTTGACTCATTCATTCAGTGTCTAACCGCAAGTAACTAAGAACAATCCAGTGACTGTCAAACGGCGGATATTTATTTAAATTGAGTGATTCTTTTCTTTCTTTATTCTTTCATACTCAAGAGAATGCCACAGAAGGGATTTGCATGCAACGTATGCAATATTGTGTGTGGCCGAAATGATGATTATTTGAATTGTTCTATTTGTCAGAAAAATTTTCATATAAATTGTGCTCAAATGTCTATGGAAACATACGATAATCTTCGAAATGATAATCAACTGTAATCTCGGCACTGTTCTACTTGTCCGCTGAACATCTTAGGTAATTCTGTTGCATCTATTTCACATGAATCTATTCATCCCTTACCATCCGACATTTTATCAGCTTCTTTAGACGAAAAAATTAACTTTATGATTACACAGCAACACCAAACACAAATTACCGTCTCAGAATTATCAAATAAATTAATTAAAGTCGTTGAAGAAAATATTGAACTTAGAAAAGAGACCAAAGTTCTCAATGAAAAATGTATCAAACTTGAGGACCAAATAAATTAAAGAACTAAAAGAGACTGTTCAGCCTAACATAAAATTTCTTAACACTGAAGAAACTATTAGAGAACTACAAGATAGACAGAAACGTATTCAGAACATTATTTTGTATGGTGTCAAGGAATCTAAGCCCGAAAATGATAAAAAGTTAGTCGAAGATTTAATTAATTTTATCTCAAATTCGACTATTGATGTCAGGCCACTAAAAATAATTAGATTAGGCAAATCACCAAAAGAAAATTATTCTAGACCGATAAAAGTGATCCTCAATACTGCCAACGACTCCATCCAAATTCTTCAGCATACCTCCAAGTTGAAAAACTCTCATTTAGAGACATTTTTATCACCAGCGATCGCACACCTATGCAACAAGAATATTATTATCAAATTCGCAGAGAACTAAATAGACGTAAAGAGAATGGTGAGAAAGATATCTCAATCAGATACGGATCCCTCAGATCCAGAAGTCAAAAAACTCTTAGCAACATGCAAACAAAATTCTACTCTTGATGTATACTATCAGAATGTACGCGGTTTAAACACCAAAATTGATGATTTTTTTGTCCAGGCTGCGTCATCAACTTTTCCAATAATCGCTATTACCGAATACTGGCTAAGTGATAAAATTAATAATAATGAACTCTTTGATTTAAATTACAATGTTTTTAGAAAAGACAGAAATCTTGCGGTAACTGATAAAAGTACAGGTGGAGGTGTTTTATTGGCAATATCTAACAAACTTAGAGCATCTGAGATTGAAGTTAATTGTGAAAATTCTGAAATAGATATATTAGGTGTTAAAATACGTTTGGATAAATTTAATTTAATTGTTTTTGTTGTATATATACCTCCAACGTCTAGTTCAGATATTTTTTTTTTTGGAATATATTAATGATATATGACTTAAATACACAGGTGACTATTTTTTTAATTGTGGGTGACTTTAATATAACTCATTTCAGTGATATTTATAATGTCAATTCGTTAAACAGTGCCACTAATAATAACAACTACGTTAAAGAACTAATTAATTTCTTAAACATTACTGACTTTCAACAATTTAATCGAGTGTTAAATAAGAACAATCGGCTATTAGACCTTGTGATCTCTAATTTAAACTGTCAAGTCATCAAATGTGACGAACATTTTGTTCCGGAAGATACACATCATCCCTGTCTGCAAATCATCGTCCGCAACATTGAATTCAACTCATTAAAACTAAATATCAATACATTAAATTATAACTTTAGTAAAGCAAATTTTGAATTAATGTATGCACTCTTAAATAATATTGTTTGGGACTTTTCTAACTATATTTGTAGTTCAGATGGCGCTCTCAATTATTTTTATGAAAAGTTATATGCTGTCTTTGATGCTACTGTTCCTAAAACTATACATTTCCAAAACAAGTATCCTAAATGATATACAAAACAAATAATTCTTGATATAAAAAGAAAACAACACTTTAAAAAAATGTATGTCAAATTTGGTTATGAATTCTATAAGTCTAAATTTGAATATTATAGGAATTTTGTGAAAAATAATATTAAACTGGCTTATAGTCACTATATAAAATCATCGGAAAATGTTTTGAATGCAAATCCTACAATGTTTTGGAATTTTATAAATAGTAAAAAACAATCTAATTCGATTCCAACAAGTATGAAGCACGATAACAGGGAAATATCTGATGCACAAGAAATAGTGCAAACCTTTGCTAACTATTTTAGCAGTGTATATGTCACAGACCTGGCAAATAATACCCCTCAAAGTTCTGACTTAAACTGTCTCAATACAAATTTTGTACATATTAAGAGAATATCTACTACTGAGGTTTCAAAAGCTATTACTAAACTAAACTCCACTAAATCTGTTGGTTATGATAATGTACCTTGCTATGTACTTAAAGGTTGCTCATATAGCTTAGGTAGCCCTATATGCGATTTCATAAATATATGCTTATCCACAAATACTTTTCCCCAATTATGGAAAATTAGCAAAGTTTTTCCTATACATAAAACTGGAAGCGGCAGTAAACAACTATTTTAGAACTATAGACCCATCACCCTAATTACCAATTTGTCTAAAATCTTTGAAATTATTTTACATAATTCAATTTTTAACCAAGTAATGAATTATATAACTCCAGTTCAACATGGTTCTATGCCAAAAAGATCTACCATAACTAATTTATGTAAGCAGTAGATAACCGTGGTGGGCAAGTTGATACTATTTATCTTGATTTTTCTAAAGCTTTCGACAGAGTACGGCATGATATCTTACTGGAAAAACTAAATACTCAATTTGGTTTTTCAAGAAATTTAACAGCTCTAATTCAATCTTATTTGCTTGAAAGGAAGCAATATGTTGACTGCTGTGGCTATAAGTCAAACACTTACATTGCCTCCAGTGGCGTAGCACAGGGTTCCATTTTAGGGCCCTTATTATTTATTCTTTTTATAAATGATATTGTAAATGAGGTCTGTGACTCTGAAAAATTATTGTACGCTAATGATTTCAAGATATTTAAGAGAATTAATTCGGTACATGATTGCATTGGTCTACAGACTGATCTAAACTATTTGTATCTTTGGTCTCTTACAAATGATTTGCATTTTAATTCAAACAAATGTGTAATTATCAATTACACAAAAAAGAGATCACCACATCATTTTAACTATCTGATCAACAACATTAGTTTGAATCGTGAAGTAACTGTCAAGGATCTCGGTGTCATATTTTCTTATAATCTGAGCTACAGACCCCATGTAGACGCACTTATATCTTCTGAAAATAGATCAGTTGGTTTTATATTCAGAAACTCCAAAGATTTGAGAAACATATCCACTCTCAATAAACTGTTTGATGCTTTTGTAAGATCTAAAATAGAATATGGAATAATTATATGGTTCTCAAATGTGAAAAGCTTCATTGAAAAAATTGATGGAATACACTGTAAATTTTTGAGATACTGTTATTTTAAAATGCATGGTGAATTCACGTACATGCAATATGACGCACTTTCAAACTTTTTTAACACTATTGATTTCAGCGCACGTAAAATTCACTTTCAAGCACTATTTCTGTACAATTTAGTAAACTACAATATTGATGACGTAAATTTGTTATCACAAATAGATATACATGTTCCTACAATGAATACTCGCCATACTGTAACCTTTACTTTCAACTGTCCGAGAACTAATGTTTCTCTAGAGTCACCAATTGTTTCGATGTGTGCTAACCATAATTCTCTACTGCATTCTGATGAAAAAATTGACATTTTTGGAATGAAAATTGTAAGTTTCAAAAATGCAATAACTAATTGCATTAGGTAATTATTAATATATTATTAATTATAATTATATTATATATTACATTTTTTGATATTAATTAATATATACTGCTTTTAGTGCATAGTTGCCTTACGCAATTATTATTATATTATTTGCTATAACAATATTATATATTATTAGTATTAGTTATTATAAACTGCTTTTTATTTTATTGTAGTGCATTTCTATTCTCAATGTTAATGTTTTGATTGTTATTGTTATTATATTTCTATATACATATATGTACAGACGGTCAATCACGAATATTTTTTTGTATAAATTAGTATTCTCTGTAATTGGGATCAAAAGATCCTGTTGAGTTAATAAAGATATTATTATTATTATTATTATTATTATTATTATTATTATTATTATTATTATTATTATTATTAATTTTGTAGCTTATGCTGTATGTTTATGGCCCAGTTGCATAAAACATTGTTAACTTTAATCACATTGTTAGTTTTGACAAGACTTATTTTCCAATGTATTTTAGATACATATCCACGGTTACATTGTAAAATTGAGCATATGATCAGCTAACATCGTTTTATGGCCCTATGTAATTTTAAAGATTTTTTATTAAATGGAAATAAAATAATTTTAAAATAGAAAATTCTAAACGTAATATAAGAAAATGAAATGCAGATTAAAATCTGTATCGTTTTAAAACAGATATTGAATTATGTTTAATCTGAAATAACTTTAAACGTAATGTTAGAAAATGACTTTCAAAAAAGAACAGATTAAAACATACCATCTAAAATAGATCAGTTGGTTTTATATTCAGAAACTCCAAAGATTTGAGAAACATATCCACTCTCAATAAACTGTTTGATGCTTTTGTAAGATCTAAAATAGAATATGGAATAATTATATGGTTCTCAAATGTGAAAAGCTTCATTGAAAAAATTGATGGAATACACTGTAAATTTTTGAGATACTGTTATTTTAAAATGCATGGTGAATTCACGTACATGCAATATGACGCACTTTTAAACTTTTTTAACACTATTGATTTCAGCGCACGTAAAATTCACTTTCAAGCACTATTTCTGTACAATTTAGTAAACTACAATATTGATGACGTAAATTTGTTATCACAAATAGATATACATGTTCCTACAATGAATACTCGCCATACTGTAACTTTACTTTCAACTGTCCGAGAACTAATGTTTCTCTAGAGTCACCAATTGTTTCGATGTGTGCTAACCATAATTCTCTACTGCATTCTGATGAAAAAATTGACATTTTTGGAATGAAAATTGTAAGTTTGAAAAATGCAATAACTAATTGCATTAGGTAATTATTAATATATTATTAATTATAATTATATTATATATTACATATTTTTGATATTAATTAATATATACTGCTTTTAGTGCATAGTTGCCTTACGCAATTATTATTATATTATTTGCTATAACAATGTTATATATTATTAGTATTAGTTATTATAAACTGCTTTTTATTTTATTGTAGTGCATTTCTATTCTCAATGTTAATGTTTTGATTGTTATTGTTATTATATTTCTATATACATATATGTACACACGGTCAATCACGAATATTTTTTTGTATAAATTAGTATTCTCTGTAATTGGGATCAGAAGATCCTGTTGAGTTAATAAAGATATTATTATTATTATTATTATTATTATTATTATTATTATTATTATTATTATTATTATTATTATTATTATTATTATTAATTTTGTAGCTTATGCTGTATGTTTATGGCTCAGTTGCATAAAACATTGTTAACTTTAATCACATTGTTAATTTTGACAAGGCTTATTTTCCAATGTATTTTAGATACATATCCACGGTTACATTGTAAAATTGAGCATATGATCAGCTAACATCGTTTTATGGCCCTATGTAATTTTAAAGATTTTTTATTAAATGGAAATAAAATAATTTTAAAATAGAAAATTCTAAACGTAATATAAGAAAATGAAATGCAGATTAAAATCTGTATCGTTTTAAAACAGATATTGAATTATGTTTAATCTGAAATAACTTTAAACGTAATGTTAGAAAATGACTTTCAAAAAAGAATAGATTAAAACATACCATCTAAAATAGATCAGTTGGTTTTATATTCAGAAACTCCAAAGATTTGAGAAACATATCCACTCTCAATAAACTGTTTGATGCTTTTGTAAGATCTAAAATAGAATATGGAATAATTATATGGTTCTCAAATGTGAAAAGCTTCATTGAAAAAATTGATGGAATACACTGTAAATTTTTGAGATACTGTTATTTTAAAATGCATGGTGAATTCACGTACATGCAATATGACGCACTTTTAAACTTTTTTAACACTATTGATTTCAGCGCACGTAAAATTCACTTTCAAGCACTATTTCTGTACAATTTAGTAAACTACAATATTGATGACGTAAATTTGTTATCACAAATAGATATACATGTTCCTACAATGAATACTCGCCATACTGTAACCTTTACTTTCAACTGTCCGAGAACTAATGTTTCTCTAGAGTCACCAATTGTTTCGATGTGTGCTAACCATAATTCTCTACTGCATTCTGATGAAAAAATTGACATTTTTGGAATGAAAATTGTAAGTTTCAAAAATGCAATAACTAATTGCATTAGGTAATTATTAATATATTATTAATTATAATTATATTATATATTACATATTTTTGATATTAATTAATATATACTGCTTTTAGTGCATAGTTGCCTTACGCAATTATTATTATATTATTTGCTATAACAATGTTATATATTAATAGTATTAGTTATTATAAACTGCTTTTTATTTTATTGTAGTGCATTTCTACTCTCAATGTTAATGTTTTGATTGTTATTGTTATTATATTTCTATATACATATATGTACACACGGTCAATCACGAATATTTTTTTGTATAAATTAGTATTCTCTGTAATTGGGATCAGAAGATCCTGTTAAGTTAATAAAGATATTATTATTATTATTATTATTATTATTATTATTAATTTTGTAGCTTATGCTGTATGTTTATGGCCCAGTTGCATAAAACATTGTTAACTTTAATCACATTGTTAATTTGGACAAGACTTATTTTCCAATGTATTTTAGATACATATCCACGGTTACATTGTAAAATTGAGCATATGATCAGCTAACATCGTTTTATGGCCCTATGTAATTTTAAAGATTTTTTATTAAATGGAAATAAAATAATTTTAAAATAGAAAATTCTAAACGTAATATAAGAAAATGAAATGCAGATTAAAATCTGTATCGTTTTAAAACAGATATTGAATTATGTGTAATCTGAAATAACTTTAAACGTAATGTTAGAAAATGACTTTCAAAAAAGAACAGATTAAAACATACCATCTAAAATAGATCAGTTGGTTTTATATTCAGAAACTCCAAAGATTTGAGAAACATATCCACTCTCAATAAACTGTTTGATGCTTTTGTAAGATCTAAAATAGAATATGGAATAATTATATGGTTCTCAAATGTGAAAAGCTTCATTGAAAAAATTGATGGAATACACTGTAAATTTTTGAGATACTGTTATTTTAAAATGCATGGTGAATTCACGTACATGCAATATGACGCACTTTTAAACTTTTTTACACTATTGATTTCAGCGCACGTAAAATTCACTTTCAAGCACTATTTCTGTACAATTTAGTAAACTACAATATTGATGACGTAAATTTGTTATCACAAATAGATATACATGTTCCTACAATGAATACTCGCCATACTGTAACCTTTACTTTCAACTGTCCGAGAACTAATGTTTCTCTAGAGTCACCAATTGTTTCGATGTGTGCTAACCATAATTCTCTACTGCATTCTGATGAAAAAATTGACATTTTTGGAATGAAAATTGTAAGTTTCAAAAATGCAATAACTAATTGCATTAGGTAATTATTAATATATTATTAATTATAATTATATTATATATTACATATTTTTGATATTATTTAATATATACTGCTTTTAGTGCATAGTTGCCTTACGCAATTATTATTATATTATTTGCTATAACAATATTATATATTATTAGTATTAGTTATTATAAACTGCTTTTTATTTTATTGTAGTGCATTTCTACTCTCAATGTTAATGTTTTGATTGTTATTGTTATTATATTTCTATATACATATATGTACACACGGTCAATCACGAATATTTTTTTGTATAAATTAGTATTCTCTGTAATTGGGATCAGAAGATCCTGTTAAGTTAATAAAGATATTATTATTATTATTATTATTATTATTATTATTATTATTATTACTATTATTATTATTATTATTAATTTTGTAGCTTATGCTGTATGTTTATGGCCCAGTTGCATAAAACATTGTTAACTTTAATCACATTGTTAATTTGGACAAGACTTATTTTCCAATGTATTTTAGATACATATCCACGGTTACATTGTAAAATTGAGCATATGATCAGCTAACATCGTTTTATGGCCCTATGTAATTTTAAAGATTTTTTATTAAATGGAAATAAAATAATTTTAAAATAGAAAATTCTAAACGTAATATAAGAAAATGAAATGCAGATTAAAATCTGTATCGTTTTAAAACAGATATTGAATTATGTGTAATCTGAAATAACTTTAAACGTAATGTTAGAAAATGACTTTCAAAAAAGAACAGATTAAAACATACCATCTAAAATAGATCAGTTGGTTTTATATTCAGAAACTCCAAAGATTTGAGAAACATATCCACTCTCAATAAACTGTTTGATGCTTTTGTAAGATCTAAAATAGAATATGGAATAATTATATGGTTCTCAAATGTGAAAAGCTTCATTGAAAAAATTGATGGAATACACTGTAAATTTTTGAGATACTGTTATTTTAAAATGCATGGTGAATTCACGTACATGCAATATGACGCACTTTTAAACTTTTTTAACACTATTGATTTCAGCGCACGTAAAATTCACTTTCAAGCACTATTTCTGTACAATTTAGTAAACTACAATATTGATGACGTAAATTTGTTATCACAAATAGATATACATGTTCCTACAATGAATACTCGCCATACTGTAACTTTACTTTCAACTGTCCGAGAACTAATGTTTCTCTAGAGTCACCAATTGTTTCGATGTGTGCTAACCATAATTCTCTACTGCATTCTGATGAAAAAATTGACATTTTTGGAATGAAAATTGTAAGTTTCAAAAATGCAATAACTAATTGCATTAGGTAATTATTAATATATTATTAATTATAATTATATTATATATTACATATTTTTGATATTATTTAATATATACTGCTTTTAGTGCATAGTTGCCTTACGCAATTATTATTATATTATTTGCTATAACAATATTATATATTATTAGTATTAGTTATTATAAACTGCTTTTTATTTTATTGTAGTGCATTTCTATTCTCAATGTTAATGTTTTGATTGTTATTGTTATTATATTTCTATATACATATATGTACACACGGTCAATCACGAATATTTTTTTGTATAAATTAGTATTCTCTGTAATTGGGATCAGAAGATCCTGTTGAGTTAATAAAGATATTATTATTATTATTATTATTATTATTATTATTATTATTATTATTATTATTATTATTATTATTATTAATTTTGTAGCTTATGCTGTATGTTTATGGCCCAGTTGCATAAAACATTGTTAACTTTAATCACATTGTTAATTTTGACAAGACTTATTTTCCAATGTATTTTAGATACATATCCACGGTTACATTGTAAAATTGAGCATATGATCAGCTAACATCGTTTTATGGCCCTATGTAATTTTAAAGATTTTTTATTAAATGGAAATAAAATAATTTTAAAATAGAAAATTCTAAACGTAATATAAGAAAATGAAATGCAGATTAAAATCTGTATCGTTTTAAAACAGATATTGAATTATGTTTAATCTGAAATAACTTTAAACGTAATGTAAGAAAATGACTTTCAAAAAAGAACAGATTAAAACATACCATCTAAAATTATTGAATTGCCTTATTCCAAACATTAAGGCAAGATTTTCCTGTAGGATTTTTAGTGTCTCCAATGAGTAACATATTTCTGCCTGGACTCGATGAAGAACAACTAACTAACGCGTATCTTTCTAATTTTGTACATGCACTCTTTATCGATTGTGATGTTTATTATGTCTTTCTGTCTGACATTTTGTTAAATCTATTTACAAAATAAAATATATAAATTAATAATAAATATGACTTAAAATCATTACATATACTTCCGTCTACGACATCTTCCAATGCCATTTCTCCACTGCTCTTTATCTTGCCATATATCTTCATTTAATCCTCTCTCTCTCATTCGTTCTTGGACTCCTGCTACCCAATTTCTTCTAGGTCTCTTTTATTTTTGCCGGTAGGTGTCCACTGTAGTATTTGTATAGGAAGTCTCTTATTATTCATTTGCTGTATGCATGTTTACTTCTGGACCTCAGGTACAATGGTTGTTTTTAATTTTGTATGTGTACGCTTTGATCGATTATATATATATATATATATATATATATATATATATATATATATATATATATATATTATTTAAGCATTTTTTGCATTTAAAAGGATGAATACCGATAATATGTAATCGGTGATATTGACATACCATATGACATGACAGCGTTTATCATCTTAAATTTTTCAATGATAACTACGATCGTGGGGGTTAAATCCGGTATTGGCTTTGGGGGATATAATGACGCCAGATAATTATATCCATTTAAAACCCAAAAAATGCCTACTGATACTGTCATTGACAAGCTCGGAACATCTGAGTCAGCTCTACCGGAAAATCCTACTTCTACGTCCACGAAGGCAATTCTGCCGCGTAACCTCTGGATACCAAGCGATCTGATTGGTCGTAAGGGAACGAACGGAAGGGGGTGAAAGGAGAAATTCCGGCGCCTTAAAACTGGAAGAATCTGGCTAAGGGAGAAAACCCCGAAAGAAAATCCTAGATCCTCCAATGCAAAGGAGGTTGGACTTTGGGCCAACAACCCATTTCCGGAAAACCACAAGAGTTACGAAAGCTCAACTACCGCCTCGAACGAACAACTGCAATATCGGTAACCGACCTTCGCGAACGGATAAGGATAAGAATTTGGATATAAGAGTAGGAACCTGGAATATTAGGACTATGCTACAACCAGGAAAAATGATGGAAATTGCAAATGAACTTGAAAAATATAAGTTAGATATAACTGCATTGCAAGAGATACGGTGGCAAGGAGAAGGAAGGATAGATAAACAGAAATTTACATTATTATATAGTGGAGCAGATAAACAAGGAAAGAAAGGAGTTGGTTTTATTGTGTCAAAAAAGCTGAGAAAATCTATTATGTCATTCAAAGCTGTCAGCGATAGATTATGTATGCTTCGTGTAAAAGGAAAATTTTACAACATAACGTTTGTTTGTGCTTATGCGCCAACAGAAGATGCAAATGAAGAATCCAAAGAATTATTTTACGACCTGCTCTTGAAATCGTGCGATAATGTAACAGACCACGATGCATTAATTATCTTGGGTGATTTCAACGCAAAATTAGGAAAGGAAGAAATATGGAAAGAAGTTAACGGAAAGTTCTCGCTCCATGATAACACGAGCCCAAATGGAGAAAAATTATGCCAACTTGCAACAAGCTTAAATTTAAAAATAAAATCAACATCTTTTCCACACAAAATAATACATAAACAAACTTGGATTATGCCAGGCGACAGAGGATTCAATCAAATAGATCACATTTTGATTAACAATAGGCGCTCATCAACAATTATCGATGTAAGATCTTTTAGAGGCGCCAATTGCGATTCTGATCATTTTTTAGTAATCGCAAAGCTTAGGCAAAGAATAGCAATGGTACAATCAAAAGATAGTGAGAAAATCAAAAAATTGCATATAGAACAACTTACTGATGAAAATTGTAAATGTGAATACCAGCATTGTATTGGGGCTAGAATAAATACAAAAATACCTGCTGATGATATAGATACAGAATGGTTAAACGTAAAAGATGCAATAGTAAGTGCAACAGAAGAAAAGATTGGAGAAAAAAAGAAGCAAGGAAACGAAGAATGGTATGATAATGAATGTGAGAATGCAATGCATAAGAAAAATGAAGCAAGAAAAAAGTATATGCAGAGGGGAACAAGAGGTAATAAAGAAAGTTATGACGAACTAAGAAAGGCTGCTTTTAAAATATGTAGGAAGAAGAAAAAGGCAATACTTAGTAAAAAGTTACAAGAGTTAGAGGAATTAAATACAAATAGGAATACTAGAAAGTTCTACAAAGAAATGCAAAAGTATAATAAAACATATAAACCACGGACATTAACTTGTAAAAATGAATTAGGAGAAATACTCACAGATGAAGAGGATGTAATGAGACGTTGGATGGAACACTTCAAGGAACTATTGAATTCTAAAAGCGTTAATAATGATAATAGCCTAATCAACTCTAGCATAGAATACTATACAGTGGAACCAATGATAGATGCACCAACATATGAAGAAACTGTAAAAGTAATTGGGTGCTTAAGAAATAACAAAGCCCCAGGAATAGATAGTATTAATGCTGAGCTCCTGAAAAGCGGAGGTGAGACGCTGTGGAAGAGAATACACGACTTAATAGTCAAGATATGGAATGAAGAAAAAATGCCGGTGGACTGGACACAAGGTATAATACATCCAATACATAAAAAAGGCGATAAAGAAATATGTAGTAATTACAGAGGTATAACATTGCTTCCTACAACCTACAAAATTTTATCAATTCTCATATACAATAAATTATCAGTATATGCAGAGGAAATAATGGGTGACCAGCAATGTGGATTCAGGAAAAATAGATCAACTTCCAATCATCTGCATAGCATGAGACAAATGCTTGAAAAGAGCTATGAATACAACATAGATATATATATATATATATATATATATATATATATATATATATATATATATATAATCTATTCATCGATTTTAAGCAAGCATTTGATAGTTTAAATAGAGAAGCTTTGTATAATAATCTGAAAATTTTAGGAATCCCAACAAAGTTAATAAATCTAATTAAAATGACTTTAAAAGATTCAAAAGCGGCTGTAGTCATACAAAATAAATATACGGAGGCGTTCACAATAGACAGGGGGGTCAGGCAAGGAGATGCCCTGGTTACATTAGTATTTAACCTGGCAATTGAAGCTGTAATCCGTAGCATACCTAATATAGGCCCAATAAGCACTAAAGCTGTTCAGATTTTAGCTTATGCGGATGATGTTGTCATTTCAGCAAGAAATATGAAGAATCTGAAACAAGCCTTTGTCAAGTTCAAAGACGAGGCTGAAAAATTCTGCTTGTTTATAAATACCGAAAAAACAAAATTAATTATTCACTCAAGAACGAAAGGACAGAATAGAGAAAACATTAACCTAGAGGATTATAATATAAAGACAGTTAGTACATATCAATATCTAGGTTCACAAATAAATGAAGATAATCATATTGAGCAAGAAATAAAGTGCAGGATTAATGCTGGTAATAGAGCCATATTCGCAAACAGAACTCTATTAAAATCAAAGCTAATAAGCCACTCTTCTAAACTCAAAATCTACAAGACTTTAATTAGGCCTGTTATCACTTATGGTTGTGAAGCTTGGACCTTAACGGAGAAGCAAGAAGAAACACTACGAAGAATGGAAAGAAAGATCCTGCGGATAATATATGGGCCCACACTAAATGCAAACGACGTATGGAGACTGAAGATGAATCGTGAGTTGGATAAACTGATACAGCATGCTGATATAGTAAGATATATTAAAGCCCAGAGAATTAAGTGGCTAGGGCATATTATGAGAATGAATAATGATAGAACAGCAAAAAAGCTAACCGTATGGAAGCCATGGGAAAATAGAGCAAGAGGAAGACAAAAGAAAAGATGGAAGGACGACGTAGTGGACGATCCGGAAAAAATGAAGATAAAAAATTGGTCTACGAAGGTGGAAAACAAGAAAGAATGGAAGGAAGTAGCAGAGCAAGCCAAAATCCACAAAGGATTGTAGTGCTATAGGAAGAAGAAGAACTATGATCGTTACTGTAACCTACCTCGTTTAATTTATAATTTTTTATTCAATTTTACATATTATCTAAATATTTTTAGCATTAAAAAGGACAACCGATATCTGTCTTCCCTGCTCTTCTTTTCTTTTTGATTCTTCCCTTACAGACTGTATACATTGTCTTGTCTCTCTTTCTTGTCATTGATGTCCTTTTTGTCAGTTTTGTAGAAGCTATTTACAAAATAAAATGTAAATACATAATAAACATATCTTAGATTAATACACTAACCGGCACAGAAAACAATCCTTATCATTCTCCCTGTACAGTGTAGACTTTGTCCTCCCAGTCTTTCTCGTCGTTAATGTTTTTCCTACATTTCTCGGCCGTTTCATCGTTTAATAACCTCGGATATTTTCTACCTTCTATTTACAATATAAATTATAAAGTAAGTAAACATAATATCTTAAATTCATAGCGTACCTTCCTTCGTTTAATTCTTACATTTGTTTCTTCAAGTTTAGAAATTATTTATTTATATTTAACGTTTAAAAGGACAGCCGATTATTTTCTGTATTACATGTTTCATAATTTGTCATTAAGATATCAACTATGACAGAAGACAGTATTTATTTATTTATTTATTTAATTTTATACATGTACTCTTCGATCGATTGTGATTTCTTCCTGTCTTTATCAACGTTTTCGTAAGTTTTAATAACTTCAGACATTACGTAAATTATAAATTAAGAATAAACATTACATAACCTTCTGACATATACCTACATTGTTTAATTCATTTTATTTTCTTAAATTTTGCATGTCGTTGATAGATTGTTTCAATAATCTAATTTTCAACGTTTAAGAATTTTTTACTCAAAAACTATGCTTCCAACAGAAATTTAATAATAAATAAATAAATAAATAAATACATAAATAAATAAATAAATAAATACATAAAAAAATAAATAAGTAAATAAATATATATATATATATATATATATAAATAAATAATTTAATTAATTAATTAATAAATAATTAAATAAATAAATAAACAAATAAATAAGTAAATAAATACAGACATAAACAAGTAACTAAATAAGTAAATAAATTAATAAATAAATCTCGGAAACTATGGAAGATCGGACCCATGTTGATTAAGTTTTTTTACTAAATGCCCTTAAATTTTTCACAGTATTTTTTAAACAGCCTGTATATCAATAAAGTTTGGATTGTTATTAAAGGGAAAGAATGCAAAAATCATTCAATTGTCTTGTTCCAGACTTTAAGACATGATTTTCTTGTATGGTTTAATTTTTATGCTCACCTTTAAATACGTATTAGATATTGTACATATACTCTTTGTCGATTGTGTTGTTCATTATATCTTTCTTAACCTGACATTGTTAAATCTATTTACAAAATAAAACATATCATTGGTCGGCTTGGTGGCTCAGCGGGTAAGCGCACATCTCGTTGCTCGAAGTGACGTCACCCGAACCATGTTCCGTGCGTTCGATCCCCGTCGACCGACAATGTGTGATTTGTCGTAAAATAATAAATACAGCTACTTGTATTTATCACACTCGGATGCTATAAGCTGGCCACTTATACATCTTAAAATAAATGTAGCAATGGCTGAAATCCAACCGGCATTACGGCAGTGGTAAAACACTGCGGCTCGGTGAGTCCGGTTGGAAGGGTAAACGGCGTCAGCGGTATACAAGTCCTAAATAGAGAAATATATCATTACATATACCAATATATATATATATATATATATATATATATATATATATATATATATATACAATCAGTTTATAACGTTCTACGATGTCTTCCGATGTCATTTCTTTACTGCTCTCTATCTTGCCATAGGTTTTCATTTAATTCTCTTTCTCTTATTCCTTCTTGGACTCCTGCTACCCAATTTCTTCTAGGTCTCCCTCTTTTCTTTTTGCCAGTAGGTGTTCACTGTAGTATTTGTTTTCACATAACTCATTCGCTGTACGTGACCGTAATATCTTATTTGATTTGTTTTTATATTGTTGGTTATAGTAATTTGAAAGTCCATCTTTTCTCTTCTTGACTTTACTGCTACCCTTCTCCAATAATCTATTTCCGTACCTAGGAGTATACCTGCAGCCTTTTTCTTTAACGGTTACACTTTGCTGTTGTAGGTAACTATGCTTTTTATAATGGTTTTATAAATTTTTCTTTTATTTTCTTTTTAAATAGTTTGATCCCATAATATGCAATATAGTTGATGTATAGATTTTCTTCCTTGTGTACAGAGTTCCTTAATGGTACCCTCATTTGTTATTTTTAATTCCAAATATTTATATTCTGTAGTGTTTAATTTTTTGTCCTGTGTTTCGCACCAAATCTTGTTGGGTTCCATTTAAACACATATATTCTGTTTTATGCATGTTTACATCTAGACTATTATAGTAGTCTTGTACAATAAGTATTTGATCATCTGCAAAGCATAAGGTGTAAATTATTTGATTTTCCAATGATATACTCACATTTTTGCACTTTTACTTTCATGATTTCAATGTTTTTTACATATACTTACCTGGTTTAATTCTTGCGTTCTACTCTTCAATTTTACATATTATTTAAATGTTTTTAGCATTGAAAAGGACCACCGCTACGACATGCATAATTTGTCATTAACATATCAAATGTGACACATGATAATGCTTGTCTTTTTAATTTTGTACTTGTACTCTTCTATCGATTGTGTTATTCTTCCTGTCTTTATCAACGTTTTCGTAGTTTTTATTAACTTCAGATATCACGTAAAATCTATCTACAAAATAAAATATAAATTAACAATAAACATTGCATAAATTCGTGACATATACCTACCTCGTTTAATTCATATTATTTTCTTAAATTTTACACATTATTTATTTATATTTAGCATTGAAAAGGTCGACAACCCATACGACGTTCATAAATTGTCATCGTTGACATTGACATGCCAAATGTTACACATGACACCGTTTTTCGTCTACATTTTTACATGTACTCTTCGATTGATTGTTTCAATTTACGATTAAGAATTTTTACACAAAATCTATGCAACCTACAGAAATTCCAATTATTACGAGGGTACTCGAGACAATAATTTCCTATAACCTGGTGCAAATTTGATGAAAATCACTCCCACTGTTCAGGCTGTAGAGGTGTTTAAAGCTTTGGCGATCGACATGATTAAAGAAACTATATATATATATATATATATATATATATATATATATATATATATATATATATATATATATATATATAGAACTATAGTGAATCTACCCTTTTAGTATGAAGGACTAGCAAAAACTCGAGTTTTCCATAGGGCTCCGCCGATGGTGTTTTATGATGCTCACGCCCACCCAAACTGCTTACGCAACATGCCCACCCAAACTGCTCACGCAACTTGCCCGCCCAAACTACCCACGAAACATGCCCACCCAAACTGCCCACGCAACATTCCCACCCAAACTGTCCATGCCAACATGCTCATCCAAACTGCCAACGCATCATGCCCACCCGAACTGTCCACGCAACATGCCCACCCAAACTCCCCACACAACATGCCTACCCAAACTGATAACCCAAACTGCCAATGCAATCTGCCCTAAAAGGCCCCACACACTCCGTTATTTGTGTACAGTTTAGGTTTAGAACGTACGGGTAAAGCCGTGTAAAAAAGTACGCTGAACCGCCGGTCCCAAATACTACCAGTTCTGAAGTAGCAATCATGAACAAAAGACAAGTTTGTTTACTAGCGACACTGCATTGGATAGAAAAAAAACCTGGGAAAGTTACTACCACACACACACACACACACACACACACACACACACACACACACACACATACACACACACACGCACACACACACGCACACACCCTTACAGTCTGTACGCATTGTCTTGTCTGTCTTTCTCGTCATTGATGTCCTTCGTGTCAAATTTGTAGAAGCTATTTACAAAATCAAATATAAATAAACAATAAACATATCTTAGATTAATACACTGATCGGCACAGAAAACAATCCTTCACATTCTCCCTGTACACTGTACACTTTGTCCTCCGAGTCTTTCTTGTGGTTGATGTTTTTCCTAGATTTCTCGTCCGTTTCCTCGTTTAATAACCTCGGAAATTTTCTACAATCTATTTACAAAATAAATTATAAAGTAAGAATAAACATAATATCTTATATTCATAACGTACTTTACTTCGTTTAATTCTTACATTCATTTCTTCAGTTTTATACATTATTTATTTATATTTAACATTTAAAATGACAACTGATTATTTTCTGTAGTTCATAATTTGTCATTAACGTATCAAATGTGACAGAAGACAGTATATATGTTTTAAATTTTATATATGTACTCTTCGATCGATTGTGATATTTTTCCTGTCTTTATCAACGTTTTTGTACTTTTTAGTAACTTCAGACATTACGTAAAATCTATTTACAAAATAAAGTATAAATTAACAATAAACATTGCATAATTTCCTGACATATACCTACGGGGCACTATAAACAATATGACAACGATGTTATTTTACAAAATTGTACAAACAATGGTTACAAGTTTATTATAATTACCTTACTACTTGTTGAGGTTAAGATGAAAGCATTACAGCCATGAAAATCGGATCTTCATTGGAAGGTCGAATTGTACTCATTTTAAATAAATATTTTAAATAATTTTTCAACACAGTTTTGATATTGTTTTAACAAAATGTACAGAATTTAGTGTTTTTATTTTTTGAGTCGAAAAGGTAAAAATTATTGTTAAAATTGATTAAAAATATACACAAAAAACTTTTTTTTAACCTAAACTTTTTATACATGTGACTAGAAATTTTTTTCGACAAAAATGGCGCAACAAGTAAGTTGACGGATGTGCGGCCTTGATGGGAAAAGCGCGGCAATATTTGAAAAAACGTGACGTTGGGTAAATGCAGAGGGATGGGTTTAGGGGATGACTGGTACTGAACGTACTATAGCATAAGTGAAACAGACGTACCACACGTAAGGGGATAAAACTATTATCAGACTGAAAAACTTATTTAAAAGTTATACAAAGAATTACATCGCAAAGCAAGGTATATTTTTATAACAGTTGTGAGCTGTCATTCAATTTCAGGTCATTAAACTGTAAAATGTAATTATATAAGGTGCTGAGACCATTGACATCGGTTCTCTTATTCATTGTGCTGGGTTCTTTATTAATATGTACCATTTCTAAGAACTGCCTTTTGCTGAGGTTGTTTTCTTGTGCCAAGACAGTGGCGTTGGCAAAATCCATTTGATGTTTTTTATCGTGTACATGTAATGAAAGTGCAGATGAACCGGGTCGTAATCTACAGTCACTCTTATGTGACGTTATTCTAGATTTTAAAGATCTAGATGTTTGGCCTACATACTCCTCACTGCATTCCGTGCACGGTATTTTATAAACCATGTTAGATTTCTGTTCTGGGACGACCTTGTCCTTCACCCTGGAGAAAAGGGAACGCACAGTAAGCGATTGTTTGGTAGCTATTTTAACATAATCACTACGTAATACACATAATAAACCGGGAGTGAGATGGTCAACATGTGGCAGAGACCCGTAGGTAATCCTGTCATTGTTGCCTTGATTGTTGTTGTTGTTGTGGTTGTTGTTGTTGGTGTCTCTATTCGCAACAACCGCCGAGGCGTCATAGTTGAAAAGTAACCGATGGAGCAATGGAATGGGGTAGCCATTCTTCAATAGACTGGTTTTTAGTTTAGATTTTGTATGTGTTGGTATCCTGAAGGATATCCATAGATTTGAAGGTATACTGTTCTCTGTTCATCACTACTGTCACGTTTCCCTTATCTGCAGGAAGAACGATCAATTCGTCATGCTCCTTAAGGAAAGATTTACATTCATGGTATAAGTTATTAACGTAACTATTGTTCAAATGACTGGAATGCAGGAAGTTTGTAACCACATTGGTTATACGGGCTCTAATTAGATTTTTGTAAATGTCGCTATTTCGTGGATTGTTAATGAGAATTTCGATATCAGCTAATAATTTAGGTATAGAAACTTGTTTAGTTTCGGGATTAATGCTAAATTTGGGTCCAAGTGACAAAATTTTTTCTATATCCGGTGGTATGTCTATTTCACTTATGTTACTAATCCATTTACTCTCAACTTGAATTTGTTCTTTGGTACATATTAATAAAGAACCCAGCACAATGAATAAGAGAACCGATGTCAATGGTCTCAGCACCTTATATAATTACATTTTACAGTTTAATGACCTGCAATTGAATGACAGCTAACAACTGTTATAAAAATGTACCTTGCTTTGCGATGTAATTCTTTGTATAACTTTTAAATAAGTTTTTCAGTCTGATAAAAGTTTTATCCCCTTACGTGTGGTACGTCTGTTTCACTTATGCTATAGTACGTTCAGTACCAGTCATCCCCTAAACCCATCCCTCTGCATTTACCCAACGTCACGTTTTTTCAAATATTGCCGCGCTTTTCCCATCAAGGCCGCACATCCGTCAAATTACTTGTTACGCCATTTTTGTCGAAAAAAAATTCTAGTCACATGTATAAAAAGTTTAGGTTTAAAAAAAGTTTTTTGTGTATATTTTTAATCAATTTTAACAATAATTTTTACCTTTTCGACTCAAAAAATAAAAACACTAAATTCTGCACATTTTGTTAAAACAATATCAAAACTGTGTTGAAAAATTATTTAAAATATTTATTTAAAATGAGTACAATTCGACCTTCCAATGAAGATCCGATTTTCATGGCTGTAATGCTTTCATCTTAACCTCAACAAGTAGTAAGTTAATTATAATAAACTTGTAACCATTGTTTGTACAATTTTGTAAAATAACATCGTTGTCATATTGTATATAGTGCCCCGATGAAGGAATAAATTATTTTCCGAAAGCTTGGCAATAACTTAAAAGAGTGTATTGATTTCAAAAACTCCATCTCCTTGACTGCTACACCGTTATCCATTTAACTGTTATCTTAACTGATCAGTCGAGATCACAAAAAACGTCATTACAGATATGGGTTTCTTCAACACGATCAAAGAACAGTATGGCAACCAGGCCATGCTCCTGCTCAAACGATGGACCGCAACGAAGACCAAGATTGCAGCTATGACAAACCGGAGGATTTTCTTACTAAGTTGCCGCAGACAAGTCCTTGTACCGACACATATAGTTCAACAAACAAAATCGACCTCCAGTCTAGTCCTCATCACAGGAGGAAGAATAGGACAAGAAGTCTTCAACTTCAACACCAGGTTAAGAAAACAGTTACTTAACTTAGAAATTAAAAGTACAATTGCCCATTTAGAACGTTTAAATAAAAATTTAGAGTCACAAATAGCCGACATTTTACCAACATATATCTTTCAAAATTTTAAAAGTAAGCAATCGCGCAATTTAAATCGTAAATTTTACAAAATTAAGTCAACTAACATTCGAAAATTAAATAAATTATGCTCGGATTCCAAAGAACAAATTCAAGTTGAGAGTAAATGGATTAGTAACATAAGTGAAATAGACATACCACCGGATATAGAAAAAATTTTGGCACTTGGACCCAAATTTAGCATTAATCCCGAAACTAAACAAGTTTCTATACCTAAATTATTAGCTGATATCGAAATTCTCATTAACAATCCACGAAATAGCGACATTTACAAAAATCTAATTAGAGCCCGTATAACCAATGTGGTTACAAACTTCCTGCATTCCAGTCATTTGAACAATAGTTACGTTAATAACTTATACCATGAATGTAAATCTTTCCTTAAGGAGCATGACGAATTGATCGTTCTTCCTGCAGATAAGGGAAACGTGACAGTAGTGATGAACAGAGAACAGTATACCTTCAAATCTATGGATATCCTTCAGGATACCAACACATACAAAATCATCCCCAGAGATCCTACCAGTACCATACAGCAGAAAGCCAATAAATTAGTTTCCTCTTTAAAATCAAAAAGTATGATTACCTCTGAAGTAGCAAAAACATTAACAATATATAATTCACAATCGCCTAAGTTTTATGGCCTTCCCAAAATCCACAAACCAGTTTTGAGTCTACGACCCATCATTTCGTCTATTGACGCACCGAATTCAAAATTAGCCCGATTCACTGCAGACATTTTAAAAACAGCGTACAATACCGACAATAATTATTTCATTAAAGACTCTTTTGAGTTTGCAGAAACATTTCAAAATTTTCAGTTACCAGAAAATTATGTCATAATCAGTCTCGATGTTGTGTCTCTATTCAGCAACATTCCTGAGGACTTGGTGCTTGGGAGTATTCGGGAGAAATGGGATATCATTAAAGAACATTGCAATCTGGATCTTGAATCTTTCTGTAAAATCGTACATTTCATTTTCGACTCCAGCTACTGTTCCTTTCAAAATCGATACTACAAACAGATTTTCGGTACACCAATGGGAAGCACACTGAGCCCCATCCTGGCACAGTACGTTATGGATCGGCTGTTGGACGAGTGCGTTCCAAAACTCAGTTTTACTCTACCTTTTCTGAAGAAATACGTCGATGACATTATATGCGCAATTCCAGAAGACAAGATTCAAGAGATTTTGACCGTTTTCAACAGTTATAACAACCGTATACAATTCACAGTGGAAACTGAAACGAATAACAGTGTGCCGTTCCTAGACACACTGCTTTTATTTATTTATTCGTATCCAACTAGTAATTAACAATATTTACTGTATAATATAAAAAATACATCTTCCGGGGTTTCTTCATAATCTTCTAAGTACTTTGGCAGAATACTAGTTGGTAGCTGCAGAATTATTACTGGTTCGAAACCAACGTAATCATATTGGATTGGTTTCAAAAACCAACTGCGTCTGGAAGATACATTCATTTCCGTTCCCACCACCCGATGAGAATAAAATTCAACACCGTACTAGAATTGAAACACAGAATTGAAGTCATATCTCATCCAGATTTCAAACAAAGAAATTTAAACAAACTAAAAACCATTCTATTGAAGAATGGCTACCCCATTCCATTGCTCCATCGGTTACTTTCAACTTTGACGCCTCGGCGGTTGTTGCGAATAGAGACACCAACAACAACAACCACAACAACAACAATCAAGGCAACAATGACAGGATTACCTACGGGTCTCTGCCACATGTTGACCATCTCACTCCCGGTTTATTATGTGTATTACGTAGTGATTATGTTAAAATAGCTACCAAACAATAGCTTACTGTGCGTTCCCTTTTCTCCAGGGTGAAGGACAAGGTCGTCCCAGAACAGAAATCTAACATGGTTTATAAAATACCGTGCACGGAATGCAGTGAGGTGTATGTAGGCCAAACATCTAGATCTTTAAAATCTAGAATCACGTCACATAAGAGTGACTGTAGATTACGACCCGGTTCATCTGCACTTTCATTACATGTACACGATAAAAAACATCAAATGGATTTTGCCAACGCCACTGTCTTGGCACAAGAAAAGAACCTCAGCAAAAGGCAGTTCTTAGAAATGGTACATATTAATAAAGAACCCAGCACAATGAATAAGAGAACCGATGTCAATGGTCTCAGCACCTTATATAATTACATTTTACAGTTTAATGACCTGCAATTGAATGACAGCTTACAACTGTTATAAAATTGTACCTTGCTTTGCGATGTAATTCTCTGTATAACTTTTGAATAAGTTTTTCAGTCTGATAATAGTTTTATCCCCTTACGTGTGGTACGTCTGTTTTACTTATGCTATAGTACGTTCAGTACCAGTCATCCCCTAAACCCATCCCTCTGCATTTACCCAACGTCACGTTTTTTCAAATATTGCCGCGCTTTTCCCATCAAGGCCGTACATCCGTCAAGTTACTTGTTACGCCATTTTTGTCGAAAAAATTTTCTAGTCACATGTATAAAAAGTTTAGGTTTAAAAAAAGTTTTTTGTGTATATTTTTAATCAATTTTAACAATAATTTTTACCTTTTCGACTCAAAAAATAAAAACACTAAATTCTGCATATTTTGTTAAAACAATATCAAAACTGTGTTGAAAAATTATTTAAAATATTTATTTAAAATGAGTACAATTCGACCTTCCAATGAAGATCCGATTTTCATGGCTGTAATGCTTTCATCTTAACCTCAACAAGTAGTAAGTTAATTATAATAAACTTGTAACCATTGTTTGTACAATTTTGTAAAATAACATCGTTGTCATATTGTATATAGTGCCCCGATGAAGGAATAAATTATTTTCCGAAAGCTTGGCAATAACTTAAAAGAGTGTATTGATTTCAAAAACTCCATCTCCTTGACTGCTACACCGTTATCCATTTAACTGTTATCTTAACTGATCAGTCGAGATCACAAAAAATGTTATATATATGTATATATATATATATATATATATATATATATATATATATATATATATATATATATATTGAATCTACTCTTTTAGTATTAAGGATTTTGATGACTTACTCATATTTGAAAATCAAACTAATTACGAACGCTTTCTATTCTGTCGTAATGAATTTAGGAATTTTTTTAAAGTACTTTCACTACGGATTCAAAGATTTCAGAAACTCGATAAAAATAATGCCGCTGAATTTCGTCTTGTTACAATATTTATTTTAAAATGGCAGTAACAAAACACAATTTTCACATGTCAACAACGTTATTAACGTTGTTAGTAACTTGTAAAATTTTAACAAGTTAGCTGCACATTTTACAAAATAGTAAGATTCAGTTTTTAAACTAATAGGCGGTATCAATAAGTGAAGATTACAATTACAAGTGAGTAGCAAATAAAGTACATTTCCAGCACTAGTGCAAGAAAAGATTGTCTAGAAAAGAAACGGCGACTTTAGAAAGATGACAGAATCCCAACAGAAGAGTACAAACAAAAATTAAAAGAATACAAAGAGATATGTGAAAAACAAATAGAATATAAGAAAAGAGAGTTAGAACAGTCGAAAGCTATAAAAACAGAAACAGAAGCAAGAAATTCATAAGCAAAGGAAGAACAAAAGATATATGTGTATATATATATATATATATATATATATATATATATATATATATATATATATATATATATATATATATATATATATATATATATATCCACAAAGATATTACAAGAAGAATGGAAAGAACATTTTTGTAAACTGCTAAATGGTAATGAGAAAAAAATAACACGCACGAAACAATATAAACTCCATGAGGATACAGATAAAAAAATTAAATATAAACGACGTAAAAATACAAATTAACAAACTAAAAAAAAATCAGCAGGGGACGATGAAGTTACAAATTAAGCTTGGATAAACTCGGACGAAAAGGTAATCACATTGCTCATGAATATTATAAATAAGATTTGGCACACGGCCGAAATACCCAAAAGATGGAGAAAAGGAATAACGCAACCAATCCATAAAAAGGGAGATACTGATAAAGTGCAAAATTACAGAGAAATAACTGTTGGATATAGCTTTCAAAATATATGATTTTACATGAAAAACTAGAGGTAAAGATAATGACAAAAAACTTGATTCCAAAAAATCAGGCAGGATTTAGAAAAGAAAGAAGGACAACAGACAATATCTACATACTAAGGGCCGGTTGTTCCAAGTTCAGATAAAACACAGTTTACTATCTATTAGATAAATTTATTCTACCGTCTTAACCAGAGAATAAAAACTGTGGATTACTATATGACTTTTTGTTCTTCGGATAGCTAATTGGCAGACACCTAACAAAAAAAAATGTGTTAGGGTAGAGTTAATTTTGAAAAGTTGGCAACTTGGCTGTCACAATTTTAATTGAAGTTTGATTTTTTTTTTGGCTTTTCCGTGTTTTAGTGCAGTGTGCAATTGTAGTTTGAACGTTTAGAAGAGGTATCAATACACAAAATTGAGTGAAATTAATATAAAGAGAGACAGAGCATCTCATTTTAGCATCGCGAAAAGATCTAATTAAATAAGTCGACAAATACAAGAAAAATGTAATAAAAATTTCGTAATTGAGTCCATTAAGGCAGATTCCGTGTCTTGGAAAGAAAACGACATTTGTTATCATTTACTTATGGCCAGTATCCACGAAATAATAAAAAAAAACATGTGTTATTTTACATGCGGTCGCTTAATGAACACTTTGAAAATCACCTATAGATATTATCAAACGCCCTGTTGTATAACATAGTAAAGATATGAACACTAGGCATATCGAAAATATAACGTGATTCATAAAAACAAATGTAGATAAATAATTATTAATTCTCAAATTATGCTTTTTTAAAATTTACCTAACAAATTTACCTAACAAATAAAAAACTGTGTTCTTTGACATTTGAAATCTCATAAAAAATTCTAAATCATCGTATTTTTCAAAATTAGTACATATTTTTGGTATTGTGTACTGTTTTCGAAAATTAGTATTATCAAAAATTAAATCTAATTCTTCATCATCACCGTTGTGCTGATTCATTTTAATAATAATTTATACTTATAGAGAAACTGGTTATATCACAAAAACATCACAAACATTCGTTGTTTCTCTTCACGTCGTGTTTTTATTCGTGTTCTCTTGGTATGACATTCTTTGGATAAATCTCTTAACTGGTAGTTTGACTGTGTTAGCTATCTTGCAGTTAACGAAAATTTATCTTATTTGTAACTTTTAGTTGCAAGTGGAACAACGCAAAACAAAGTTATGAACAGAATAAATTTTAACCGAATGTTTCACTACAGATGGAAAAACCGGCCATAAATCAAATAATAGAGCACGAAATATTCAAAAAAGGAAAATTATACGCTTTCTTCGTAGACCAGCATTTGATAATGTCAACAGAAATATTCTCTTCAAAACTTTTGAAATAGAAATCGATTAAGGCAATGATGCCCTTTAAGCCCGACATTATTTTCACTTTACATAATAGACTTAAAAGAATTTCTTATTAAAGAATAAACGGGCGGCGTAGTTATTGAAAGGAAAAAAAGATGGTCATTAGCTTACGTAGACGACATAGTAATAGTCACAAGAAACCCAACAAATAAGAAAACTATCATAAAAAGTTTGCAACAATACTTAACTAAGAAAGAATTATTATGAAACGTTGAAAAATAAAAATTAATATAATTTTAAAAAAGACGGAGGGAGAGAAAAAAAGGTTGGAAGTGGGCTGATGAAAATATTGAAGAAGTGAAAGAATTAATATATTTAAGGTACACATGTCAGAGAAGCAATAAACCCACAAAGTACTTAGAATATCAAAAAAATAAAGCAATTGCTTTTTTGAAACAAACATGGGGTTTAGGGGAAAGAAAATATCAAAGAAATCTCAGAATAAGATGGATGATGTTGGAATCCGTAGTCAAAAGTATCTTACTCAACAGGGCGGAAATATACGGATGGACAGAATATAAACAAATAGTAATCAAAGAGATGAAAGCATTAAAAATTAGAGTAGAAATAGGAAAGATAGCAGTAAAATACGAGGAACGAATAAGAAACAAAAAATTAATTCTGCAAGAATACTGACGGGTAATAAGACAAGAAGGGAAAACAACAAACTAACAAAATGGGGGCAAGCAAGAAAAGCTTATTACGAAAGAAATGGATATTCCACTGTTTAAATAGAGAGGCTACGCATAAATGCAGAAAACACATATTACGAGCTATATCAGAGAGATTGGAATATACAACAGCAAGAACAACAATGTAAGATCAACAGTACGAATTATAATAAACTATACAAATCAATCCAAACGACGTCAATACCACGGTATTTACTGGACAAAAAGAAAAATATCAAGATGATTGCCAGATTCAGATGTAATGAAGAGAGAAACAACAAATAATACTGGTTTGCAAGTGAAGAAAGAAGGAGTGGGCTATGCG
>OY720450.1:45405934-45415934 GCA_963082715.1 Harpalus rubripes | reverse complement strand
ATGTATGTATGTATGTATGTATGTATGTATGTATGTATGTATGTATGTATGTATGTATGTATGTATGTATGTATGTATGTATGTATGTATGTATGTATGTATGTATGTATGTATGTATGTATGTATGTATGTATGTATGTATGTATGTATGTATGTATGTATGTATGTATGTATGTATGTATGTATGTATGTATGTATGTATGTATGTATGTATGTATGTATGTATGTATGTATGTATGTATGTATGTATGTATGTATGTATGTATGTATGTATGTATGTATGTATGTATGTATGTATGTATGTATGTATGTATGTATGTATGTATGTATGTATGTATGTATGTATGTATGTATGTATGTATGTATGTATGTATGTATGTATGTATGTATGTATGTATGTATGTATGTATGTATGTATGTATGTATGTATGTATGTATGTATGTATGTATGTATGTATGTATGTATGTATGTATGTATGTATGTATGTATGTATGTATGTATGTATGTATGTATGTATGTATGTATGTATGTATGTATGTATGTATGTATGTATGTATGTATGTATGTATGTATGTATGTATGTATGTATGTATGTATGTATGTATGTATGTATGTATGTATGTATGTATGTATGTATGTATGTATGTATGTATGTATGTATGTATGTATGTATGTATGTATGTATGTATGTATGTATGTATGTATGTATGTATGTATGTATGTATGTATGTATGTATGTATGTATGTATGTATGTATGTATGTATGTATGTATGTATGTATGTATGTATGTATGTATGTATGTATGTATGTATGTATGTATGTATGTATGTATGTATGTATGTATGTATGTATGTATGTATGTATGTATGTATGTATGTATGTATGTATGTATGTATGTATGTATGTATGTATGTATGTATGTATGTATGTATGTATGTATGTATGTATGTATGTATGTATGTATGTATGTATGTATGTATGTATGTATGTATGTATGTATGTATGTATGTATGTATGTATGTATGTATGTATGTATGTATGTATGTATGTATGTATGTATGTATGTATGTATGTATGTATGTATGTATGTATGTATGTATGTATGTATGTATGTATGTATGTATGTATGTATGTATGTATGTATGTATGTATGTATGTATGTATGTATGTATGTATGTATGTATGTATGTATGTATGTATGTATGTATGTATGTATGTATGTATGTATGTATGTATGTATGTATGTATGTATGTATGTATGTATGTATGTATGTATGTATGTATGTATGTATGTATGTATGTATGTATGTATGTATGTATGTATGTATGTATGTATGTATGTATGTATGTATGTATGTATGTATGTATGTATGTATGTATGTATGTATGTATGTATGTATGTATGTATGTATGTATGTTATGTATGTATGTATGTATGTATGTATGTATGTATGTATGTATGTATGTATGTATGTATGTATGTATGTATGTATGTATGTATGTATGTATGTATGTATGTATGTATGTATGTATGTATGTATGTATGTATGTATGTATGTATGTATGTATGTATGTATGTATGTATGTATGTATGTATGTATGTATGTATGTATGTATGTATGTATGTATGTATGTATGTATGTATGTATGTATGTATGTATGTATGTATGTATGTATGTATGTATGTATGTATGTATGTATGTATGTATGTATGTATGTATGTATGTATGTATGTATGTATGTATGTATGTATGTATGTATGTATGTATGTATGTATGTATGTATGTATGTATGTATGTATGTATGTATGTATGTATGTATGTATGTATGTATGTATGTATGTATGTATGTATGTATGTATGTATGTATGTATGTATGTATGTATGTATGTATGTATGTATGTATGTATGTATGTATGTATGTATGTATGTATGTATGTATGTATGTATGTATGTATGTATGTATGTATGTATGTATGTATGTATGTATGTATGTATGTATGTATGTATGTATGTATGTATGTATGTATGTATGTATGTATGTATGTATGTATGTATGTATGTATGTATGTATGTATGTATGTATGTATGTATGTATGTATGTATGTATGTATGTATGTATGTATGTATGTATGTATGTATGTATGTATGTATGTATGTATGTATGTATGTATGTATGTATGTATGTATGTATGTATGTATGTATGTATGTATGTATGTATGTATGTATGTATGTATGTATGTATGTATGTATGTATGTATGTATGTATGTATGTATGTATGTATGTATGTATGTATGTATGTATGTATGTATGTATGTATGTATGTATGTATGTATGTATGTATGTATGTATGTATGTATGTATGTATGTATGTATGTATGTATGTATGTATGTATGTATGTATGTATGTATGTATGTATGTATGTATGTATGTATGTATGTATGTATGTATGTATGTATGTATGTATGTATGTATGTATGTATGTATGTATGTATGTATGTATGTATGTATGTATGTATGTATGTATGTATGTATGTATGTATGTATGTATGTATGTATGTATGTATGTATGTATGTATGTATGTATGTATGTATGTATGTATGTATGTATGTATGTATGTATGTATGTATGTATGTATGTATGTATGTATGTATGTATGTATGTATGTATGTATGTATGTATGTATGTATGTATGTATGTATGTATGTATGTATGTATGTATGTATGTATGTATGTATGTATGTATGTATGTATGTATGTATGTATGTATGTATGTATGTATGTATGTATGTATGTATGTATGTATGTATGTATGTATGTATGTATGTATGTATGTATGTATGTATGTATGTATGTATGTATGTATGTATGTATGTATGTATGTATGTATGTATGTATGTATGTATGTATGTATGTATGTATGTATGTATGTATGTATGTATGTATGTATGTATGTATGTATGTATGTATGTATGTATGTATGTATGTATGTATGTATGTATGTATGTATGTATGTATGTATGTATGTATGTATGTATGTATGTATGTATGTATGTATGTATGTATGTATGTATGTATGTATGTATGTATGTATGTATGTATGTATGTATGTATGTATGTATGTATGTATGTATGTATGTATGTATGTATGTATGTATGTATGTATGTATGTATGTATGTATGTATGTATGTATGTATGTATGTATGTATGTATGTATGTATGTATGTATGTATGTATGTATGTATGTATGTATGTATGTATGTATGTATGTATGTATGTATGTATGTATGTATGTATGTATGTATGTATGTATGTATGTATGTATGTATGTATGTATGTATGTATGTATGTATGTATGTATGTATGTATGTATGTATGTATGTATGTATGTATGTATGTATGTATGTATGTATGTATGTATGTATGTATGTATGTATGTATGTATGTATGTATGTATGTATGTATGTATGTATGTATGTATGTATGTATGTATGTATGTATGTATGTATGTATGTATGTATGTATGTATGTATGTATGTATGTATGTATGTATGTATGTATGTATGTATGTATGTATGTATGTATGTATGTATGTATGTATGTATGTATGTATGTATGTATGTATGTATGTATGTATGTATGTATGTATGTATGTATGTATGTATGTATGTATGTATGTATGTATGTATGTATGTATGTATGTATGTATGTATGTATGTATGTATGTATGTATGTATGTATGTATGTATGTATGTATGTATGTATGTATGTATGTATGTATGTATGTATGTATGTATGTATGTATGTATGTATGTATGTATGTATGTATGTATGTATGTATGTATGTATGTATGTATGTATGTATGTATGTATGTATGTATGTATGTATGTATGTATGTATGTATGTATGTATGTATGTATGTATGTATGTATGTATGTATGTATGTATGTATGTATGTATGTATGTATGTATGTATGTATGTATGTATGTATGTATGTATGTATGTATGTATGTATGTATGTATGTATGTATGTATGTATGTATGTATGTATGTATGTATGTATGTATGTATGTATGTATGTATGTATGTATGTATGTATGTATGTATGTATGTATGTATGTATGTATGTATGTATGTATGTATGTATGTATGTATGTATGTATGTATGTATGTATGTATGTATGTATGTATGTATGTATGTATGTATGTATGTATGTATGTATGTATGTATGTATGTATGTATGTATGTATGTATGTATGTATGTATGTATGTATGTATGTATGTATGTATGTATGTATGTATGTATGTATGTATGTATGTATGTATGTATGTATGTATGTATGTATGTATGTATGTATGTATGTATGTATGTATGTATGTATGTATGTATGTATGTATGTATGTATGTATGTATGTATGTATGTATGTATGTATGTATGTATGTATGTATGTATGTATGTATGTATGTATGTATGTATGTATGTATGTATGTATGTATGTATGTATGTATGTATGTATGTATGTATGTATGTATGTATGTATGTATGTATGTATGTATGTATGTATGTATGTATGTATGTATGTATGTATGTATGTATGTATGTATGTATGTATGTATGTATGTATGTATGTATGTATGTATGTATGTATGTATGTATGTATGTATGTATGTATGTATGTATGTATGTATGTATGTATGTATGTATGTATGTATGTATGTATGTATGTATGTATGTATGTATGTATGTATGTATGTATGTATGTATGTATGTATGTATGTATGTATGTATGTATGTATGTATGTATGTATGTATGTATGTATGTATGTATGTATGTATGTATGTATGTATGTATGTATGTATGTATGTATGTATGTATGTATGTATGTATGTATGTATGTATGTATGTATGTATGTATGTATGTATGTATGTATGTATGTATGTATGTATGTATGTATGTATGTATGTATGTATGTATGTATGTATGTATGTATGTATGTATGTATGTATGTATGTATGTATGTATGTATGTATGTATGTATGTATGTATGTATGTATGTATGTATGTATGTATGTATGTATGTATGTATGTATGTATGTATGTATGTATGTATGTATGTATGTATGTATGTATGTATGTATGTATGTATGTATGTATGTATGTATGTATGTATGTATGTATGTATGTATGTATGTATGTATGTATGTATGTATGTATGTATGTATGTATGTATGTATGTATGTATGTATGTATGTATGTATGTATGTATGTATGTATGTATGTATGTATGTATGTATGTATGTATGTATGTATGTATGTATGTATGTATGTATGTATGTATGTATGTATGTATGTATGTATGTATGTATGTATGTATGTATGTATGTATGTATGTATGTATGTATGTATGTATGTATGTATGTATGTATGTATGTATGTATGTATGTATGTATGTATGTATGTATGTATGTATGTATGTATGTATGTATGTATGTATGTATGTATGTATGTATGTATGTATGTATGTATGTATGTATGTATGTATGTATGTATGTATGTATGTATGTATGTATGTATGTATGTATGTATGTATGTATGTATGTATGTATGTATGTATGTATGTATGTATGTATGTATGTATGTATGTATGTATGTATGTATGTATGTATGTATGTATGTATGTATGTATGTATGTATGTATGTATGTATGTATGTATGTATGTATGTATGTATGTATGTATGTATGTATGTATGTATGTATGTATGTATGTATGTATGTATGTATGTATGTATGTATGTATGTATGTATGTATGTATGTATGTATGTATGTATGTATGTATGTATGTATGTATGTATGTATGTATGTATGTATGTATGTATGTATGTATGTATGTATGTTGTATGTAAGTATGTATGTATGTATGTATGTATGTATGTATGTATGTATGTATGTATGTATGTATGTATGTATGTATGTATGTATGTATGTATGTATGTATGTATGTATGTATGTATGTATGTATGTATGTATGTATGTATGTATGTATGTATGTATGTATGTATGTATGTATGTATGTATGTATGTATGTATGTATGTATGTATGTATGTATGTATGTATGTATGTATGTATGTATGTATGTATGTATGTATGTATGTATGTATGTATGTATGTATGTATGTATGTATGTATGTATGTATGTATGTATGTATGTATGTATGTATGTATGTATGTATGTATGTATGTATGTATGTATGTATGTATGTATGTATGTATGTATGTATGTATGTATGTATGTATGTATGTATGTATGTATGTATGTATGTATGTATGTATGTATGTATGTATGTATGTATGTATGTATGTATGTATGTATGTATGTATGTATGTATGTATGTATGTATGTATGTATGTATGTATGTATGTATGTATGTATGTATGTATGTATGTATGTATGTATGTATGTATGTATGTATGTATGTATGTATGTATGTATGTATGTATGTATGTATGTATGTATGTATGTATGTATGTATGTATGTATGTATGTATGTATGTATGTATGTATGTATGTATGTATGTATGTATGTATGTATGTATGTATGTATGTATGTATGTATGTATGTATGTATGTATGTATGTATGTATGTATGTATGTATGTATGTATGTATGTATGTATGTATGTATGTATGTATGTATGTATGTATGTATGTATGTATGTATGTATGTATGTATGTATGTATGTATGTATGTATGTATGTATGTATGTATGTATGTATGTATGTATGTATGTATGTATGTATGTATGTATGTATGTATGTATGTATGTATGTATGTATGTATGTATGTATGTATGTATGTATGTATGTATGTATGTATGTATGTATGTATGTATGTATGTATGTATGTATGTATGTATGTATGTATGTATGTATGTATGTATGTATGTATGTATGTATGTATGTATGTATGTATGTATGTATGTATGTATGTATGTATGTATGTATGTATGTATGTATGTATGTATGTATGTATGTATGTATGTATGTATGTATGTATGTATGTATGTATGTATGTATGTATGTATGTATGTATGTATGTATGTATGTATGTATGTATGTATGTATGTATGTATGTATGTATGTATGTATGTATGTATGTATGTATGTATGTATGTATGTATGTATGTATGTATGTATGTATGTATGTATGTATGTATGTATGTATGTATGTATGTATGTATGTATGTATGTATGTATGTATGTATGTATGTATGTATGTATGTATGTATGTATGTATGTATGTATGTATGTATGTATGTATGTATGTATGTATGTATGTATGTATGTATGTATGTATGTATGTATGTATGTATGTATGTATGTATGTATGTATGTATGTATGTATGTATGTATGTATGTATGTATGTATGTATGTATGTATGTATGTATGTATGTATGTATGTATGTATGTATGTATGTATGTATGTATGTATGTATGTATGTATGTATGTATGTATGTATGTATGTATGTATGTATGTATGTATGTATGTATGTATGTATGTATGTATGTATGTATGTATGTATGTATGTATGTATGTATGTATGTATGTATGTATGTATGTATGTATGTATGTATGTATGTATGTATGTATGTATGTATGTATGTATGTATGTATGTATGTATGTATGTATGTATGTATGTATGTATGTATGTATGTATGTATGTATGTATGTATGTATGTATGTATGTATGTATGTATGTATGTATGTATGTATGTATGTATGTATGTATGTATGTATGTATGTATGTATGTATGTATGTATGTATGTATGTATGTATGTATGTATGTATGTATGTATGTATGTATGTATGTATGTATGTATGTATGTATGTATGTATGTATGTATGTATGTATGTATGTATGTATGTATGTATGTATGTATGTATGTATGTATGTATGTATGTATGTATGTATGTATGTATGTATGTATGTATATGTATGTATGTATGTATGTATGTATGTATGTATGTATGTATGTATGTATGTATGTATGTATGTATGTATGTATGTATGTATGTATGTATGTATGTATGTATGTATGTATGTATGTATGTATGTATGTATGTATGTATGTATGTATGTATGTATGTATGTATGTATGTATGTATGTATGTATGTATGTATGTATGTATGTATGTATGTATGTATGTATGTATGTATGTATGTATGTATGTATGTATGTATGTATGTATGTATGTATGTATGTATGTATGTATGTATGTATGTATGTATGTATGTATGTATGTATGTATGTATGTATGTATGTATGTATGTATGTATGTATGTATGTATGTATGTATGTATGTATGTATGTATGTATGTATGTATGTATGTATGTATGTATGTATGTATGTATGTATGTATGTATGTATGTATGTATGTATGTATGTATGTATGTATGTATGTATGTATGTATGTATGTATGTATGTATGTATGTATGTATGTATGTATGTATGTATGTATGTATATGTATGTATGTATGTATGTATGTATGTATGTATGTATGTATGTATGTATGTATGTATGTATGTATGTATGTATGTATGTATGTATGTATGTATGTATGTATGTATGTATGTATGTATGTATGTATGTATGTATGTATGTATGTATGTATGTATGTATGTATGTATGTATGTATGTATGTATGTATGTATGTATGTATGTATGTATGTATGTATGTATGTATGTATGTATGTATGTATGTATGTATGTATGTATGTATGTATGTATGTATGTATGTATGTATGTATGTATGTATGTATGTATGTATGTATGTATGTATGTATGTATGTATGTATGTATGTATGTATGTATGTATGTATGTATGTATGTATGTATGTATGTATGTATGTATGTATGTATGTATGTATGTATGTATGTATGTATGTATGTATGTATGTATGTATGTATGTATGTATGTATGTATGTATGTATGTATGTATGTATGTATGTATGTATGTATGTATGTATGTATGTATGTATGTATGTATGTATGTATGTATGTATGTATGTATGTATGTATGTATGTATGTATGTATGTATGTATGTATGTATGTATGTATGTATGTATGTATGTATGTATGTATGTATGTATGTATGTATGTATGTATGTATGTATGTATGTATGTATGTATGTATGTATGTATGTATGTATGTATGTATGTATGTATGTATGTATGTATGTATGTATGTATGTATGTATGTATGTATGTATGTATGTATGTATGTATGTATGTATGTATGTATGTATGTATGTATGTATGTATGTATGTATGTATGTATGTATGTATGTATGTATGTATGTATGTATGTATGTATGTATGTATGTATGTATGTATGTATGTATGTATGTATGTATGTATGTATGTATGTATGTATGTATGTATGTATGTATGTATGTATGTATGTATGTATGTATGTATGTATGTATGTATGTATGTATGTATGTATGTATGTATGTATGTATGTATGTATGTATGTATGTATGTATGTATGTATGTATGTATGTATGTATGTATGTATGTATGTATGTATGTATGTATGTATGTATGTATGTATGTATGTATGTATGTATGTATGTATGTATGTATGTATGTATGTATGTATGTATGTATGTATGTATGTATGTATGTATGTATGTATGTATGTATGTATGTATGTATGTATGTATGTATGTATGTATGTATGTATGTATGTATGTATGTATGTATGTATGTATGTATGTATGTATGTATGTATGTATGTATGTATGTATGTATGTATGTATGTATGTATGTATGTATGTATGTATGTATGTATGTATGTATGTATGTATGTATGTATGTATGTATGTATGTATGTATGTATGTATGTATGTATGTATGTATGTATGTATGTATGTATGTATGTATGTATGTATGTATGTATGTATGTATGTATGT
>OY720450.1:45401724-45405734 GCA_963082715.1 Harpalus rubripes | reverse complement strand
ACATACATACATACATACATACATACATACATACATACATACATACATACATACATACATACATACATACATACATACATACATACATACATACATACATACATACATACATACATACATACATACATACATACATACATACATACATACATACATACATACATACATACATACATACATACATACATACATACATACATACATACATACATACATACATACATACATACATACATACATACATACATACATACATACATACATACATACATACATACATACATACATACATACATACATACATACATACATACATACATACATACATACATACATACATACATACATACATACATACATACATACATACATACATACATACATACATACATACATACATACATACATACATACATACATACATACATACATACATACATACATACATACATACATACATACATACATACATACATACATACATACATACATACATACATACATACATACATACATACATACATACATACATACATACATACATACATACATACATACATACATACATACATACATACATACATACATACATACATACATACATACATACATACATACATACATACATACATACATACATACATACATACATACATACATACATACATACATACATACATACATACATACATACATACATACATACATACATACATACATACATACATACATACATACATACATACATACATACATACATACATACATACATACATACATACATACATACATACATACATACATACATACATACATACATACATACATACATACATACATACATACATACATACATACATACATACATACATACATACATACATACATACATACATACATACATACATACATACATACATACATACATACATACATACATACATACATACATACATACATACATACATACATACATACATACATACATACATACATACATACATACATACATACATACATACATACATACATACATACATACATACATACATACATACATACATACATACATACATACATACATACATACATACATACATACATACATACATACATACATACATACATACATACATACATACATACATACATACATACATACATACATACATACATACATACATACATACATACATACATACATACATACATACATACATACATACATACATACATACATACATACATACATACATACATACATACATACATACATACATACATACATACATACATACATACATACATACATACATACATACATACATACATACATACATACATACATACATACATACATACATACATACATACATACATACATACATACATACATACATACATACATACATACATACATACATACATACATACATACATACATACATACATACATACATACATACATACATACATACATACATACATACATACATACATACATACATACATACATACATACATACATACATACATACATACATACATACATACATACATACATACATACATACATACATACATACATACATACATACATACATACATACATACATACATACATACATACATACATACATACATACATACATACATACATACATACATACATACATACATACATACATACATACATACATACATACATACATACATACATACATACATACATACATACATACATACATACATACATACATACATACATACATACATACATACATACATACATACATACATACATACATACATACATACATACATACATACATACATACATACATACATACATACATACATACATACATACATACATACATACATACATACATACATACATACATACATACATACATACATACATACATACATACATACATACATACATACATACATACATACATACATACATACATACATACATACATACATACATACATACATACATACATACATACATACATACATACATACATACATACATACATACATACATACATACATACATACATACATACATACATACATACATACATACATACATACATACATACATACATACATACATACATACATACATACATACATACATACATACATACATACATACATACATACATACATACATACATACATACATACATACATACATACATACATACATACATACATACATACATACATACATACATACATACATACATACATACATACATACATACATACATACATACATACATACATACATACATACATACATACATACATACATACATACATACATACATACATACATACATACATACATACATACATACATACATACATACATACATACATACATACATACATACATACATACATACATACATACATACATACATACATACATACATACATACATACATACATACATACATACATACATACATACATACATACATACATACATACATACATACATACATACATACATACATACATACATACATACATACATACATACATACATACATACATACATACATACATACATACATACATACATACATACATACATACATACATACATACATACATACATACATACATACATACATACATACATACATACATACATACATACATACATACATACATACATACATACATACATACATACATACATACATACATACATACATACATACATACATACATACATACATACATACATACATACATACATACATACATACATACATACATACATACATACATACATACATACATACATACATACATACATACATACATACATACATACATACATACATACATACATACATACATACATACATACATACATACATACATACATACATACATACATACATACATACATACATACATACATACATACATACATACATACATACATACATACATACATACATACATACATACATACATACATACATACATACATACATACATACATACATACATACATACATACATACATACATACATACATACATACATACATACATACATACATACATACATACATACATACATACATACATACATACATACATACATACATACATACATACATACATACATACATACATACATACATACATACATACATACATACATACATACATACATACATACATACATACATACATACATACATACATACATACATACATACATACATACATACATACATACATACATACATACATACATACATACATACATACATACATACATACATACATACATACATACATACATACATACATACATACATACATACATACATACATACATACATACATACATACATACATACATACATACATACATACATACATACATACATACATACATACATACATACATACATACATACATACATACATACATACATACATACATACATACATACATACATACATACATACATACATACATACATACATACATACATACATACATACATACATACATACATACATACATACATACATACATACATACATACATACATACATACATACATACATACATACATACATACATACATACATACATACATACATACATACATACATACATACATACATACATACATACATACATACATACATACATACATACATACATACATACATACATACATACATACATACATACATACATACATACATACATACATACATACATACATACATACATACATACATACATACATACATACATACATACATACATACATACATACATACATACATACATACATACATACATACATACATACATACATACATACATACATACATACATACATACATACATACATACATACATACATACATACATACATACATACATACATACATACATACATACATACATACATACATACATACATACATACATACATACATACATAC
>OY720450.1:45359224-45394224 GCA_963082715.1 Harpalus rubripes | reverse complement strand
ATATATATATATACAGGGTGTAAATGAAATAAGTGCATTAAATTTGACCAGTAGTATAACTCATCGAGACCAACAATATTTCTTAATAACTTTTTCTCGAAATCGCATATTTTTTTTAGCATTTTTACCACCCCGTAAATTGACGAGTCGTTCCAAATATTTTTGTGATAATTGAATGCAGCAGCAATAGCTATGAAAAATTTTGTTTTAGCAATTGACAGTCCTGTCAATTGTTGCAATTAAATTTTGACATTAGTAATAAACTTGTTTATAAGGTAAAATTCTGTCAAAATGCGAGTACACAGACATTGTAATTACTTACCTATGGTTTATTTATTTATTTTTTACTCGTATCTGTACTACATTTTACTTGACATCACGGTTCACATAAAGACAGTGTCATGGAGTTGCCAACGCATTTACACGGAGCGTTTCCAAATCATCACCAAATTATTCTGTTCTTAATATTCGCACATTTGTTAATCTTGTACATCTTTATCACAATACGGAGTGTCACATATGACAATTTTTAAAAAAGCAACAGTTGTATCCATACCATGTGCAAAAAGTTCAATGTTTTCAACAACACGTAACAGACTTCAATTTTGGGAATGGCTCATAATGTTCATTTATGAGACTGAATTTACTTGGGAAGGTGTATTTATTACGCACAATACACATCTTGATAGACGAAAATGCTGTAAAAATTTTCATTAAAAAATGTTTGGGGAACAATAAATGGACGACTAATTATTGGTACTCATGTACTTCTTTTAAATGGACAAAAGTTTGTACTTACATTTTTTGAATAACGAATTTAAACTATTATGATTTGTCGACAATAAATAATCATCTTATAACCTAATAACTATGCATACATACATACATACATACATACATACATACATACATATATATATATATATATATATATATATATATATATATATATATATATATATATATATATATATATACATACATACATACATACATACATACATACATACATACATACATACATACATACATACATATACACATACATACAGGTGTTCCATAACTTTAGGTACATATTAGAAGGGCATATAGTTCTTTATGTCCTGATTACAGAACAAAAAGGATTTATTCAAAATCCAAAAATTGGTTTTTGAAGCAGTTTTGGGACACTGGTTGAATAGGTAGTTTTAATATTAAACATTACGTTGTATTATATCTAATTAATAAGAAATGTTTGCATAATACAATCATTTCATTTGGTTTCTAGTAGCCGGCCACATAATTGTGTTTCTTATAACAGTTTTGATATTGCTCTTCTGATTATTGTTACAAACATGAATGGTTACATTAACAGTGAGTTAATGTATATTATTTTATTTATTTATTTATTCTCTCCCAAAAACATGGGAGAGGCAACAATATATACAAAATAAACAGGCAAGAATAGACGGAGTATGGAAATACAGAGAATAAAAAATACAGAAGTTTACAAATATAAAAATATGTGAAGTTTACAAATATAAAAATATAAGAAAAAATAAGTGAACTAATGTGTCACTTAGTTTAACTCATTGTACAGAATAGTTCTAAATTGAGTAAATATATGATAGAAAATGTCTAGTTCATTAAAACATTTGTTTTCAATTTCATTATATATAACACATAGTCTTCTAATAGGGTTTTTTAATTTATAATTGTTACGTATAACAGGAATGTAAAAAGTATTACTGGAACGGGAATGCAAACGTGGTACGGAAAAATTTATTTGACTTAAAGCGAAATTATCATCAACCAGATTATTTAGTAGTTTATAAAGGTATAGACATGAATAAATCCTACGTCTGTCCTCATGTGTATACATGTCAAATGTATGTATAGCAGCAGAATAACTGTATATGAAAGGATTAAATGAAGGTGAAATTTTACGAGTGCAATATCTGACAAACTCCCGCTGTACCCACTCAATTCGCTTACTAAAGTTATCATATATTGGGTTCCAGACAATGAGGCAGTATTCGAACTTAGACCTTACAAAACAGTTGTGCAAAGAAATAAGAGTTTTTGGATTGTTGAAACAATGTGAATTTTGAATAATGAAATCTAAATTTCTGTAAGCAGTATTAATAATATAGTCGTAATTCGGACCAAAATGTAATTTAGGGTCGAACAAAACTCCTAGATCTTTATGCAGTTCAACGCGGTTGAGACAATTACTACCCATCCGGTAGGAAAAAGAAGAAATACTACGTTTCATTGAGAATGACATGATCTTACGTTTTTTGACATTAAAATATAAATGTGAGGAAGAAGACCAAGTCAGAAGATTATCAATATCGGACTGAAGTAGACAGTGATCCGCATATGAATTGATAGTTTTAAATAGCTTCAGATCATCAGCGTATAACAATGAGTTGGAGGATTGTAAGCAACGTGTGATATCATTGATAAATAGATTAAATAAAAGCGGCCCTAGGTTAGATCCCTGAAGCATACCTGAGCAGGGACTGAAAAAGTCAGATTTAAAGTTGTGATATTGTACAAAAAGTTTGCGATGTGAAATGTATAAACGTATCAAGCACAATAGATTAGGAGAAAAATTAAACTTATGCTGCAATTTGAATAATAAGACATCATGATTTACAGTGTCAAACGCTTTTGAAAAATCATTTTAAACAACATCAATCTGTGAGTTGTCAGAAAACTGATCAATAATGAATGCAGTAAAGTTGGTTAGATTAGCAACAGTTGATTTACATTTAATAAAGCCATGTTGTTCGGGTATAATTTTGTCAGAAACAAAGTGGTATATCCATTTATATAAGATTTTTTCAAAACACTTAGAAATATTAGAAATAATGGATATTGGTCTATAATTAGACATATCGCAGGCATCACCAGATTTGAAAATAGGACAAATTAAAGAAGTTTTAAGGGTAAAATTAGGTTAAATAAAGTATGTAACGGTTTTGCAAAGATTTCGCAACACCCTTTAAGTATATAGGAAGGGAGATTATCAGGACCAGGGGAAAAAGAAACTTTAAGGGATTTTATAGCTAAAATAATATCATTTTCGGAGATATTAACTATAGATAGACAATCATTCGAACAATCAGACCGGAAAATATTTGAAAAATCGGTAACATTTTTGGCAATGAACACTGGCAAAATAATCTGCAAAGCCTTGGACAATTGAAATAGCATTATTATATTCCCTGTCACCCCAAGACATACTACCAGGAATGCGTGTAGTGTTTATCTTGCTATTTATAAAAGACCAAAATTCTTTAGGTTCACTAGACAATCGAGCTTTAGTATCTCGAATATAGTTTTTACAAGCACACTTAATATCAGCTTGAATTTTATTTCCTAGGAATTTAAATTTATCATAAAAATTGAAATCATTAGTAGTTTTGTACAGTTTGTGATATTTGGTTTTTAGTTTTAAGTCAGAGATAATTTGTCTAGTGAACCAAGGAGGAAATTTGGGAGTTTTTCTACGTGTTAGTGGAACGCATTGCCTGAAAATACTATCCAATAAACCATAGAATTTTGAAAAAGCATCATTGACATCATTATATTCTTTCAATATATCCCAGTTAGTATTCTGAAGTAGACTGTACATTAAATCAAAATTAGCATGTCGAAAGTTGAATGAAGGACTATCATTGATAGTTGAGTTGGAGGGAGTAGGAACGATAGTAGTATGGACAAATAAAGGGAAATGAAGAGGATCCTCACGCGATAATACGAAATCACTACACATTACATTACAATTAAAATTACATAAAACTACATCAAGGTGACGAGAGTCACAGTTCAGGATATTATTGACTTGTTTTACATTAAGAAAGTTACAAAAGTTCTCAAATCTAGTGATGAGAGTGTTACTAAAACCATATGAAAAATGATCAACTAGTTTACTAATATTAAGATCTCCAACTAGAGCAAAGTTAGACTGCATTAACCATTGGTGGGCCTCAAAACTTTCACAGATCATATCAAGTTGTTCAAAAAAAAAAACTGGAGGTGACAAGTAAACAACAGCGAGAATCAAATTTATGTTAGAACTCACATTAATACGAACACATACCACATCAGCAAGAGAATTAGGATTTAAATTCGGTTTAATAACTGAAGAATTAAATTTAGAACTGACAGCACATAGTACTCCACCACCAATAGTTTTGTTAGATTTGGAGGTATCACGGTCTTGTCTATATAAAACATATTTAGATGAATCAAAAATTTCATTGTTATATACTGAGTCTCTAAGCCATGTTTCAGATAAAGCAATAACATCAAAGTTACTTAAGAGAGAATGATGATATATATCATCCAACTTGGTATTCAAGCCTCGAGAATTTTGGTTAAAATATTCATATCTGAGTTTAATGTAAACATACAAAATTGAAATAATGCGGAGATCAAATGTGAACGCACAGAAATATGCCGACAACTGCAAGTTAGTATAAGAAATTAAAGTAAACGATACAAGGTTGTGAATAAATAAATTTATATATTTACAGAATATAGACATATGTTTGAGCTGCTCCATTTGACAGTTAGAAATACAATGAAAGAATTGCATAAGACAAAAAAAAACAGACTAAATCATTAATTACAAGGTACATATTACAGTGTGTCAACATTAGTGAATAAATCAGCTATTTTAGTAACATCATCACTTTTGTAATAGATGGTCCCGTCAATTGTCCAAACATTCTTGAAACCAAATTTACTTGACAGTGATCTAACTAGGGTATGGCGTTTTTTAGATAAATCCTCCTTGATATTGATTTTAGTTCATTTTAGTTTATTTCTCGACTTCAACACTAGATCACGGACTTTATAACTAGTAAATTTCACAATGATTGGACGGGGACGCACATGCGAGGGAGGAATTGTAGACCCACTATTTGACACTGTGTCAGTTTAGCGCAATATACCGACACGGTGACAAGGACTTCAGGTAAAATATTTAGAGATAATGATGACTTAAACATTGCACAAACCTTCTCTTCAACTTTTTCCATTGGCTGTTCAGCAACACCGAAGACTCTGATACAGTTGCGCCGAGAATATTGCTCGAGCCGGTCAATTTCTCGATGAAGATCATCATTTTCGCTACGTAGATTTTTGATTAGGCCTTCGTAGTGAGATTTTTGTTCCTCAAGACGTTGATCAACACGTTGGAAAACTAGATCAACTAGTTTATTGAGAAATGTGTCGCCACTAAGCATGTTGTTGATGGCCTCTTGGACTTGATTGGCAGCATTTCTCGTCATGATGATAATTAGTGCAGGTAAATAAAGATTTAGACTAAATTAAATGAAAATTCAAAACTGAAAAATGTAAATGGCGGAGCAGCAAAAAAAACACGACTATTTGCGTCAGGACATTGAAATATGTTGCTAATGTATGACGAAGCAGGGCAAAACTGCAGATTAGCTCAGCGTTATTACGCTGAACGTTTCGCAGGAAGACGGCATCCGAATACTCGCATATTTGTAAGTCTTACTCAACGCCTTCGCGACACTGGTTCTTTGCAACCTAATCGGGGAAGAGACGGCGGGGCTCATCGGAGACCAGTAAGTGTTGAAAATGCTGTCTTAGATTTGAAACGCAATGACCCAACAATCAGCATAAGGAGAATATCTCGTCAACTACCAGGTGTACCACGAATGGCAATTTGGAGTATTTTAAGGAATAATAATTTACATCCTTATCATTTTCAACGGGTCCATATGTTAATTGAACCCGATCATTAATCTCGAGTAAGGTTTTGTGAATGGCATCTAAACTAACATGCTCAGGATGGCAGTCTTACGTTAAAAGTAATATTTTCCGATGAAGCGATATTTACTCGGGATGGTATACATAATATTCATAACTGCCACTACTGGGCCGAAGAAAATCCACATGCTGCTGTCAGGAGTCATTTTCAGCACAGATTTTCACTAAATGTTTGGGCTGGGATGGTAAACGGATCGTTACTGGGACCATACATACTTCCTAACAGAATGTCTGGGACTGATTATTTACAATTTTTGCAGAGTAATTTGCCTGAATTATTAGAAGATATTCCTCTTAATGTACGTCAAAATGCATGGTTTATGCATGACGGTGCGCCGCCACATTTTGCTAGAAATGTCAGACATCATCTTGACAGAGTATTTGAGGACAGGTTGATTGGTCGAGGAGGTCCCACGTCTTGGCCCCCTAGATCCCCGGATTTCAATCCGTTAGATTTTTATTTGTGGGGTAATTTTAAATCTCTCGTCTATGATAACCAAGAGACACCTGAAACCCTTAAAGAATTACGGCAACGAGTTGAAAATTGTGCTGAAAGAATTATACAAGAGAATGCAATTCATCGGGCTTGTTCAATTTCTTTAATTCAACGTGCTGCATTATGTTTAGCTGTTAATGGAAATAATTTTGAACAGTTTTCGTAAAAATAAAGTAAATAATTTGATTTTTTTTCATTACATATATACATCTCCCAAAATTAATTGGTGTGACAAAGCTTTACGTAATTGCATAAATTAATTTCATTGTTAAATTATTTTATGTAATAGTTATAACTAATTACACTATTCCAAATATTATAGTATCCAGGAGTACAAAAAATGTTCTTCTTAAGTGAACTACCCTTAATCATAGGAATTTTTAAAAAATTATTTTTGTTCCGTAATCAGGACATTAAGAATTATATGCCCTTCTAATATGTACCTGAAGTTATGGGACAGCCTGTATATACGTACATACATACATACTTAATACATACGTACATACATACATACATACATACATACATACATACATACATACATACATACATACATACATACATATATACATATATACATATATACATATATACATATATACATATATACATATATACATATATACATATATACATATATACATATATACATATATACATATATACATATATACATATATACATATATACATATATACATATATACATATATACATATATACATATATACATATATACATATATACATATATACATATATACATATATACATATATACATATATACATATATACATATATACATATATACATATATACATATATACATATATACATATTTACATATATACATATATACATATATACATATATACATATATACATATATACATATATACATATATACATATATACATATATACATATATACATATATACATATATACATATATACATATATACATATATACATATATACATATATACATATATACATATATACATATATACATATATACATATATACATATATACATATATACATATATACATATATACATATATACATATATACATATATACATATATACATATATACATATATACATATATACATATATACATATATACATATATACATATATACATATATACATATATACATACATACATATATACATATATACATATATACATATATACATATATACATATATACATATATACATATATACATATATACATATATACATATATACATATATACATATATACATATATACATATATACATATATACATATATACATATATACATATATACATATATACATATATACATATATACATATATACATATATACATATATACATATATACATATATACATATATACATATATACATATATACATATATACATATATACATATATACATATATACATATATACATATATACATATATACATATATACATATATACATATATACATATATACATATATACATATATACATATAAACATATATACATATATACATATATACATATATACATATTTACATATATACATATATACATATATACATATATACATATATACATACATACATACATACATACATACATACATACATACATACATACATACATACATACATACATACATACATACATATATACATATAGACACATACATTTGTACATATACACATATATACATATATACATATATACATACATACATACATACATACATACATACATACATACATACATACATACATACATATATACATATATATATATATATATATATATATATATATATATATATATATATATATATATATATATATACATACATACATACATACATATATACGTATATATGTATATATATATATATATATATATATATATATATATATATATATATATATATATATGTGCACATGGTACGTTGTCACTTCATATACGGGAACTTGCTGGGCGTTGTGACTTCATATATAACGTTGTGACTTCCGAAAATGGAAGTGACAACGTTTCCTATGTAATTTTATGTTTTTCTACCACTACACGGCTAAACAAGCGTAAATACGAAAATTGTGTTGGAAGTCAAATATACCGCCAGTACCCTTAAATTTGTCACTTTAGTTCATGCGTTTACCGCTAGCGTTGTAATCGCTATTAGTGTCAGGTATACACAATTCGATGTGACTTCCGACGTGTATATAGCATTTGGAAGTACTTAGTCACTTCCAAAACTTGCCAACAGTGTATTGTAGTATGTAATTGTACTTATGTATTTCCAAAGATGAGTGGGACTGGAAACACTTTTTATATAATAAATTTTTATTAACAAAATAAAACAAAAAATATCATATATTAATAATGGGTGAAAAAATCATAAAAAAATTACAACTGTTATCTGTAGCACATACGGAGTATTTCTGTGAATTAATGATTATTTTTAACACACATTTAAAAAATTTAGCCAATAAGTATTAATAACAATTAAATTTCTTCTTATATATCAAAATTTTTCATTTGTGATAATTTAATAAGTTGCTAAATTTTAATCGTGGTAATACTGTTAAGATGATTAATTAATTTTTAACAACTTTTTGAAATTCTCGAGTAATAAATAATATGTCAGGTGATAATTTAATTTTTTTGTCATGTTATCATTTGCTATTGGCGAAAATTTTTAAGTTACATAGGTTTGACAACGAATGCCCGCTTTCAAAAAAGTATGTTAGAAAAATATCAACAGGTGACATTTTAATATTTTATAAAGTACAACTTAATTTGATTGAATGAAAACTTTATTAAGTTATTAATTCTTGAACTAACGGTTATAAAACCGGACATAAGTTGAAAAAGTGTGGATATTAACTAATGCACAATAACATCTTGATAAGTAAAACTAATATCGTGAAATATGTATATAGTTAAATATTCTTAGCCAGGTTGTTCTTTAATTGACTGGTTCATTTTTCCACATTCTCCGTCACTAATAGGTATATGAGAAATCCCGCCAATCCACCTGCATAAGAAAGTAAGATAATGTTTTCGGTCTAAAAATTCGATACTGAGTATTCAGTGAATAAGCACGAATTAGTGTCCGCACAAAATTTTTTTCCTATTTCTACGATGATGTTTTCTATATGTAACATTTACTTCTCCTACGATAATCCGGAAGTGGTACTTCACTTAAATCTCTGAACAAATTTTCGTGAAATAAATATATAAAATTTAATTGAAAACTTTTCATGTTTGGTATTTAAAACTCGTCTAAAATTGGAAATATCGTATTAGATGTTGACTATACATGATAAATCGGAAGTGGTATTTCACTTGATACTCGACAAATTTTCGTGGAAAAATATATCAAAATACATCCCTCAATTTCGTATTACATACTTTTCTATTTATTGGTATAATAAATTAGATTTTATCAACCGGAAGTGATACTTTATTGAAAACTAAAATATGGAATTGACGGGCGTTAATGTGCTGGCCACATTACGTTTTTTTTTTTGTAATATAAATTTATTGTAGTTATTGTTGTTTTCAGAAAACACAATGGCCCGTATTCCGAGCGCATTTTAATAATAAAAGCAATTTTATAGAGCACACTTCTTATAAGAATATAATGTAAAAACGCGCTCCATAAAAGCGCTTTATTATAAAAGTGCGCTCGGAATATGGACCAATGTCTAAGAGTGATCCCAAAACAAAAGTTTAGATTTCTTGTATTTCATTTCACAGTTTTCTCACATATTTTCTAAGGTATATTGGTAATTTATGTTTGCAGTATTGGGTAAATAATAATAATTTTGAACCATGTGACACTGATTTTTTCGCGGAAAATTGTGTATATTCTAAACCTGAATTTTAGAATACACGAAAAAACCGCTCCAAACCACTCAAGTTCAATTCTGAATAGTCAGTGAGAATGTATGTATTACGGGCTAAATAAATGCTCTAATATCGAATTTTGGACTATTACATTTATGTTTTTAATTAAAATTTTGCTAACGTAGTGCCATCCTTGTTATAGAGTAAATAGGTTTTTTTTTAAGGTCAGAGAATCTAAAATTCCAGCCATGAAGTTTTACGTTATAAATGTAATAGCCCAAAATACTGTATATCACTTAATAAGCCCGTAAGTCTTACATTATCCCAGGATACTTAGAGTAGAACTTGAGTGATTTAGAGCGGATCTGCTGACTTACAAGCAAAGTAGTAATTTTTTTTTTATCTATTTCCGTTTTAAAAAATTGAATTTTACCTAACCTTTTGTAGTTATGAAATGTAATTTTTTACATAATTGATACGAAATGAGTTTTGTAAAATTATTTTTGTAATTTGTGTCTGTAACAAAGCTGTTACAGCACTCAAAATAGTTCGTTGATAGCTTATGTGAGTGCTGTAATAGACTACTACAATTTATTTTTATAAGGTTGGTAGATAAGAATGTCAAAGAATACCAAATGTCAAATCTCACTCAATGAACGAAGACAAACGTTTGTTAGGAATTTTATTTTATGTAATTTTGAATATAAAACTAAGAATAAGAAGAAGAGAAGAAATAGAGTAGTAAAGTTAAAAAGAAATTGAAAATTCATATATCACCGCTCATTTTTGTAAAACCATACAATATTTTTATCTCTTTTTAACTTTACTACTCTTCTTATTCACACATTAATACCACGAAGTAATAAAATTCCCTAAATTTTGACATTACTATTTTTGATTAAAAAATGCATAAAAAGCGTAAAATACAAAAAATAGTATAAAGAACTCAATAAATAATTTTCGTTTTACGTAACTGAGTAAAAAAAATCTTTACGTTGCACAATAGTTATTTATGATATAAGTATTAAAAGTGACATTTTATTTTGTGAGAAGGAAGTTTGGAACACGACGCGAAGCGGAGTGATCCAAACCTTCGAACAAAATAAAATCACTTTTAACACGTATATCATACACTATTTTTTCTACAAACACTATTTTTAATTTAAATTTGTATTTCTAATAATTTTTTGACATTTACTTTTAACACTAGTGTCAAAAGTAACAATGATCTGTCACTTTTAACACTAGTGTCACAAAATGACATATTTAACGCTAAAAACAATTACTAAAAAGCCCACTTTTAATAGATTTGTAGAAAAAATAATTAAATTCATTTATTTTCACGACAGCACTTTGGTAAATTGATTTTCAAATATATATTGAGCTGTGATAGAAAACCTTGAATTTTGTGCATTTTTAAAGTTATTTAGTTCAATTAGATAAAGTTTTGTACCATAACACATTACGAAAACGTGGTATTGTTGATTCACATAACTTGCAAAACACGCTTCGCTCGTTTTGGCAAATATTGTGTTCATCAAACAATATCACATTTTTCATAACGAATTATGTAAATAAGTAATATTTAAAAAAATATAATAGATCAAATTCAAAATAGCACATGACACATAATTTTTTGAAAAAAACTCAGAAATGAACTTGCATGGTTTGGAGCGGTTCCGCAGACCTACAGCTAAGCCAACAAAAGTATGATTTTTTAAACAAAGATAATAGCTCAAAATTCGCCATTATGGCGCTTCGTTAACACAAAGTGAGACCTGCACTTTATTTGATGTTTTGCTATGTGGTTTGGCTGACATGAAATTTGGCTACGTTGCGGAAGTCAGTCATACGCTTCAATATCTTGTACACAATTACAGTGATGGAAGTGACTTTGTATTTTAAGTATGTACAATTGTATATTAATTTTTAAAATAATATTTTGTTACCCCCCTTTTGAAAACCTTAATATAGAAGTTCCCCTAAGCCTATATATGTAATTTTTAATAATATATCCATTAATTAATATGGAAGTCAGGACGCCTTATAAACTTCACGGAAGTGACTCCTTAACAAATGCCAATATATATATATATATATATATATATATATATATATATATATATACATATATACATGTATACATATATACATACATATATATATATATATATATATATATATATATATATATACATATATATATATATATATATATATATATATATATATATATATATGTACATATACATACAGACATACATACATACATACATACATACGTACATATATACATATATACGTGTATACATGCATACATGTTTACATATATACATATATACATATATACATACATACATACATATATACATACATACGTATATATGTATATATACATATACGCATATATACATATATACATATATACATACATACATATATTCATATATACATATATAAATATATACATAAACACATATATACATATATACATATATACATATATACATATATACATATATACATATATACATATATACATATATACATATATACATATATACATATATACATATATACATATATACATATATACATATATACATATATACATATATACATATATACATATATACATATATACATATATACATATATACATATATACATATATACATATATACATATATACATATATACATATATACATATATACATATATACATATATACATATATACATATATACATATATACATATATACATACATACATACATACATACATACATGCATACATACAGATATACATACGTACATACATACATACATATGTACATAAATATATACATACATACATATATACATATATATATATATATATATATATATATATATATATATATATATATATAAATATATATATATATATATACATATTTATATATATATATATATATATATATATATATATATATATATATATATATATATATATATATATGTATATATACATATATACATAGATACATATATACATATATACATACATACATACATACATACATACATACATACATACATACATACATACATACATACATACATACATACATACATACATACATACATACATACATACATACATACATAAATACATATATACATGCATGCATACAGATATACATACGTACATACATATATACATACGTACATACATACATATATACATAAATATATACATACATACATACATACATATATATATATATATATATATATATATATATATATATATATACATATATATATATATATATATATATATATATATATATACATGTACACATTAATACATATATATATATATATATATATATATATATATATATATATATATATATATATATATATATATATATATATATATATATATACATATATACATACATGTATACATATATACATATATACATACATACATACATATATACATATATACATATATACATACATACATACATACATACATACATACATACATACATACATACATACATACATACATATATACATATATACACATACATATATACATATACCGGGTGTCTTAGGCCGACCGACACATGGGCGATTAACATGTAAAATTAGTTAATTGTGAATAGTATCTCCCCAGTGCAAGATATTAAAATGAAATTTTGCATGCGTATCCGGGGATACTATTTCCATGGATTTCAATTCAAATCAGTCAATTTACAAGTGTAATATTAGAATAAATTAAGAAAAATTGTAGAAGTACCATGAATGTTATTCATATCTTGAAAATAATAGTATCTAAGCAACAGCTCTGATAGAGTAAGGGTAACGTGCGCGCTTCACAATTTAGAGAGTCGGGTTCGAAACCAACCGACAGCAATATTTATTTTTTTATTTTTTCTTTTCAAAATAATTTTTATTATTAGTATGGTTTTAATCTTTTATTAATATTTAATTTAATAAAGTGGATACATTGTACGTAACAAGATTTATTTATTTAAAAAATATTAAATCGTACCTACTAATTACAACATTAAAATTTAAAAATTATAATAAATAATCAAAATGGCCGCCGTTTTGCGCTAAGCAAAATCCGAGACGATCGTAACATTGCTGTCTCACGTTGCTTAGCTGTCGATTAGAAATAAGCCTACATTCATTCCTTATTGCCGCTTTCAGGTCTTCTAAAGTGGTCAATTCATAATGGCCGTAAATTTTTGATTTTAAATGACCCCAAAGAAAAAAATCTAAGGGGCTTAGATCAGGAGACCTTGCCGGCCAATTAATTGGTTCATTTAAACCAATCCAAGAATCTGGAAATGAATTGTCCAAATATTCTTTGACAATTTGCACGTTATGCGCTGGACACCCATCCTGTTGAAACCATATCCTCTCCATATTTAATTCTGTAAGCCTAGACCCAACTACTGTTTCCAATAAATCTAAATATTTTGGACCGTTCAATGTCCCTTCAATAAAATATGGTCCAATAATGTGTGATCCCAAAATTCCCGCCCAAACATTAACCTTCTGGGGATATTGTGTTCTTGATAAATTTTGAAGAGTTGGTTTATCTTTTGACCAGTGGCGAAAGTTTTGCACATTCGGTTCGTTATGAAGAGTAAATGTGCATTCATCGGTATAACAGAGGGAATACAAAAAGTTTCTGTTTTCATTGGCTTTATCCATAATTGTTTCACAATAAGTTGCTCTTCTTTCTTCGTCGCCGTCTCGCAATTCTTGATGGTTATCTACTTTGTAACTTCTAAATCCATTTTTCTTAAGTATTCTAGCAATTTTTGTTCTACTTATTCCACATTCCATTTGTAAACTTCATAAACTAATAGTAGGCTCCACTTCAACCCGCGCAATTATTATTTCTTCAAATTCATTTTCAAATGGTTGTATTTCCTGCTTTGTGTGATTAGCAACACACCCAGTTTCTTCAAATCTGTTAATAATACGCCTTACACGGGATTTATTAACTACTTTTTCTGGATTTTCGGCAGAAAATACATCAGCAGTTTGCTGTAGGCTATTACCAATGTGAAATAATTTCACAATACGAATTTTATCTTTTGTAGTTAAATCCATATTATTTAAATAACACTAGCAACAAATAAAGATAGTACAATACAAATCTGCATTTGACGTTTGATTATTCAAATCAAATGTTCTCGTTTTTTTGTTTTCGTCAGGGCTAACAATAATTTGAAGAAATTTAATTTATAATAAACCAATAAAGCAAATAATAAAATATTTTTTAAATAAATAAATCTTGTTACGTACAATGTATCCACTTTATTAAATTAAATATTAATAAAAGATTAAAAACATATTAATAATAAAAATTATTTTGAAAAGAAAAAATTAAAAAATAAATATTGCTGTCGGTTGGTTTCGAACCCGACTCTCTAAATTGTGAAGCGCGCACGTTACCCCTACTCTATCAGAGCTGTTGCTTAGATACTATTATTTTCAAGATATGAATAACATTCATGGTACTTCTACAATTTTTCTTAATTTATTCTAATATTACACTTGTAAATTGACTGATTTGAATTGAAATCCATAGAAATAGTATCCCCGGATAAGCATGCAAAATTTCATCTTAATATCTTGCACTGGGGAGATACTATTCACAATTAACTAATTTTACATGTTAATCGCCCATGTGTCGGTCGGCCTAAGATACCCGGTATATGTATATATGTATGTGTATATATGTATATATGTATGTATGTATGTATGTATGTATGTATGTATGTATGTATGTATGTATATATGTATATATGTATATATGTATGTATGTATGTATATATGTATATATGTATATATGTATACATGTATGTATATATGTATATATATATATATATATATATATATATATATATATATATATATAAATATATATATATATATATATATATATATATATATATATATATATATATATATATATATATATATATATATATGATTTTAGTATAGATGGGATGGTTAGTATAATATTTATAATAGAAAAATCTATTGAAGTTGAAGGACAAGTTTTCGAGCATTTATTATAATTTTGCATTATTTAGTCTGTCACTAAATTTTAATAGCTTCTTTGAAATTAGTGTAATGTTTAAAATAAGTATTAATAAAAAAGGATCAAAATTTTGTTTTATATTATGGTTTTTTCCACTCTGAACTACTGTTTTTTATGAACGTAAATAACTTCTTAATTTATAATTTTAGACCCCTTATTACTTAACACTTTTTTAAAGGGAATCTAATTTACTATCAAAATAAATAAATAAATATAGGGTGTTCCATTAAGAAATATAAAGTTACATATTGTTGCACTTAAACGGAGCACGCTGTATACAAATTCATATGGTACGTAGATAAACAATAATATATCATATAAATTATATTTGAAGAGTTTTTCTATCTGACTTAAAATAAAAGAGTTATAAAAAGAGGACAGACCGATGAATCACCCTGTATATATATACATATATACATATATACATATATAAATATATACATATATACATATATACATATATATATATATATATATATATATATATATATATATATATATATATATATATACATACATATATACATATATACCTATATACATATATACATATACAGGGTATTATATTTTATTGGACCCAGCAAATATCTCAGTCATGGCTCACTATTCTCTTTCCAATTAGGTGTATAAAAAAGTGCCCGCCATTTTAATTTTTAATAATATAACATATGGATTATTTTACATGATTGTAAAGCAAATTTGACGTACTTTTCAAATTTGTAAAACAATATAGAATGTTCCATTTGAAATTTCAAAGTAGATACTAATTATTCATAAACCGGAAGTGGTATCAGGAATGTACATCCGTCATCAAGTAGCTTACATGTTCCTGTATAAATCATGTTATATGAAAAAATTGCCAACTTTATAAATAAGCGAGATATTTGCTGGGTCCATTAAAATATAACACCCTGTACACACATATACATACATACATACATACATACATACATACATACATGCATACATACATACATACATACATACATACATACATACATACATACATACATACATACATATATACATATATACATATACACATATATACATATATACATATATACATATACATATATACATATATACATACATACATACATATATACATATATACATATATATATATATATATATATATATATATATATATATATAAATATATATATATACATATATACATATATACATTTATACATTTATACATATATACACATATACATATATACATTTATACATTTATACATATATACACATATACATATATACATATATACATATATACATATATACATATATACATATATACATGTATACATATATACATATATACACATACATATATACATATATACATATATACATATATACATATATACATATATGCATATATACATATATACATATATACATATATACATATGTACATATATACATATATATATATATATATATATATATATATATATATATATATATATACATATATACATGTATACATGTATACATATATACATACATACATACATACATACATACATACATACATTTATACGTATATACATATATACATATATACATACGTACATATATACATTATACATATATGGGCCTTTATTATTTAATATTTTTATTAATGACATTACGACTGATATTAATGTGGAATACCTAATGTACGCTGATGATTTAAAATTATTTTGTAGAATATCAAAAATCGAAGACTGTATGAACCTCCAAACAAATATCAACATCATTAGAAATTGGTGTAATATTAATAACTTACATCTTAATATCAGCAAATGCAATGTTATGTCATACACCACGAAACATCAAAAAATCACTTTTAATTACACCTTAGACGGTGATTCAATCTGTAGGTCAAATCATATATCTGATTTAGGAGTCATTTTTGAGCCTAGGCTAATGTTTAATAAACATATAGAAACTCGAGTTTCAACGGCATTTAAATGTCTTGGTTTTATCATTAGAAATTCACAAATGTTTAAAAATTTACACACACTCATTCGACTTTTTACAACCCTGGTAAGACCACATTTGGAATATTGCTCAGTAGTTTGGAACCCTATTACTAATAACATGATTGATCTAATTGAAAGTGTACAAAGAAAATTCATAAAAGCAGCTACATTTATCTTGAACGGCACATATCCAGCAAGAGGTATCCCGCAAACTATATTATTGGAATCGTTTAATCTGAATTTCTTATATCAAAGAAGAAATATGCACGCAACTATCTTTTTGCTTAAAACCATCACCGGTACTATTGACTGTGCATTCATAGTACATAATATATACTTTCAAGTCCCCAGATTGTCGTCAAGATATAGTTACACATTTTATTTACCCCCTGCTAGATCGAATACGTTAGTTAAATCACCCATTCATTATATGATTCAGTCTTATCATAAAATTCAAAATCGTGTAGATATTTTTAATTCTAACGTTCGTGATATTAAAAATTGCATTTACTTCTTTTAATTGATTTCTTCCTACCCCCTAATTGGGCACCTGCCTGTCGGGTAGTGTATCAAATAATAATAATAATAATAATAATATACATATATACATATATATATATATATATATATATATATATATATATATATATACATATACATATATACATATATACATATATAAATATATAAATATATACATATATACATATATATATATATATATATATATATATATATATATATATATATATACATATATATATATATATATATATATATATATATATATATATATATATATATACATATATACCTATATACATATATACATACCGTGTGTCTGTCTTAAAGGTGTAGATAGGAGATTAACATGGGAAATCAATTTTTTGCAATTTGCTGCTCGCCTAATTATTTTAAGCAAAAATGCGTCAAGTAATAGTTTTAGGTCATAAAATTCTGCATCTAAGCCAATAAACAGAATTACTTTTACTTGCTCTGTAACGACAGAAACTAAATATGAAAATGTTGAAAATTACTTTGAAAATATCGACAGCCATGGAATTGAACAAAAAATAAATAATTACTTGACACTTTATCAAATTGTCAGAAACGTCATATAAGTTAACTTACGTTGTGACAGATAAAACGTCAAGCATTTATTTATTTTTTGTTCAATTCCATGGCTGACGATATTTTCAACGTAATTTTCGACATTTTCATAATTAATTTCTGTCGTTACAAAGCATGTAAAAGTAATTCTATTTATTGGCATGGATGCAAAATTTTATGCCCTATAACTTTTATTTGACGCGTTTTTGCTTAAAATGATTAGGCGAGCAAGAAATTGTAAAAAACTGATTTCCCATGTTAATCTCCTATGTACACCTTTAAGATAGACACACGGTATATACATATACAGGGTATTATATTTTATTGGACCCAGCAAATATCTCGCTTATTTATTAAGTTGGCAATTTTTTCATATAACATGATTTATACAGGAACATGTAAGCTACTTGATGACGGATGTATATTCCTGATGCCACTTCCGGTTTATGGGTAATTAATATCTACTTTGAAATTTCAAATGGAACATACTATATTTTTTTACAAATTTGAAAAGTACATCAAATTTGCTTTACAATCATGTAAAATAATCCATATGATACATTATCAAAAATTAAAATGGCGGGCACTTTTTTATACACCTAATTGGAAAGAGAATAGTGAGCCATGACTGTGGCTTGGGTTCCTTATTCTTATTTTCCGTATTATTATGACAAAAAAATATTATTTCGTTTAATAATACAAGTTACAATTGTTTTAGTTAATTGTTTTATTTCAAGCCACAGTCATGGCTCACTATTCTCTTTCCAATTAGGTGTATAAAATAGTGCCCGCCATTTTAATTTTTAGTAATATAACATATGGATTATTTTACATGATTGTAAAGCAAATTTGATGTACTTTTCAAATTTGTAAAACAATATAGTATGTTCTATTTGAAATTTCAAAGTAGATACTAATTATTCATAAACCGGAAGTGGTATCAGGAATGTACATCCGTCATCAAGTAGCTTACATGTTCCTGTATAAATCATGTTACATGAAAAAATTGCTAACTTAATAAATAAGCGAGATATTTGCTGGGTCCATTAAAATATAACACTCTGTACACACATATACATACATACATACATACATACATACACACATACATACATACATACATATACACATATATACATATATACATATATACATACATACATATATACATATATACATATATATATATATATATATATATATATATATATATATATATATATACATTTATACATTTATACATATATACACATATACATATATACATATATACATATATACATATATACAAATTAAATTTGTGTTCAACTTAATATTGAAAAAAAACAAAAGTTTATTTTCATAAATTTATTTATTGAACTTATATTCTCTAAGTACAAAGAATCACTTATCAAGTCGATATGTAACGTGGAGAGTCGTTAATACAATAATGAACGCTTATCACTAGAATACATAGATTTTTATAACTACAATTCCAGAATAATCTGGTATATACTGGTTATAGCAGAAAAGTACAAGTGTTAACTGTTATCATGGTTGATAACAACTTAGTAGTTTTCCTATATGGTCAAACAAAGGAAATGGGTATAACATAATTCCTCCCCTCAAAGATTGAACTTTGTTTGATCATCCGAGGCTTTTGAAAATAGAGTCTTATTTCACAGAGTGTATTGTTTTAATGGTATTTCGTCCTTTTCAATTGGAACATTTTCTTTTTTTTGTTTAAATAATTTGTTTCTCAATAAAACTCTATTCTTTACAATAAGGTATAAACATATAATAATTATAATTATGGTTAGTAATACATATTGGTAATGGTAATGGGGTGTTTCATGATGTTTGTTTAATTCTTGGAGTTCAAAAAGGCTAAGGTCTTTTAGTTTCACATCCTTAGTGTCTATAGTTTTCAATGAATTTTGTAAATTCCTTTGTCTTTCAAAATTGTGTTTTGACTAGAACACTTTAATTCTTGTGGTGTGTCTATTTGAATAATATAAATTATGTTGGAGTTTTCAATTTCGATAATATTATTTTCTTTTGATATTTCCCTAATATTACAATTTTTGCTGTTGTTGTCCTTTTCAATGGATTGTTGAGATCCATGGATTAGGCTGAAAAGATTTTTATGGTTTTAATTTATCTAGTTTAACTTTTCTTTCAATACGCTTTCCAATGACGTGAGCTGTTTTCATATTATCATCTATTTGTTGGATTCTAACTTTTTCATATAGAGGTTGTTTGAATTTTTTCATTAGTCTAGGATTTCGTTTTAAGTATGCATGATCTTTAATTATTTCATTTGGGGGGTTTGGTTTAAATCTTTTTGCTTTACCGTTAAAAATTTTATCTTTTACTTTCATATTTTCCTTACGTTTATTTTCTTGGTATGTTTGTAATCGTTCTTGTAATGTTTCTTGTTTTGAGGGAAATTTGTTTGCGTATGATTTACCAAACAGAATTTCGTTGGGTGGTAATGCCGTGGTTGCACTTATTGAATTATTGTAGGCGTGCATGGCTTGTTCGATAATTTGTTTTAATGTATTTTCGGGAAATCTTTTGAATAATATTCTCATATGTTCGATTAATGTAGAGTGAAATCTCTCTATTTGATTGGATTTCGGATTACCTGCTGAAGTAATGTGTAAATGAATATCTTTATTGTGACAAAATGTTTTTAATGTTAGGTTGTCAAATTCTTTGCCTGGGTCGCAAATTAATTTGTTTGGATACTGATAACTATTGCAAAAGCATTCTATGTGATCGCATATTTCTTTAGCTGTTTTGGATTTCAATGGGTATATTCGGGTGTATTTTGAGAATTGGTCTAGGATGGTTAGGAATATTTTCCCGTCTAATGTTAGTAAATCTGCGTTAATAATTTCGAAGGGCAGATTTGGGGTTTCGGTAAGAATGTCATTAATTTTGATTGGTTTCCTATCATATTTGCAAGTTTTGCAAATTTCACAATTATTAATAAATTCTGTTATTGTTTTAATCATATTAGGCCAATAGTATTTTTGTTTTAATTTGTCATAGGTTTCTTTTATTCCTCTATGATTTGTTTTTCCATAATGATATGAATAAACAATTTCATTTTGTTCTGCTTGATCTTCTATATCGTCTACAATTTGGTCTACTTTTGTTAGGTTAATTGAAAATGGTTCAAAATTTTCTTTAATAATTTGATTTACCTTGTTTTGTAAGTCAACTGTTTTGAATATACAAAAGTATCTAACTTGTGGGACAATAGATTGTTTCAAAAATTCTAATATTTGTTCGTTCTCTTTTCCTGATTCTAATAGAACTTCTAGTCTTTGTTTGTTTTCAAACATTTTCTTCATATTAATTTTGAATTCGTTTTGCGTTTCAAATGTAATTTGGTTGTTGGCAATGTTTAAGCGATTTTCTAAAATTTTCATTCCGTTTACTGGGTTTTCTTGGTCACTATGTTTTGTGCCGTCAGTATTTGAGTTTGTTGATGAATCTACATCCGTGTTGAGTAGATTGCTATTTAATTCATACAAATTTATCTTTATGTTTGTCTCCGCGAATATGACGTTTAATATTTTTATCAATACTTGTTTGTCAAGTTTGTCCAAGCCGCAAGATAGTTGTGGAATGTTTATTTCAAAAATATCGTTTTTTATGAGAAAGTCTCGTAATTCTTTTATAGCGGATTTCAACATTTTTACGTTGGCGTTTTCGTAGTAATTTTGTTTGGTAATTAAGTGAATGATTTGTTTATTATTAGAATTTTGAATAATTATATTTGAATTTTCCTTTATATTTTCTTGACAATGTTTTTTACTATTGAATAATGAGTCGACTTGTTTAGCTAGTCCTTTGCCTAAATGACAGTCTTTTGAAATGCAATGTGCGAAAATGTTAGTTTGCGTTACGTCACCTTTGATATTTTGTATTGTGAAAGGTTCGCGAATTCGGCTTAGAAAATCTGCAATTTTATTTGTCTTGCCCTGAATGTATTCGATATCAAAATTATATTCACTGAATTCTATTTTCCATCTCATCAACTTCTGGTTGGCATTTTTCATGTTAAAAAGCCATACAAGAGGACGATGATCGGTTCTTATTGTGAATTTTCTACCCCAAAGATAGTTATAGAAATTTTGAATGGCCCATACTATGGCTTTGAGTTCTTTCTCGACAGTGCTGTAATTACATTCTGCAGAGTTGAAAATTTTAGAGGCATAACAAATAGGTTTTTCTATTCCGTCTTGTGTTTGTGAGAGGACCGCGCCCATAGCGTAATCGCTAGCGTCTGTTGTTAGTATGAATTTTTTGGTAAAGTCAGGGAATGTGAGGATGGGTGGATTTGACATGAGTTTTTTCGATTCCATAAAATATTCTTGATACTCTTTATTAGTTATATCAATTTTTGATCCTTTCTTTAAATTTTGTGTGAAAGGCTTTGTTAATTTTGAAAAATTGGGTATAATTCTTCTATACCATGATAATTTGCCTAGGAAACTTTTAATTTCTTTTACTGTTTTTGGAATAGTAATTTTGTCAATTGCTTCTACTTTTTTCTAGTTTGGCTTAAGGCCGTCTTTTGAAATGATAAATCCTAAATATTCTACTTCTGTTTTGAAGAATTCAGATTTATCAATTTGAATTTTGAGATTTGCTTTTCGCAGTTTATCAAAGACTTTTTGAATATTTGAAAGGTGTTCTTCTATGGTATTGCCAAAAATAATTATATCGTCTAAATAAACCAAACATATATCATTTACTAATTCACCAAGAGCTATATTCATCATACGTTGAAATGTAGCTGGTGCGTTGACGAGGCCAAAGGGCATACGAACATATTCGTAATGTCCAGATGGGGTGCTGAAGGCAGTTTTTTCTATGTCTGATTCTTCCATTTGAATTTGGTGGAAACCAGAGTGCAAATCTAATGTAGTAAAGAGTTTGGGTTTTCCAATTTTGTCTAGGAGAGTGTCGATGTTAGCGATAGGGAATTTATCTTCTTTAGTTTTTTGGTTTAGTTTGCGAAAGTCAATTACAAGTCGAGTTTTTCTTTTTCCCGAAGCATCAGCTTTCTTAAGTACGATCCAAATAGGGGAATTGTACGGGGAATAAGATTTACGTATAACCTTTTCGGTTAACATCTTTTGAATGTGTTCTTCAATATCTGATTCGTAAACTTGTGGTAGTTTATAATTTTTTGTATGGATGGGGATTTCATCGGAAAGGATTATTTTATGTTTGAGTACGTTAGTATGGGAAAGTTTTTCACCTTCTTGTGGAATAAGTCAATGTTTCTGTCTATTAGTTTATTTAATTGTTGTTTTGTTTTATAATCGAGATGGTCGTCTCTAATTTGTAATGCATTGAAATTTGTTTTTACTTTGTTGTTGAATTGATATGTTTTTCCTTTCAAGTTTAAAGTTTCTGATTTGAAATTTATTTTTACATCTAATTCTTTGAGAATTTTGATTCCAAAAAGTAGATTGCATTCACGATGGAAGTCATGGATGTAGAATTCAAATTCTATTCCTTTAATTTTTAACTTTACTAATTGTTTGAGCGTAATTTTGCCATTTGCAGTGCGTATTGTCATGGGTTGAATTTTTGGTTTGAGTTTTAGTTCGTCAACTAATTTTTTGTTAATAAAATTTATGTCTGAGCCTGTGTCAATAAGAATGTGGTATTGGTCGTAATTGTTGGGATCTGTCCGGTGTCAGATGTCATTACGTATTTTGTTCTTCTTCTGTGGATTCGAGAAAATTTTCATTCTGTTCCTCGTATTCTATTTCGTTATGATTTTCCTCATTGTCATCAATTTGTGTTTGAATATCCTCTAAGGGGTATTCGTGTTCGTTGTTTATTTCGAGATTATAATTTTGGCGAGTTGTTTGAGTTGACATGAGAATTACATTTGTATTTCGCGTTTGAATCGACATTGGTGTCGGTTTGAATGTTCTGTTAGTATTTTGATAATTTTGTAAATTTTGTCGTGCGATTAAATTTTTTCCAGGACCTTGTTGTTGTGGTGCCTGTGGTTGATTAAACCTTATTGGTTGGTTAGGAAATTTCTGTCCGGGGAATTTCTGAGGTGGGGGTACAAATCTAAAGTTCTGCGCTTGTGCGGATGGTTTAGGAGTAGGATTGGGTTTTTGCATTGGTGAATTGTGCAACAGGAAGTTGAATTCGTTGTTAATTAAATATTCACACTCCTCAAGTGAAGTGGGATTTGCATTTATGAATGCGCCTTTTGTATTATAGGGTAAACAATCTATGAAGTGATGGACAATAATTTTTTGTATATGTGTTATTAAAAATTTTGTTTTGTCTTTACTCTTTTCTTGGGTTTCAATTTTCCCTTTGTAATTTTGAAAAATATTTTGAATTTCTTTTAAGAATTTATAAATGTTATTCTGTTGGGGTTTTGTTGTAATTATTTTATAGAATAATGTTTCAGGTTTTAGCCTGTCTTCGAAGTTTGAACTTAAGTATGTTTTTAATTCTGCCCAATCGGAAAATGTATTTTCAGATATTATTAATCTAGCATCTCCTACAAATTTTGTTTTTAAAATTCCAAAAGCATATTTTCTATTTATTTCTGTTAATGTGAAGCATTCAAGAACTTCTTTTGCTTCGTCGCATGCTTTTATGAAAGCATGTAAATGTTTTACGTTTCCATCATAAGGAGGAACGATTTTCATGTAATGATCAATGTCTTGTAGACTGATTGTAGTCATTGTGACTGGGTTTTCTGAGTTTAAATTTATTTTGTTAAAACTATCAGAGATTAATTCTACTAGTATACGATCTGTTTCGAACGTCTCGTATTCTATGTCACTATTTTCTGGTGATGACATATATTTGTTATATAATTTATTTTATTTATTTGTCTCGTCGTATAAACCCGACCTGACTGGTTGTTTTATTATTTAACAATTTTGTTTTGTTAGTAATTTTATAAGTTTGTCTTGCAGTATAGTCCCTGCTTGACTGGACAAATTTATAAATGTAAAAGCTTTACAGAAAGACTTACAGTACAAATAGAAGGGTGATGGTTACGCTCATCGTAGCGGGAATTACTGGTGTGATTCTGCAGGCCTTCGGAACGTGATGACTGGGTGTAGTCTCAGCAAGTTCTCGATTTGTGGGCTGGTACTTGGAATGTGGGTCGCCGTGTTTCACTGGTTGTGGCAGCTGAACAGCAAGGCTCTCCGTGTGGATTCCGTTAGAGATGGACCGTATGAATAGGTCTCTGATGGGCTACTGTTTTAGCCGTAAGTTCGTTGAGTTGTTGATGCCAATTTTCAGAAAATTGATATTTTCAAAGGCTCGAAACGTTTCGACTTCACTGAATTGTTAAGGCCCTTTTGGCATCCTACCGACTGCGCCAATTAAATTTATGTTCAACTTAATATTGAAAAAAAAAACAAAAGTTTATTTTCATAAATTTATTTATTGAACTTATATTCTCTAAGTACAAAGAATCACTTATCGAGTCGATATGTAACGTGGAGAGTCGTTAATACAATAATGAACGCTTATCACTAGAATACATAGATTTTTATAACTACAATTCCAGAATAATCTGGTATATACTGGTTATAGCAGAAAAGTACAAGTGTTAACTGTTATCATGGTTGATAACAACTTAGTAGTTTTCCTATATGGTCAAACAAAGGAAATGGGTATAACATAATTTACATATATACATATATACATATATACATATATACATATATACATATATACATATATACATATATACATATATACATATATACATATATACATATATACATATATACATATATACATATATACATATATACATATATACATATATACATATATACATATATACATATATACATATATACATATATACATGTATACATATATACATATATACATATATACATATATACATATATACATATATACATATATACATATATACATATATACATATATACATATATACATATATACATATATACATATATACATATATACATATATACATATATACATATATACATATATACATATATACATATATACATATATACATATATACATATATACATATATACATATATACATATATACATATATACATATATACATATATACATATATACATATATACATATATACATATATACATATATACATATATACATATATACATATATACATATATACATATATACATATATACATATATACATATATACATATATACATGTATACATATATGCATGTATACATATATACATATATACATGTATACATATATACATATATACATATATACATATATACATATATACATATATACATATATACATATATACATATATACATATATACATATATACATATATACATATATACATATATACACATATACATATATACATATATACATATATACATATATACATATATACATATATACATATATATACATATATACATATATACATATATACATATATACATATATACATATATACATATATACATATATACATATATACATATATACATATATACATATATACATATAAACATATATACATATATACATATATACATATATACATATATACATATATACATATATACATATATACATATATACATATATACATATATACATATATACATATATACATAGATACATATATACATATATACATATATACATATATACATGTATACATATATACATGTATACATATATACATATATATGTGCATACGGTACGTAGTCACTTCATATACGGGAAATTAAATTTTTTAAATTTAAATTTGTCACTTTAGTTCATGCGTTTACCGCTGGCGTTGTAATCGCTCTTAGTGTCAGGTATGCACAATGCGACGTTACTTCCGACGTGTATATAGCATTGGGAAGTTCTTAGTCACTTCCGAAACTTGGCAACAGTGTATTATAGTATGTAATTGTAGTTATGTTTTTTCCAAAGATGAGTGGGACTGGAAACACAATTTATATAATAAATTTTTATTAACAATATACAAATAAAAAATATCATATATTAATAATGGATGAAAAATTCACAAAAAATACCACTGTTATCTGTAGCACATACGGAGTATTTCTGTGAATTAATGATTATTTTTAATACATATTTAAAAAAAATTGCCAATAAGTATTAATAACAATTAATTTTCTTATGTATCAAAATTTTTCAATGTGTCAAACGTTACTAACTTATAAAATTTGTCTTCAATAAAATTAGATGTTCCAATGTATTAAGATATACTGTCAACGGAAAAATATTGTAACTAACACATGTGTTAAATGGCCATTAGTGATATCAAAAATTAAAATGTTTTAATCATTAATCAATCTCCTCAACACACGTAATAGTAACTATCAGATGCGTAAACTTTTAATTTTGGCTGTGGGTGCATTATTTTTATTTTAAATATGGGTACCTATATGTTTTTATAAATGCAAATAATACAGTAAAAAACATTCTTATTTTATTATACATATATTACATTATATTATGTACATTTAACATATATAAAATTAATATCTATTACAAAAAAAAATATTCCTAGTAGTTATATACAGTTATCTCTAAAACACGTAGACATGGCTTAAGAACAGATTCCTCGACCCAAAGTAACACAATATAACTTAATTTACCAATATGTAAAAAACCGACAGTGTACCATAAAAAAAAAAGTATAATTTTGCTTATAATGACAAAACGCTTTGTTCGGTTTGAATGAAATTTGCTATAATAATCTATATGGATGTCATCTTTTAAGATAAATAAATAAATAAATATATCATCACGGCATATTACCCATTGCTGGGTGTGCCAATCTGCTTTATATACAGAATTCGGTAATGATGATGACATATTTGCACCGTGCGGGCGTTTACCAGGCGTCACCTCACGGGCACTCATTTCTGGCGTGGAGAGTGCACCACAGGGGTCAATTTTGTGCCATTATCTTTTAAGATAATATTTGTTATTAGTGAGCCACTACTGTATGAAATTTAGGTGTTACGACATTAATACATTCAATGGTAAACTTTTCTGTCTCTGCGTAAGTTGTGATATCTGTAACGATTTCGGCAGAAAAACATAAAATATAAGTGACGGCACAGTGCAATTTATAAAATAAATCTATCCAAATGTCAAACAACTAATTTTTAATGCCAGTAACAACAGACTTTTTCAATTTAAAGAGATAGAAAATATGCGTAATGGAGATCTACCCATAGTAAGAATAACTGAAATCCATGGCGTTTGTTTCTAAAAAAATTAGACGTAAGATGTAAGAAATATATCAGATAATTTTAAAATCTCGAAATAAGTTACAAAAGCTTTTATTGAAGTTAAAATGTCTAGCGATGCAAATTTTCACCGAGAATACAGGTATTTTAATGACTGCAATATTTTTGACTTGAAAAATTGACAAGTCATTTTTACAATGTATGAAATATAATTAAAATGTTTGGGTGAAATTAATGTGGGTGCGCAGCACCCATAATTTTACTTTCTTTGAGTGCATGTGCGTCCGGGCACCCACGTAGTTTACGCCCTTGGTAATTATCATCTCTAGCTAATAAAGATTTGATGGAAAAACGTTGGCAAAAATCACTACTATTGCCTCTAGTAGAGGACATAACAAAATTTAGGGATGGAACTTTAGCCTCGGCAATAGAAAATTTAAAAATACTGTTATCTGGGAATAAAAATGAAAATGCATATAAATTATTATCACAGTGTACATTGGCACTTCTCATCATTTTTAATAGACGCAGAATAGGGGTCAGTAATGCGTGATAATATAAAATTCATTTTTTTGCATATGTATTTCGTAAAAAATATTTTGATTGGTCCATCAGACGAAATAATGACTATTATTCCCGGGTCTTTATTCCCTGCGGGATTTATACTTAGTATTACGTAACAAAAACCACATATTTTCGATGTTTTTAAGGTATCTCGGGTAATATTAATGATAGATCAAAACCGTTTGCACATTCCAGGGTCAATTTTTCCAGAAAAGTTTAATAATCGCCACAGGAATTTTCTATCATCTTTTGTTTCTGAGCTACAGTCATACGATCATTTTGAATATATATCATATCTTATTTATTATGATAGTTGGAGAAAAAATTGTTTTTACAAAATTTTTGCCGTTTGTTAGATTGAATAAAATGGCATAATTAGATTTTTTGAAATTTAATAATTCTCGAGATATATCACAAACTTTTGATTTTTTAAATGGGTTAAAAATAGTCTCGTCTTTTTGCTAAATTTATAAGCTTTTCAATGATATATAACAAGTCTACATTCTCTTGTTTTAAACATTAATAAAAGACGAATTATTAAAATATTGCAAATTATTAAGAAACAAATGAAAAAATGTATTACAGATCATCATTTGTTTAATTTAATTCTATATCAATTAATTGTGTTTAAAAATTATTCTTAATTAATTATTTTCGGGTTAAATTACTATTTATCTACGTTACAGTTGGCTTTGACACAATCCGAGAAAAATGGTTTAATATGCCTTTGAAGTAAATAAATTGAAAAAATGAGTAAAACTGAAACAAATACTGTTAGAAATATGCAAATGATGATCTGTAAGAGATTTTTTCATTTGTTTCTTAATAATTTCCAATATTTTCACCCCAATAAATTAATAATAATTCGTCTTTTATTAATGTTTAAAACAAAAGAATGTAGACTTGTTATATACCATTGAAAAGCTTATAAATTAAGCAAAACGGTGAGACTATTTTCAACATAGGTTCCCATTTAAAAAATCAAAAGTTTTGTGTTATATCTCGAGAATTATTAAGTTTTCAAAAAATCTAATTACGCCATTTTATTCAATCTAAAAAACGGTAAAAATATTGGAAAACCAATTTCTCTCTATCTTAACAAATAAGATATGATACATTTTCAAAATGAGCGGAGAACGAGTTTTTGCCTGTAGCTCAGAAACAAAAGAAAATTGAAAATTCCTGTGGTGACTATTAAACTTTTCTGGAAAAGTTGACCCTGCAATGTGCAAACGGTTTTGGTTTATCGGTAATATTACCCGAGATACCTTAAATAACATCGAAAATGAGACATTCTGTACATATTATTTGTTAATCGAAGATAAAATCATTTTATCTACGACTAACTAATAATATGTTCATTAATAATGTAGTTTTAGATATATAATGCTAAGTATAAATCCCGCAGGGAATAATGACCCGGGAATAATAGTCATTATTCCCTTTGATGTACCAATTATAATATTTTGAATAAAACAAATATGCTAAAAAAATGAATTTTCAACAGGACATATCTTCATCACAATGGTTACATTACTATTTTAACAAAATTAAATAAAACAATTTATGAATTAATTATTTTATAGCTAATACAAAAAAAATTACTAACTCCCACAGCAAACAGAAAACTTAAAAAAATTAATATGGGGTTTCCGTATGTTTCCAGTCCACAGTGGATAAACAGGGTGACTTTTTTCAAGGTGTACATTAACATGGGAAATTATTTTTTTGCAAACCGTTGCCCCCGTTTTAACTTACGGCAATGATTGTGGTCTCAATACAAAGATAAAAAATTCCTCATCCGAAAATACCAAATAGGTGGAAACTATCAAATATTTTAGGACCATAAATAATTTTTAAAATTCACTCATTTTTCTATTAATAGCAATAGCCATGCCCAATTTGAACAAAAAGATAAACAAATGCTTTTTATCTGTCAGAATAGGTTATTTGACATTGACAAGAGACATTAACCTATTCTGACAGGTAACTTGTCAAGTATTTGTTTATCTTTTTGTTCAAATATGACATGGCTATTGCTATTAATAAGAAAATGAATAAATTTTAAAATTAATTTTTGGGCCTAAAATACTGGATAATTATAACATATTTGGTATTTTCGGATGGGGAATTTTTTATCTTTGTATTGGCATCACAACTATTAAAAAAATATTTACATTTCTAATTTGTTATAATGTTGATTAAACAGTACAGTAAAAAATAATATTTATTTTTTTGTTTTCGCATACAATGGATTGATTTTATTTCATGTTTTCTTATTTAAAGATATGCTAATAATAATAATAATAATAATAATAATAATAATAAATATAACATAAAGGCTGATTTTTTTCAAGGTGTACAACAAAATTATAATTTTTTAAACAAAGATAATAGCTCAAAATTCGCCATTATGGCGCTTCGCTAACACAGAGTAAGACCTTATTCATCATGTACGTTATTTGATGTTTTGCTGATATGTGGTTTGACTGACATGAAATTTGGCTACGTTGCGGAAGTCAGTCATACGCTTTAATATCTTGTACACAATTACAGTGATGGAAGTGCCTTTGTATTTTAAGTATGTACAATTGTATAATAATTTTTAAAATAATATTTTTTTACCCCTCTTTTGAAAACCTTAATATAGAGGTTCCCCTAAGCCTATATATGTAATTTTTAATAATATATATCAATTAATTAATATGGAAGTCAGGACGCCTTATAAACTTCACGGAAGTGACTCCTTAACAAATGCCAATATATATATATATATATACATATATACATATACCGTGTGTCTGTTTTAAAGGTGTACATAGGAGATTAACATAGGAAATCAGTTTTTTGCAATTTCCTGCTCGCCTAATTATTTTAAACAAAAACGTGTCAAATAAAAGTTTTAGGGCATACAATTCTGCATCTAAATTAATAAACAGAATTGTCTTTACATGCTTTGTAACTACAGAAATTAAATATGAAAATTTCGAAAATTACGTTGGAAATATCGATAGCCATGGAATTGAACAAAAAATAAATAAAAAATGCTTAACGTTTTATCAAATTGTCAGAAACGTCAAATAAGTTAACTTACGTTGTGACAAATAAAACGTCAAGCTTTTATTTATTTTTTGTCCATTTCCATGGCTGTCGATATTTTCAACGTAATTTTCCAAAATTTCATAATTAATTTTTGTCGTTACAATGCATGTAAAGGTAATTCTGCTTATTGATTTAGATGCAAAATTTTATGCCGTAAAACTTTTATTTGACGTGTTTTTGCTTAAAATAATTAGGCGAGCAGGAAATTGCAAAAAACTGATTTCCCATGTTAATCTCCTATGTACACCTTTAAGACAGACACACGGTATACATATATACATATATACATATATACATACATACATATATACATATACATATATACATATATACATATATACATATATACATATATACATATAAACATATATACATATAAACATATATACATATATACATATATACATATATACATATATACATATATACAAATATACATATATACATATATACATATTTACATATATACTCATATACTTATATACATATATACATATATACATATATACATACATATATACATACATACATATACATATATACATATAAACATATATACATATAAACATATATACATATATACATATATACATATATACAAATATACATATATACATATATACATATATACATATTTACATATATACTTATATACTTATATACATATATACATATATACATATATACATATATACATACATACATACATACATACATACATACATACATACATACATACATACAGACACATACATTTGTACATATACACATATATACATATATACATATATACATATACGTATATATATATATATATATATATATATATATATATATATATATATATATATATATATATATACATATATACATGTATACATATATACATATATACATATATACATATATGCATATATATATACATATATACATATATATATATATATATATATATATATATATATATATATATATATATATACATACATACATACATACATACATATATACATACATATATACGTATATATGTATATATATACAAATATACATATATACATATATACTTATATACATATATACATATATACATATATAAATATATACATATATACATATATACTTATATATATATATATATATATATATATATATATATATATATATATATGTATATATATATATATATATATATATATATATATATATATACATATATACATATGTACATATATACATATATACATATATACATATATAAATATATACATATATACATATATACATATATACATATATACATATATACATATATACATATATACATATATACATATATACGTATATACGTATATACATATATACATATATACATATATACATATATACATATATACATATATACATATATACATATATACATATATACATATATACATATATACATATATACATATATACATATATACATATATACATATATACATATATACATATATACATATATACATATATACATATATACATATATACATATATACATATATACATATATACATATATACATATATACATATATACATATATACATATATACATATATTAAATCGTACCTACTAATTACAACATTAAAATTTAAAAATTATAATAAATATTCAAAATGGCCGCCGTTTTGCGCTAAGCAAAATCCGAGACGATC